>SPJY01035202.1:939963-1071463 GCA_005191435.1 Raddia distichophylla
CGGGGGCAGCGAAACAGCAAAAGAGTGGAAGGGTTTTTGGTCGCGAGGCGAGCCCCATCCCGCCGCCGTCGCCGCATCGCACGCACGCACGCGAAGTCGCGAACTCACGAGAGAGGAGAGAGGGAGGGGAGGGTGATGGGCGCGGGGGAAGGGGAGGTCGCCGCGAGCAAGGAGAAGAGCAGCGGCGACCGCACGTCGCTGGACGGCGTGCGGGACAAGAACGTGATGCAGCTCAAGAAGCTCAACACGGCGCTCTTCCCCGTCCGCTACAACGACAAGTACTACCAGGACACCATCGCCTCCAAGGACTTCTCCAAGCTCGGTGCGCGTCACTTCCCCCAATCTGTTCCTTCTCTCGATCCCCTGCCGCCTGCCGCACGTCGCATCCGGCCCGCCGGGATCAGTTCGTGGCCTCCTCCGCTCGTTTCTTGTATGGGGCTGTGCCTTTTACGGTTCTTGGATCTGCGGGCTAGAGCCAGGAAACTATTTGTTGCGGCGAGATTGGGAAGAAACTATTAGGATTTAGGTAGCCATCATGTTACACTGGGGGAGCATTGAAGGAAGTTTGGGTACTTGCCCCTTGAGTGGGAAAAATGGTGCATTTGGGAGACTGTTCTCTTGGTCCCTCTGTAGGGCCCTGCTGATTTCATAAGGTGTATTGGTGTAATGTGATGGTGCTAACGTTCTTGGCGATAACTGATTGTTTGATTTCACTGTCTGTGTATGCAGCTTACTATAGTGATATATGTGTCGGGGCTGTCGCGTGCCGCCTGGAGAAGAAGGAAGGAGGTGCAGTCCGTGTTTATATCATGACTCTGGGTGTACTGGCACCGTATCGGGGTCATGGGATCGGTGAGAATTTCTTCCTTAATGATTTTATTTTCACTTGTATGACTAGATCGTCCTGTTGGACGTGAGATATATGACTTTTAAGTGAAGAGATCATTTGTATGCCTTTTTTCGTTATTGTTGTCGCTATCAATAATATGGTAATCACTGTGTAGGTTTATGTGCCATACATTGCAATCATGTGCATTTTATCTTGTAACCTAATTTTAGCTCTACAAACAATAATGACAGTGCTTGCTGCTATATTTTATTAAAAACTATGTTGAATTATCATTTCAAAGGATCTTTCATAGCAAGTTAGCACCCGTCTTCTATAGTGCTGTGTATCATAAAATTCAGGTTCAATACTGGTATGTTCAGTACGACATGGTATGTGATCTGTAGACAGTAACCTAATTGGTAAATAAACAAAAACTATCATCTGTTCAAAAGGATCTGAAAATGAGCTCACAGTAACCTATGCAAGGTTGAGTCGAAAATTGCTGATGCCATCCATGTCATTGTTATCATATTAGGGCTACCTTCATCTGAGGGCTACCTTTCATTAAATGGAATTTCAATGGAAAATGGAGGGATTTTAAACTGAATGAAAATTTTATTAAAGGTATTCGATCCATAGGATTGTTACAAAGGAATTTTGTATGATAGGAAATTGTCTCAAATTTTGGAGGGTTTCTAGCTTGTGCTATAACCTAATGTTACAACTTGCAAATTTCTTATCAAATCGATTAATAGTTGATCTCATTTGTTTTGTATTTCTCCCACGAGATCAGCAATTAGACAAACACGTCTTTTGAACAATTCATGTAGTTTTGTTTCCTGCGGGATTCAACATGCCATGAAATGTACTGTTTCCTATACCTGCCTTTTTTAATCTTGAAAATCAGGGAGGCTGTAGAACTTATTTATATGTAATACTACTGCTGCACAAGTATAAGCACAGAGTAAAAAAAACAAGCTAAATAATAATATGCTGACAATGAAGCCACTTATTCTGGCTTCATTCTCGTGTTACCACCAATGCACAATCAAAGTTAGATTGTTCTTTTCATATCCAGGCAAGATACCTTGTCATTCCATCTCCATTGAGAATAAGGTTAAAGAATCATTGTGTATGCCTGTTCTGCTATACAATAATTGTGTATGTTTGTAGGCGTGTAACATACTAAGTTAGTATACCTGTTTTGCTACCAATGATCTTGTAGCACATGACCACATGAGGTTAGTGTTGCACAGATAGTTTCTTCACTTAAAACAGTTATGTATGCTAGTATGCTACTATATAAGTTTCACAGGCCAAGTGCTAACCTAACACAATTCCTGTCACTAAACTGTACTTTTGCCTCTTACTTGGCAGCCTATTGACTGTCAGATTCCTCTAGGTAGATGTAACTTTATAAAGTTTAATGCATTCTAACATTAAACTTTACTGTCAACACACTACAGTTTTTTCCTAAGAAAAATATATTGAGATGCTTGTTTTTTTAATTGCTTATAAAGGAGCTATTTGAGAAGAACTTTTGTATATGGACGCATAATTGTAGCATTTTTTGTTTGCTGCTAATACCTTAACAAATTTTTTAGACATGAGTACTACTGGAAGAGGTATGGATATTGACTCGTTGTGAAGAGCTTGAATCACATATTCCAAAACTATTCCAACTCTGAATTATTTTGGTTTCAGTACACATAAATGGAATTCCTGCTTTTGGAAACAGTATGAGCTTCTTTTGAGGGCATATTAAAATGAATATTGGCTAAACATCTATGCTTTCTGATAATTGCTCGGTGTTATTTGGCAGGAACTAAGCTGCTGAACCATGTTATAGATCTCTGTGCAAGACAGAACATCTATGAGATATATCTGCATGTTCAGACAAACAATGATGACGCCATTGCTTTCTACAAGAAGTTTGGGTTCGAAATAACAGAGACAATACATAACTACTATACAAATATCAGTCCACCAGATTGTTATGTTCTTACCAAATTTGTTGGTCAGGCTGCTACAAAGAAATGAGCAACCACCGTTCTCCTTTCGTGATGCCACCACCACCAATTTGTGGCGGAGATAGTTGTGATCTTGTCGCAGTTTGTGCTGTGTTTTCCATTTTGTGAGTGCTAACACTATAGACGTTTCAGAAGCATCGCTTACAACACTGAGTCATGTTTACATTGATTTTCATTTTCCCTCATCTCCACACCATGAGCATGGATGCCGATCTTAACAAACTTTGCTGTTCTAAAAAAAACTTTGTTCCAAAAAACTTTGCGGTGTATTTGTTTCTCTGGTATCTTGTATGGACTCCAGGACTTGTCGTTCGTGCTATTATGCCCCGAAACTAGAATTTGGAATTTTGGAGAATCAAGGTGGTCCGCATAGTTCTCAAAATAGATTGTGTTGGTGACGATCAGTTCTCTTCTACCTCTAATATGATCCGATTTTCGGTTCTTACCCTTTTTCAGAATTCTCTTGAAAATTATTAGTATACATATACACTTATTTTGATGTTAGTTTGTAGTTTATAACGTGTTTTTAGACACGGGTGCGTGTGAGGTGTGTATGATGAGGTGATTTTTTGTGTACCTTGTACTCCTAAAAAATTTGTAAGGTGACAACTGTAAGACCAGCGTCTATATTCCTTCACCCTATTTCTAAACCCACAATCCGAACTTCCAACCCTATTTTTCTTCACCAAATTTCTCAACCTAATCACTGTTACGGTTCTTCGTAATGCTATTCACATCCCTATTTTTTCAACCTTGTCCAATAGGAGCCCCTATTTGTTTTTTATACTCAACAGCAACCCCTACTTGTTCTCTATATCCTTCCCTCTCATCCGATCACTATTCACCTCTCTATACCGAACCGTTTGGCATCCTACCTCAGGATGTCTCGATCACTATTCAAATCTTTTATTCAATATTCATTTACATTTCTTTCTAATATCTATTTACTCCCTCCAGTTCTCAAATAATAGACGTTTTGGACATTGACACGGTCTCCAAAAAGCAACTTTGACCATAGAAAACCATTATAATTTATTTACAAAATGCACTAAAATTATAATATTATGAAAGTTCTTTTCGAGACGAATCTATACATATGAATTTTATGTACTCAATCAAAATAGTTTAAAAAATATCGATGGATAAAGTTTCAAAACTTTGACTTTGGACAAAGCTAAAACATCTATTATTTGTGAACTGGAGGGAGTACAATATTAAGACGTTCTAAGTTAATATTAATTGGACATGCCCTTATTTCACTATAAATTTATCCTTCTCACCCTATCACTATTCACCTTGTTATATAGATCCAAGCATTGTCTTATTTCACTAGTAATAACTATTCACCTCATTGTATAGATCCAAGCATCATCTTATTTCACTAGTAATACGGTGAGCCAAAAATAGGATAGTGTTGACATACCCTTTACCACTCCCTGTAAGAACGGAGGACTTCTCTAATGCTAGCCACCCTGTAGCAAATCCTAAACACTAGCAAATAAAATACAAGGGAAATATAGATGAGCAGTAAAAATGTGAAAAATGGATGAGACAGTAGTCAATGGCTTGCTGCCACGCCTAAGATTAGGGTGGCTACCAACCAATCAAATTGACTTGCCAATTAGTCCAAACCATCTGATGTGAGTAATGTAAGTTGCTGACCAAACAAACCCGTCTGCACACTGTTTTTATTAGAAGAGTGGTACCGCGAAACCATTTTGTCCGGTTACCTCAGCCCTCAGATAGAGGAAGGCAAAATAAAGCCATTCGTGATTTCTTATTAATACCAGGTAATGGGACATATATGAAACTACAAACAACCTATAACCTCGTAGCTATCAGAATTCAAAAGAACAATTTGTTGTTCTAGTATAATTTCAGAGGCTATCGAAGTTGTGTTCCTGATTTGTCACATGTAAGGTGGATGTATACTTGGAAAATTACATCAATGAATCTGGAAGCAATTCAACCTGGAAAACTGTGTATTCATTCCTGACTGTTACAAGAAAACATGCCATATCCTATACAGTAATCGTGAAGAAATAGAGTTTCAGCAAAACAGCCAGTCCCAACTGCAACAAGAATATCCCTGCAACGATCAGAAACCACCGCTCTCCAGAATTTACAATGTGAGCTCGGAGATTGACAGCAACGAAGGTAGCAGACATAAACCCAGCGACGCCAGCAATCACCCACCTGAATATTTCTATTGGCACAATCGACAGAAGCTGTCACACAAAAAGACAATGTTAGGCTTTCACTCAAAACGGCAAATACATTTTGTTAGTTAATGGATGAATTGAAATCACGGGGCAAGTAAATAAAGTTTGTTAAAAAATATTATGGGCTTGCAGGTTAAAGAGGACATGACACCAACATCAAAGAATACAAAAGCATCCTTGGCAGAGGATCAGTAAATAAAATATATAGCTTATAGAAGGAAAACTTATGGTCCTTCAAAACAAATTGTTGCATAATGCGAAACAACTTCTTAGATACAGCAAACTTACTGATTCCAGGGAAATTATGCCATGCTTAGAAGTGCAACACACCATAATAGAATTAACAATACCAGAACAGAGATATGCCCCTTACCGATGCTGGAATGAAGATGAACAAAGAGTATCCATACAAGCACCACAGTTGCACTAGTCCAGCAGGTGCTGAAAAGTATTTCAGGATGACATACAAACCAAGGGGAACAAATGTCACATAGCCATAGAATAAGCCAGCAGACCATGTAACCAGATTTATATCATAGTTCCATTCTTTCTTGTGCCATTTGTGAGACAGGTAGGTGACAAACGTGGCAATAGATGCAGCAACAAAAATCAGGGTGGTGCATGTCCAGAATGGGCCATACCTGTTAAAAATGAATTAAAATAAGAACTAGTAGTCAGCACAATCAACATTTCAACAGTTTCAAAGTAACCTAACAATAAGCTCAGATTAGCAGGAATCAGTTTAATAAGGAACACATCCTTCGCTAAAAAAATAAAGGGCTGTTAAATTAACCATTTATACAGCAAAAAAAACTTCAACATAATTGACAGGCTAGCTAAAATCAATAGTAAAATATTCAGTTTTTCAAAAATACAAGGCATAATTTTAACAAGTTTGTTTCAATATGTAAGGCTATCTCCAACCATGTTCCCTAAATTTCATCCCCTATATCCTTATATACAGGCATCCTCTAAAAAGATTCCTCCCCTATAATACATTCATCTCCAACCACATTTTCTAAATCTCATCCCCTATAGGTCAAAAACCCGTATTAGACGCATAATTTTGAAACGGATTTTTTATATCCATATTTGTGGTAACCTTAAATGTATTATGCATATTTGAAAATTACTTAATTAATTGTTTAAGAGGACAAATGAGTGATAGAGGGAGGAGAGAGGTTCTCTATATATAAGGATCCTCTCTCCTCTCCCTTATTTTAGGGGATGCTTTAGGGGACTCGGTTGAAGCATGTAGGGGGTGCTTCATCCTCTAAATATCGGGTAGGGATCCCTTTAGGGGATCCCATTGGAGATAGCCTAAGGCTTGCATGCAAATTTATTGATTTTTTTTCTTTGCTTGCCCCCATTTTCACAAATTTATTTGACTTGCATTTATGAGGACACTCTTACAAACTACTCTCTCCCATTCACAATGTATCTATAACATGGGTAGTTGTGGCACTCACCCCACATGTTGGAAATCTGGTACTATGTGGAAAGCCAATGCAAAAAACAATAGTGGCACAAATTGCAACACTGAAAAGAATCAACTATTTAAATATTTTCTTAATTTTTGCATAAATTAATATCAGAACCAATAATGTCACCAGCAGAAGGAAATAGAAGTGAATGAAAACAAAAGTAGCATCACCACAGTGCTAGTAAATCCTGCCTCACCCATGCCCATGCTCACATTAAACTACTCAATTGGTGCGCTACCTAGAACAGAAAGGTCAAGTGTGGCTGTGTGAGGTTTGAAACCTAAGTAATCCAGCAACATCAATTATCACAAAATAACCAATGAATAATCACAAGGAGTTACAGGTAGCTACACACGTGTGTCTATGGTAAAGGGAGTATGAGCATTAACGCGACTTAATATAGAGGTAGAAATGTAAGGTGTAAGTAGATATGATATATTAAGCAAATATTGTTATGGAAACCTTACACCACAATGTACAGTTTTGCATAGCAAGCAATAAGAGAATAGTCAGACACCGACCTTAACTATGTAATTATCTCAACAAAGAGAATGTACTACCTATGTAAGATGACATTAGATGGAAGAATTTGATATATATTGCATAATTAAATAGTGGTCAGTACGTGGTATACACCATAGTTACAAACAAGAATAATGAGGTAACACTGAATATAGTTGGATGCAAGATTACCTTGGTACCACCTTCCAATCACTATTTAACTATGCGACTTTTTATCAGATTGTTCCATTCAATGTCACATACATGGGTATGCAGATACCACTGAACTACGTTCCCATTGCTGAGAAACAAGCATCCAGAACAAGTACACTCACATCAACCTTATGTTTATTCAATATGCAGTACAGGCAGAGGCACCAATTTATCAAATACAGAACTACAGAAGTAAAACCTTTAATTGTAACTGAACAAAGGTGCAATCAACATGCCATCATGTTTATATCAAAAACTAATGAGATGAAACATTCTAAAATAATTCCAGCTATATACTGATTTGGCTTGGCACAAAAGAGCTGAAATTAAATTTAAAATCTTGAATATTCCAACGTGTGGTAAGTCATATTTGTATTACAACTAACAACAACAATGCCTTTAGGTCCAAAACAAGTTGGGGTAGGCATAGTTCATATTTGTATTAAACATAAAAAGTATTTTGCAATATTTGGGATCAGCAAAACAGAGTCCTACAAATAGTCATAAGATGTCATCAAGTGATCACCTCAATAATCCCTCATAGATCCATGGAGTGGTAACAAGAATACCGATATACTAATGCGCAACAAGGGAATAGGGATATCTCATATTACTTAGCTAGGAAATCAAATGTCAACAGTCAATGATGTCTTGCCATCTGTTGACAATAAGCCTTAATCCATCTTCCAAAAGAGCCTACAGTTGCAAGATCATCTACTCATTTCAAGCCTAGCGAATAATCTCATCTGCCTTTCCACAGCCAAGGCAGAATTGATCATCGCTCCAAGGATCAGCTGAACCAGGGCTCCAGGAGCAACATATGCAGCTAATCAAAACACTGAGCTTATGGAACAAAACAAATATCGGTTCATGAAACTAAAAACAGCATTCTTACAACCGCTTGACCATCAGAAGAAAAACGAAGCATACTCAGCATTCCACAACTGACGACACCCAACCAATGATCAAGCCCAGCAAAACACACTATACCGTTCTAACCTAGCGCTACTCTCACCACATTTCACCACCTAAGCATACACTAAACTGTTCCAACCTAAAGCTACTCTTACAACATTTCACCACCTACGCATACGGATCTTTGCAACAGTATGGAGCCGAATCAAACAGGAGGGGGGCGATTAAAGCATACAGGTCAGGGTTCTCGGAGGTCTTCTCGGTGAAGGTGCCGCGAAAGGGAAAGACTGACTCCCAGATCCTCTCCACGACGTCGGAGGTGTCGACGTCGAAGTAGGGCTTGTACGCGGCCACGGAGAACATCCGGAGCCAGCCGCCATGCGCGGCATCGTCAGACCCCGCAACGCTACCACCCCCGCCTCCTCCGGCCTTGGAGGAGAAGGTGTCTGCGGCACAGCCACCAGAACCAAGTCAGATCCGTACGGAGATCCAATGGAGCAAGGAGGAGAGGAGAGAGGAGATCTGATCTGACCGTCGGCGTCGGTGGGCGGGCGGTAGGCGCCGGAGATCTTGCCCTTGGCCTCGGAGGGCGGGAAGGTCTGGAGGTTGGAGTCGGTGAACTTGATGGTCTGCGGATCTGGCCCCGTCGCCGCCTGCCCGACGCGAGGAGGAGGAGGGGAAGTGAGATGGCGACGCCCCGGGGGAGAGAGAGGCGGGGAAAGAGGAGAAGCGGTGGTAAGTAATTACCGGGACGGATCCGGAGGCTTTGGGGTCGTCGAGGGCGGAGTAGCCACCGCCGGACATCATCTTCGCCGGCGGCGGCGGGGAGTGGAGCGAGGAAGGGAAGCTTCGCGGCGGAGCAAAGCGCTTGGCGGCGGCGGCGGCGGCGGCCCGCACGACGAGGGGTTTGGCGCGGCGCGTGAATGAGAGATAGGTGGATGGATTGTTCGGATCTCCTTGCGGCGGTTATAAACCCACCCGACCTGGCGCGGGCGCGCCCTGTTTTAAGTGAACAGTGTCGGTGTGGTTTGCAAAACTCAATTTTCTCGTGGTTTGGTTTGCGTGGGGTCTTCTTCGTTTTCGAATTTCGACCGGGGCAGTCGCGACGTCTGACTGCTACTACTACTATTTTGATCTTGCGTTTTTGTTGCGGTTATAAATATATAGCATGGACATTGTACAATAGAAAGAGTTTTTTTTACTTAAGCTTTATCTCTACGGTTAAAAAAACTTATCTTGATAATATAGTGTATTCAACATTAAAAAGCACACCTAAAAAAACTATTCAATCCTGTGGACGTGTATGTTTTCAAACTCTTGACTCCAACCACAAATCTAGTGCTCTCGGATGCGCCCGCTGAAGCGTCGAATTGTGCTCTTGTTAGTTGTTCCACTTCTCTTCCTTACTTCTACCTTCAGACGTCTCGATTGGCTCGGCCATTGACTCTGTTAAACTATACATGTTTCTTGATACATGCTACAAAGTTATACCGTCATCAAAATCATTATGTGCACCTCCTTCTCTCTCTCTGCTCTGACCAAGTATGCCTTTTCCATATCGTGATTCTAGTTCAACATTTGAAGTGCCGTGGGTTGTAAAATTTTAAGATTTTCTTTGTACATTTTTTTAGTGTCAAAATACATGCTGCGATTAGAATTTGGTAAAATATAAGTTCATATTTGAAAATGGTTAATCCAAATCAAATTCCTAGAGACTAATGGGATTAGTTCAAAATCCTCACCATAGGATTGACCTTCTCAAGCAAGGCCTTGATTGTATTAATTGTATGATGCTACCAAAGTTCAATTCATCTGCAATGAAAAAGAGATGATTTAGCTATCAATTCAAGGCTTGTCGAGAAATAACTCATGAGTTGGATTTACATGGTCACGACATTAGCAGATAGTAGAAACCCTGCTTACTTTTGCACGATAGTTTGATATGATGCCTGCTTGCACCCATGCGATCATCTGCCACTTCACTGGTCTCGGCGGATATACTGTTCTTCCTCTACGGAATTCCAGGTTCAAATCCATTCTACAAGAAGAGCTTTTCCCTAGTACTTTCTACTTTCAGAGAGTCGGTAGATCGGTGCTTGTCTTGGAACCCGTGGCTCTTGCCTGAGAGTTTTCTTCTCTTGTTCTTGCGACACTGGACTATGAGGTTGTTCTTGAGCGTATTTGATTAGGATGATTGAAAAAAACTAAGTTCTTCGATGATCCCGGTTTTAAAGAACAACTAAAATCTTTAAAAATATTAGAAATTAGACGAAAAAACTTTTTTATGGTTGTTCTCCAGACATGAAGTATGTGATTTTCTGCTGAAATATTTGGGTGAATTTCGTAACTTGTAGAATTGAAACTAAGAAGTTGTTCCGCTTGGTTTCTAATATTTTGTAAAAATTTTATTAATCGCTTCAATATTCTTTAAAATCAAGATCAACTGACCGAAAAATTTAGTTTTTCAAACACCCTACCTCACCAACATATATGTAGATAAAATAAATATACTACATCTTGATAACACCACCTATTTTTCGTTCCTCCCTTGAATCCTCGTGCACTAGTGCTTATTTATTTATTTATTTATTTTGTATCTTTTGTTTTACAAAAATTACATTCATGCCTAACCTTTTTGATTTACGGTTTTGGTTTGGTTAAAAAATTTTATGATTTTTGTGCAAACAATTCATCGTAATATCTCTACTAAAAAGGTATCGCCAGTACGTTCTCTTTAAAATTTAAAAATTTCCTTCTTTTTCTCGACCACTAACCTACCTAGCACATGCATTCATTCTTTTTTTTTCCTCAACGCCTTCTCATTCCCGACGCCTACAGCCATCTATTTTCCTCCATGTCCCCCTGGTCAGCACAATATACAATTTAATAAATTTACCACATTTGATATTATGCTATAATGCATGGACACTTTGCTAGTTTGAAAATAAAATTTGGGATTTTGTAGGATTTTTGTTAAAATATCAATAATTCATTTAATAAATTTTTAACCTTTTTATACCTCATTTTAGAGATTTTCGATGTTTTTAATTACAACCAAAGGCAAACTAGAAGTGTGAACCAAGGAGCCTAGGTTGCAAATGCGTGTTATCAGATATGGGAATAAGGCCCCGTTCTTTTCAGCTTAACGGCTTAATGACTTATCTACATTATGCTTTCAGTTTTGAGTCCGTATTTTCACTGTTTTGAAGGTGGGTTCTAACGCTTTAAAAAGCAAGTCAAACGAAATGTATCCAAATCTCGAGAATAGTTTGAGAAGCTCTCGAAATTCAGTCATTTCTGCCGTTCCGAGGATTCAGTACTGCTATTTCTGTTCCTGCCTTCCGGTCCACTCTTTTTTCTTTTCTGGTATCTGTGGGATCAGTCTTTATTTCGTGCTTTCGCAGAGAGTTGGAATTACTCCTCTAACACTCTTTTTGTAGAAGAAAGGGAAATGTATCTTTATCTTTTGAATCTGCGCCAGATAGTTTGTCTCAGATCGGCTCAAAAGAACAGGGCCTAAAACTTTGTCATCTTCAAATCGATATCTCACATTTTAGAGATCACGAGCTAGATCAATAAGCGTTTTGTTTTTTGTTCTTTTGTGCAAACAGCCTTTACACAAGAATGTGGTGTCAGTCTTTTCAAATGAAAAAAAGAATGTAGTATCAGGGAAAAATTGGTTTAAAAATACACATTTAATTCGAAATTGAAAAAATATGCCACATCTTTTAAAAATTTAAGATATGCACACGGATTCCGCCACGGGGAACGACGGAAAGCTGCTTCCGCCACGCCAAATGGCTTCCGCCACCGGGCATGGCGGAAGCAATCTGGGCAGGCCACCTCACCTGGCCAAGCCTCCCTCCGGCGTGCGCGGACTAGCCGCATTGGCGCGCCAGCGAGTACGCGCCATGGAGCGTGCACGTACGCCGCGAAAAACGCGCTCGCGGGCGGCACGGCGAGGGAAAAACGCTGGCGCGCCCGGGGAGCCGCGAAACCGCGAGCGCGGGCCAGCGAGCAGCGAGATAGCTCGTGGGAAAAAATTGCTGGAGCCGGCATACAGGTGACGCTATCTCGCGAGAAAAAATTACTATCTCGCGTGTTGGTAGCCGACGCACGCGAGCAGTGAGCTAGCCGTTTAGTTGTTCGCTTTATTTATTCAACTAATCACACCCAGCAAACTGCATGCATGCAGCTCGCGAGAGCTAGCCAGCTGCCCAGAAATTGTTAGTGAGCGGCTAGGTGCCGTGCCCAGATTGCTTCCGCCGTGCCCGGTGGCGGAAGCCGCTGGCTTATGCCGTCCGGCACGGCGGATGCCGTTCGGCGTGGCGGAAGTAGCTTTTCGCCATCCCACGTGGCGGAATCCATATGCATATATCAAATTTTCAAAAGATGTGGCATATTTTTTCAATTTCGAATTAAATGTGTATTTTTATACCAATTTTTCCTAGTATCAGTTAGGTGGCTTAAGATTTATTAAATCCTTTTTAAAACAAGTTTAAGCTTTCTGTAGGACAATATCCTCGTTTAAGCTTTCTATAGGACAAGATCGTCTCTAGTCAAGATTTGAGCATGTATCGATGGTGTAGTCGCCGAGGATGATGATGAAACCGCCTTACAAGGTGGTTGTGGCCTTCCAAAAGCTAGAAGACTGAAGTCTCAAACAGAAAAAAAATGTCAGGGACTCAGGTTGGACCATTCGATGAAACAGAAATCATCCTATGAAAAACAGATTCATTTATCATCTCATATTTTCATGTACAATTATAATGCATGAGAATGAAGGTTTGACGAGCTGTCCTATTGGGCTAACAAAGTCAAAAAAAAAGGCTCCATGTACCATTATAAGTTATTGAGAAATAGTCAATTGGTGGTTCGTGCTTCTTTCTCCAAGGGCAGGGTGGTTTCTGTGACAGGCAGCTGCGTTCTAAAATCCATCTGCCTCTTTGGTCACCATCACTTTGTAAATGCCAGTTCGCAGACCAAGGCGATATGATCACTGCCCCATTTCTGTCAACCAAGAGGATAGCCTGGATTAGCATGCCATCAAGAAGACATCGCAACTGGTTGATAAAAGAAGGCGAAGAGTGAAGATAAAACATGCAACAGAAATGTCCACACAGTGATAGTACCTTTGTAGGAAACCCAATTGTTTGTTTCAAAATTTCCTTTGGAAATGTGTCTAGCACTTGAACAGTCTGCAGACCTTCAGAAGCCCTTAATTATACAAAATTACGAGTTTGTCAATAGAGGTAATTATATTGCTCAATATAGGGGGCGTTTCAAAAGTCTAAGTATTCCAATAATGCTTCTTACCATATGTAGTCAACTGTTCCCATGAATTTTCTGTTGTAACTGGTTACCAGCGGCTCTTTATTGCCATCTTTTGTCCCTTCAAAATCCTGATTGAATGATGGTTATCAACAAATATCCAGTGTTCCAGGAAGGAGGGAGGGAGGGAGGGAGTTTTCTTACCATGGCTGGAATTTATTATCTATTTATAAAACATCATTCACTACAAGAAAACTAAAGATGTCTTTCTTTCAAAAAAAAAAACTAAACACGTTTTCTGATTACAAGGATAAGAACTGCACATGTAGCAATTTGCCCAAATATTGCATAACTTAAGAGCCAGCAGTGAATATATAGTTTTTTCAGTTAAGATGAATAGTAAAAAATGCAGGTGCATAGTAAAACATCAGTTACCTCCACATCTGTGTAGACACTCCTTACTTTCAAATTATGTTCCACGCAAGTGCATTCTTCATTTCCAGTAGCAGTTTTAATTTCATCTGATGTCCATCGGAACGGATCATAATAGTGATAATTTTCATTAGAAGTAACAGCCTGCTGAGCAGATGGTGAAACATCGGAAGTTGTTGGCCACCGGTCTTCATATTCAAGTAAACAGTCATTATTACCAGAAAACTCTTTGAAAAAAGAAGGATCAGAATTCAAATCTTGACACAAAACTTCATTAGCTGTTGCACCATCCTCAAAAGCATGGGCACGATTCTCAAACTCATCTGGACAGGAATATGAGTCTGAATTGCTTATCACTTCAGGAGTACATTGATTGCCACAGGCATCTGAAATATCGGAATTTGATTCATGCATTGGTCCTACTGCTGAAGTTAAGTGAGTTGGTTCATTTACTCCAGAAGTGCTTTCCTCTCCTAGACTCATAGTACCTATCTGACGAAGAGTGTCGGCAAACTTCACATAACTATTGACATTAGATGGTTCAGACTTGCTATGCATGCACTTGTTTTGACCAGGTATATATTGATTAGCATTTTCCTTTTCATCAAGGCTTATTGTTGATACATCCAAAATTGTATCTGACTGGACATCATTTCCTTCAAAAGCACATGTAACTGCTTCAGAAATCACATCACCAGGCAAGTCTCCCTTGGCATTTGAACCCTTCTTGCTACCACCTATCAATTCTTCATTGGGATCTTTAAGCCCAGATGATTCATAAGACATGAGCATGTGGCTGCTAGCAACTGTTTTACTTGAATCTGACTGAAGGATCTCATTATTTACTGCGGTTGGAGCAGAAGGAAGGTTTGTTTTGTAAAGTTCTCCAGATTCATTATTCATACCTCCTAAATATGTCTCACCAGAGTTGTCAGCAACTGTATCATCCTCGCCTTCAGTTTTGTTGGGACGGGCTTCAACATCAATGCTACAAGCATCATTTGCAGGTCCCTCCACACTCCTCAATAATACTTGGCCAACAAGTTTAGTGGAGCCAGAACTGGGAATCTTGCTGCCAAAACTTATACTTGATTCAGAAACAAAATCGGTTGAGACAGGTTCTTTTGCAACAAGGGAATTATTTCCGATCGAATTTGTTGCTTTGGTTTCATGCTTGTGATCATTTAGAGGGGTTGCGCTTCCCTCTCTATTATTGCCCGCATGAGAAGGTGCACGAATTCTGTCCCCAAACAGAAGGTAAAACATGAAATGCAGATAGGTTAGAATTACGCAGATAAAATAAATTGTATAGAGGGCATCCAAAACAAGTACTACCTCCGGTCACAAAAAGAAGTCGTTGTTGACATTTGAACACGTCTTTGACCATTCGTCTTATTCAAAAATTTAGTTCAAATATGTAAAAATACAAGTCATACTTAAAATATATTTAATAATAAACCAAATCATAACAAAATAAATAATATTTATATAACTTTTTGGAATAAGACGAATGGTCAAAAGCGTGTCAAAAGTCAACGGCGACTTCTTTTTGTGACCGGAGGGAGTATTAAATAAATGTGTGTCCATCAAGCAGAAGTTTTACCGAGACATGCTAGGACCAGTATATAGCCCTTGTGGACTAGTAATTTGCTGTCCTGATATGGTATTTCTTGCAAGCCCAGAGAAATTCAACTGAATGATTGTGATGTTTTGTGTAAGTTTCAACTCCTAAAAACAGTAATTCTCAAGCATATACAGAAAATTCTCTACCTTTTGCTCCAATATATAATTGTACAGCGGGCTCTGAATGAGGAAGAAGGGGTCAAACATTTAGAACATCTTAGTGTTAAGCACATGTAACATTCTAAGTAACCAGACAAGAATTATGAATGCATAAGCCAAGTCGAGTACTAGAATGTTACCCTGGGTGTAGAGTTGAAATCTCCGCAAAGTATTACTGGAGCATCATTCCACATCTTAGATATAGTATAAGCTCGGTCAAGAAGTGTCCTTACCTGTCAGAAAACAAAATTTGCAAGTAAAAATGTTAAAACTAAGGCCCATAAAGGTGTAGACTGTATATGGTCGGTATGGTAAAAGAAACCCTCACTAATATTTTTTTAAAAAAAAATTGTATCAATAGACAAATAAGAAAAAAATGCAGAATTTTCAAGACATGCCAAGAAAGCATCACAACATTAAAGATCACAGTAGAGGTTCACAAGTACATATTCTTACCATAATAGACATGTGCATCTCATATTCTAACTAGACTAAAATTAGATAAAAATGAGTACATTTAATTATTCTAAAACAAGTAGAAAGACTTTAATGAGATTAATCAAGCAGTGAAGTACTGAATTTCTAAAAAAACAAAGCAACGAAGTACTGAAGTCAGATGCAGATGAGTGAATTATAGAGTTGGAACTAGTTCGGGAAATTAAGACTTAAGAGTTAAATACACAAAGGATCACAAGGAAAAGCAAAATACCTGACCAAGTTTCACGTCCCCTCTTTTTGGGTTATAAAGGACATGAATATTACAAACAACAACTTGTTTAGGTTGCTGTGGATGGCCAGGGCTGTGAGACAAAAAGAATAATTATAAACATGGATAATACAAATATGGGTTTCAAACTTTTTCTATAAGGCATAGAAGGAAATATGGTTAAAGTAAACAAGGACGCACAAAAGAAGCAGAAGGGAACAAAAAAGCAATATAAAGACTACACTAGGCATTCAAAATCACTACAGTATGATAAAGGTATAAACACAATATATAAGTTGGAAGTCGTGAAAAAGCAGTCACCTTGTAGATAAGTTAATAGACTCAGTTTGCACATTTCTTGGAACCACAGACTGAAAACTAGAACAAAGAAATGGTTAACACATTTACATGTCATGCAAGATTTGCATCATACAGAAAACTTCAGTGCAAGCGTTAATCTCAATGCCCAAAATGTTTAACTCGCCTCTAAAACACAAAGCTGTGCAACATTATCACGAAGTCCAAGCTTATTGAACTCAATGTCCTCTTCATAACGCAACTGGAACCTGATGAAATGCAAAATTCTTAAATAGCTATGCAAAGGTTACCTATGAAAACGAACAGAAGTGGAAATTTTTTAATGTGGTCGATGTGAAATTTGGAATGGAGGAATAGGAGAAAAAACCCTTTGGATCACACCAAAAATGAAAATAAAAAGTTGGAATGATTACCTCGTTGTTCTCCAAAAGATTGCACATCCATCAACAGCATTTCCAGTCCGCATCTGTATCATCAGGTAAAAGTGTATTTAACAGAATTTTGTTCCTCTTTCCTCAATGTAAATCACTAATTCATTTTCAACTTCACACATGTTATTGGATCAAGTAATATGATGATACCATTAGGGTTAACTTGAAAGAACTGATTCTTTTTTAACAACCTATTTTAGCCCGTCAATAGAATGATAAACTGATAATGCCTACAAAGTAGCAGAAAATTAAAGAATACTAAATTACCTTCCATATGCCATTGTATCCTTCGATTGTCATTGCTTGTTCAAGGTCTGTAAATTTGTCGACCTCCTACAAGTGCAAACAAGAAATAAAAGGTTAATGTGCATCAATAGAGATACCATACATACAGTAATAAATGACAGAGGACCTCAATCAATATGAAAAAAATGTATACATTTCATATTTTTATGAAATAAGTGTCCAGAAAAAGCCCTATTTCGTCCTTCCCATGACTTGTAATGGCTGAAGTTATACACAACTATTGACATAGCAACACAACCTGCTGAAATTGGTACGGTCACTCCGGTACATTTGCTCTTCTTAAGAATTACCTGAAGGCACAAAATATCTGGAGACCATAAGCTAAACTCAAACACCAACTTATCTTTCCGCCACCTCCAATCCAGAATAAAAGATGGTATGTTTTCATAAAGAAAATGGTGCTCTTGAGCCAAATAGTCCGCCAGTATATTGTATGATAGAACCTTAAATCTCTCTGCAAAATCGAGAAAGGCAAAGATGGTATAATAATTCTACAAGAAAAATGACGATGTAGCTACACACATGATGGTTAGTTGAGTCTAATACTGTTAAATTTTAAATTTATCATGGATGATTCTCTTTCCAAACATATTATAGACGTATATCAATACATGTTGTGCCTCTAAGCATGTCGAGTGGAACTATAACCCCACAACTCTGAGGCGTCTATATTTACAAATAAACTGTAAGGCGCTCATCATTTTGATTATATTAATAGTGCTAGCTAAGTGGATGCGGTTGCATTTATTGTTCGTTATTTGGGGAACTTCTAAGTATGGATTAAGTTTAAAAGGATTCCAGGAAAAATATGAGTAACGATATTTCAACTTGACAGCATACTCCCGAGATGTTCCCTAATCCCCACACACAACAAGCGCAAGCGCATTGAGAATGAATGGTATGAACAGCCCTGCAGGATGTTACCAGCTTGACGCGGTGGTCTCCGCCGCGCAAATCGCCACCGCCGTCGGTACTCCGCCAGCCTCGGAGGCATCTGCGGCGCCCCAGGCCGGAACCCAGCATTTGGCGCCACGCCCCCGTATGGCAGCGGATGGCCGTGGCCGTACTGGTTCGGAGTCCCGTACCCATACTGAGGCCCCGGCGGCAGCGGCTGCGGGTGGCCATAGCTGTATGGTACAAACCCGTAAGGCGGACTGGGCTGCTGCGGCTGGCCGTAGCCGTAGCCGTAGCCGTAACCATACTGCGGCGGCTGCGGCTGGGCCTGGGGCACGTGCCTGTACGGCGGAGACGGCGCGCGGACGCCAACGCCACCACCGCGGCGCAGGGAGTAGTTGGCGGCGAGCACGGCACTGAGGTGGGAGTCGCCGCTGACGACCTCGGACCCGGCTTCGGGAGGGGGAGGCGGAGGCGGCGAGGGCCCGGCGGAGTAGCCGCGGCGGGGGCGCGGGGATCCTCTGGGCTGCAAGGGACGTGAGGAGAGAGAAGGGGTTTTAGATGCGAGGGATTGGGGGCGGGGGCAAGCAGCCGGGAGGGACGCTTACGTTGTAGTAAGAGGACATGGCGGCGACTCTCCGTAGAAAATCGGAGGAGGCGAGGCGCATCGCTTTCTCTCACGCCGGCGGCGGTGGCGGTGGCGGTGGCGGTGGCGGCTGGTGGCGGCCTCGGCGCGGCCGCATTCGAGGAGTCGCCGTGGCCTGTGGGCGGCGGGGTTTCGTGCGTTGCCCGCGGGTCGTGAACTGAACCGGATGGCGGAACGTGAAGCGGTGGGCAACGTTAGAGCACGTAGGACAGTCCGCCTCTCTCAGTTCACAATATAAAAGAGAAAGTATATGCATATGTATTTGAATCGTCTCTTATGCAAAACTCGACTCTATACAAAAATTAAGAAACTTTATATGTGAACAAATTATTTATAAAAACGTGCAGCCATCTCAACAATTATATATGCTATCTCTAAGCCATCTCTAGTATTGTCTTTAGGTGACATGGCAATAGTTAGCGATGGCTAATGTTTCAACCACTGTACATGGGCAGGATCCATTAGGGCAATTCCAATGCAGTATTTCTAAACATCATTTTTATAGATATCATGTCACTTAGAAACTATAGAAAAAAAAAAAAGGTGCCTCCATTGCATTGTATATTAATATCGTTTCCATCATTGCTATTTTCTCCTTTTAACAAAGACTTCTTCTCTCCGCGCATTTAATTCTAAAGATTTGGAACAAACATAGAAATAGTTTCTTTAAAAAAACATCTTCTTCTCTTTGTATTAATTATATGTCATTTCATCTTTCTATTCTACATGTCATGCCAAGAAACGAGTGAAAAAAAACTGCATTATAGTGCCCTAGTAAGTTGCAGTAGTGACTCGCATCATCGTACAAATCGTGCGGATTTTCAAATTCAATCGAATTGAAAAGATCTCATTCGGAATTTGCTTTCGTATTCGACTAAAGGATATATGGTACAGATGTCATGTGACCACGGCCTTTGACACTTTGACTCCGCACGTGAATTTTTACGTGCAAATGCACATAATCTGTTGCCCTTTTACCAGCACAAAACAGGCTGATATGTGGTGATGTGTAGCAACCAATATTCAGGTTCTGTACTTCTGTCCAGAATTGGTAGGATGCTAGTACCAAGGATGGATGAGAGCAATTAGCACAAGAAATATAGATTTTTTAAAAAATTAAAAAACACCAGTCGATATACAAATAATACAATCAAGAAGCTCAGTGCTGCTGCAGATTGCTGTTACATGCAAGTATGCAACCGTAGTACACGTATGTTTGTTTTCCTTCGTAAACAAATCGTTACTGTAGTATATACTTGGAGATATATATATATACTTCTCACCTATTTTGAGGACAGTGAACTTCACACACAGCCCGAGTGCCCCCCACCCCCAACAAAACCAGAAACCATCCTGTTGGTGAATTGATGCACATAAAAAAGATCCCCAACCATAGCACCGTTGCTATTTTAGTAACTGGATTTGTGGATGACTTGAACATGTCTACATCCATACTAAGGTTCTGCGCACCGGTAAATAGGTTAGAGGCTTGCTGCGCCTGTTTGATGAAGTGAAAGCTACATCAGTTGCAACATTTTCAACCGCTTCTCATGCTCTGGATCTATCTTTGGTGGAGTGTAACAACCTCGCAGGTCCTCAACCACATATTCCTGAATATCATCACACAGCAACAATACTAAACCAGTTAATGAACAAATGGTAACTGCTTCAAATTAAAGAATCACAACAGCAGACGCTTTGTGCAGGATATATGCCTTCGTGAGCTCTTTCTTGGTAAGTATGTGATAATGCCGCTGCCAGATCCTCTGGATTGCCATGGTTGCAGCAAGGAATCCATATGCGACTCCAAGGATGGCAAAAAGAATGACAAAGACGACAGCCAGAGCAACGCAAGCTTCCACCGATGCTGGGAATGCGCCCCACCCATAGAAACAGTTGCTGCTTCCAGCCAAGTATGGATCATTGTTGTTGAAAGATGAGCATTGTAATATCAGCCCAATGAATCCAACCAGTACGAAGAACACAACTACACCTGAACCAATTTATCGACGCAGATATCATATCAGTAACTAGGTTGTTACAAGAGGATGATGCTAACATCTTTTACTTGAAGAAATCTGTTAAAAACAGAGGTCTCAAAAACTACGATTATATGATATTTGCAGTTTTGCAATGGTGTCAATTTAGAAAGCAGGGAGCATTTCACTGTGGTATGACAGTTTCAAATTACTATAAGATTTCATTTTCAGCTCACAAGGAAACATGAGAGATGAAAGATCATGATTTTAGAACGGAAGCAAAACTGATGTTTTAGTAGTTCTATCTTATGTTACGGATAAAAACTCAACTTTGAAAAACTGACACATTCCTATGGTATATAGCACTCAGGCACTTAGGTCCTGTTTGTTTGAGATGCAGCTTCTAAAAGCTGCTTTTGAGAAAAGCCAAAAAAAGGTAGCTTCTGGGAAAAGCTCAGATCACAGTACAAATTGGGCTTTTGGTGGCTTCTGGCTTCTTTTAAGGGGGTTTCAAAAGCTGGCTGTTTGTTTGAGCTTCTGGCTTTTGAGGCTAAAAGCTGGCTAGAAGCTCAAACAAACAGGGCCTTAGTAAGGTCAGTTTTATACAATCATATCCATCTTCATAACAATTGCAATAGGAGTATAAGCAGGAAACACATACCGACACAGTAGTAAAAGGGCACAGGATGCTTTGATAGGATACGATCCCAATCATCACTAAAGCTGTTTCTGAAACCTCCATTTTTATCCAACAAATATGCCATACCCCCAATGGCAGCAATAGCCTGAAAAGGCAAAGCAGAGGAAATGATTTGCCCATACCAAATTATCTTGCAGAATAAGCAGTTGATAATGCAAGGCAAAGCTGCATGCTGAAAATTACATGCCCAATTGCAACCATGGTTTACTCCGCTTGGACCCAAAGACATGGCAATCTTCTCCATGCTTAAGCCAACGTACATATGGATGATGAAAGAAAACAAAAGATAACGTGATGGAGCCTTGATCTTACGGTCTGCACGGCGAGGAATACTAGGATGACATCCCTAGCAACAAACAGCCGGAACTTCATCCTGAGGCACATGTGGGCCTCCAAGAAGTCGACGCGGAGATGGAATTGCGCCTTGCATGTCGTGCAGTGAGAAAAGGCAGCTCCTTCCTGCAGAACCATGCCACGATCACATAAGTAAATGCTGCCATTCTTGCCCAAGGGAGTACAATTGCCACTAGAGAGCTGCTCATGTATGAAGATGTCATCATCAAAAGCCTAAAGGGGCTTGCAAACTTATGATGCTAGCACACGCAATCTGCTGCCTAATACAGTACAAAGAACACCAAAAGGCCAAGATTTGGCGGGAGCTCGCAGCAGGCATTACCTTCACGGACCTCCAGTGGTCAAGGCAGGAGCGGTGCACGAACTGCTGCGTCCCCTTGCACATACACGGCGAGATCAGCTCATCGCCTGCAAGGAGAACACCAAGAAGGTAGAAAAAAAGAAGAAGAAGAAGAAGAAACACGACGCTGATGAGCGAAGCGCAGAACCCCCTCTCCGTCTCCTCCTAGACAGAGCTCGCAAGCCGCGAGCCCTTGCGCTGGAGGAGTGCGGGGTGCGGCAGGCAGCTCCGAGGAATTAGGCAGCTCAAGGGAGCGGGTGGTTACCTGGCCCGCACTCGGACTCGAACTCGAGGCAGATGCGGCAGCAGGCGGCGGAGGCCGCGGAGGTCTCCTCGCCCGCAATCTCCGGCGGGGGCGCGAGGAGGGGGGCGCGGTGCGTGCCCTCCGGCTGCCGCATCGGTGGGCGGTGGGAAGAGGATTTTTTTTTTTCTGTTGTCTGTCTTCTGTTTCTGGGCAGGACGGCAGGACCCGGCGCAAGGTGCACCGTGCACGGTAGACTGCACTCACTGCAGTAATTATGAATTGGAGTCTTTCTTTGAAACTTGACCCGTCCATTTCCTTCCTCACTGTCCTCGTGGCCTCGTGGAATACTGGAATGTCACGCAGGCATTGTTCTTCGGTAAAATTGCCAAAATACCATTATAAAATTTCCACTTTGCCAAAATACCACTGATGTGTGTATGACATATGAGGTCCAATGTGCGTATGACATGTGGGGACAGTGTTATTTTGGCAAAGTGAATTCTTCTATAATGGTATGAGGGCAATTTCCCCTTCTTCTTTGCAGCGTACGGTTGCATTAGCGTATTAATGTAGCAAATTTAATAGTCCTAAAAAATATTTAAATTTATGGCTTTTTAGAAAAAAAAAACTCCGCTTTGACTCCGCCGGATTAGTTTATAGGAAATGCCATAGTATAAGGGATTTAATACCTTGATATTTTTTAAAACTCCACTTTGACCTAAGGTATTGTTTTTTTTCTTTTTACCAAAGACCATAAAATCTATGCATTTAGACAATCAATAATTCTAAAAAAATATCATGATTTCAGTGGGTTTGATAAAACAATTAACAGACCATGGTATTGCAAAACCATGCTCTTAAAAAGCCATGCTATCAAAGAGGACATAAATCTTAATCTCTATATACTTGTTCTTCATGGCTTGAATTAAAATTAAATTTTATCTTTTTACTAAGCAATATAAATAGGGTTGTAATTTGGCTCAGAGCTCGTTGAGTTGCTCACCAGTGGCTCGGCTTTGAGCTGACTCATAGGTGAGTGGATCGGTGCATGGTGGCTGAAGTTAGGGTGGGCAGGGCCAACGGGGTGACGGGTGGATGGGCAACGCAACAATGATGGTGTCGTTGCGCATAGGTGGTGGCGAAGGTGGTGGTAGCATTGGGGGAAGAGCGTGGAGAAATTCATGGAGGAGGACGACAAAGGTGGAGCCGACGGTGAGGAAGGGGAAGGGGCAACGAGGAGGGTGGAGGGAAGAAAAGATGGAGGCTGCGAGGTGGGAGGAAGGACAAGGATGCAAAGGGGGAGGGCGCGAGGTGCTCCGTTCAGTCCGCACTGAATAGAACATCGTTCGCTAGTCTCATTTTTTCCCCTTTTTTTTTAATGAGATTTGAATCCTGTTGTCAGCCTAAGCTGAGACACCAATTTGAAAGGGCCTCCTCTTATAGGCTTCAATATCACCGACGATGTACCAGTGAGGCAAAGCTGCAAGGGATAGCTCGGAGAACATAGAGAACACACACAAAAGGTGTATGCCTTGCCTTTTCGGCTTGTGTTAATCTATCTCCTTTGTGTTACGACTTCCCCCCTTATATATTAAGACAATTCCCTGTATGTCATTGGAAAAGTTTACAATTCTCTATCTATCACTTGAAATTTGCTCTTCCCTTACATGCCACCGGTTGAAGTTTTTTCTTTCCTCGGTGCCACTCAAGCGGTAAAAAAATATAATGGCGTTACAAAATGACCATTATGCCCCTGTCTTTTTAATATGTTACAAAATAGAAAAATCATAAAATAGTATAGAATTCATAAAAACATGAGAAAAATTTCTACAAATTCATAAAATTATGTATAGCTAGATTTAAAAGTAAAAACTAAAACTTTTTGGACGTAAATTTTATTTAAAAATTAATCAAACCTAAAATGCCTCACGAAAAAGAAGAACAAAAGTTGAACATACTAAATGTTACAAATATTTGAATAGCAAGTAGAGAATGATTTTACATAAATTTTAAGATTTGATCTACTCAATTTGGAGTTAAAATGAAGGAGATATGATTATTTAAAGTGTTAAACCAAGGGGCATTTTAGACATTAATGAATTTTTTAAACGGCTAAACTAACGGACTTAACGAAAGTGGCAATAAGGGAAAAGAAAACTTGAACAAGTGGTATGTAAAGGAAGAGAGAAATTCGAGTGGCAAATAGGAAATTGTAAACTTTTCGAGTGGCATACAGGGAATTCTCTCATATATATTTGGGTCTTCTTGCTTCTTTACAATATTGCTCTTGGTAGGGAAGTTAAAAACAAGGTATACATATCTTTTATTTGATAAAATATTTCTTGGTCCTCAACCACTCCATCATAAGAGGGCAATGAAAGAAAAATCTAGTTTTCTCCTAACGAAACTACATTTAGGCACTTATGGACTACCCTTAAAGCAGGGTAACAAAAGAGATTATACTCCGACTAGGTGGTTACAAGCCAACCTGTTGGGGAGCTTATCCTGACATCAAGTGGTTCCTACTGTACTGTTCACCCCCTAAGGCTTCTTCAACACCAAGTAAAGTTCGAGCCCTCGGAGGGGTTGCTTGGCTTATAGATTAGAGGACCAGATCTTGACCCGATCCGCCCGGTCTCGACCAACCCAATGGCTAGGTCAAGGTCAATTATGTCCTCGGTTCTAGTCGGGTTGAGTTTAGATCCACCTCTGCCCACCCCAACTCATCCCGACCATTTTTCCACCACTGGATCTACATCCTACATGCTACGACTTCCCCCCTCACTACACCAAACCCAACATGAATCGTTGAAGTAGCAAGCCACAACCATAAGTCCTTTAGTCGTTGCCTACCTCACGTCCTCACCCTCTCCTTCCCTCCCACGACTCGTCTCACACTCTCATTCCGCAACGAGACCATGATTTTGTTACCCTAGTTCCTATCTCTTTCTCTCTCTCCCATGGCAATCTCGTCAGTCGCAATGGTGGTGCTGTTGGTTGCGGTCTCCATGATGCATTAACAATCACTGCAGAGGGGAAGCAATGGCGTGGTGCAACGGAGAAAGCGGTGACAACAACAAGGAGCGGCGGTAGGATGGCGTGGGCGAAGGAGGCAGCAGATCTCAGCTCCTACCGCCAATATTGTGAAGGGGATAGCCAACAAGAATTCCTTCCTCTCTCAAGTTTGTGTATCCCATGATGGCCGGTGAACGGAGATTTCTTAGTCGGAGTCCCAACGGGGTAGGTCAGGTCCTGGTCAGGGCACCGCCGTGGGATCCCTGGTGAGAACCAGTCGGGCTCAGGTCGATGTGATATCTAACCCAACCCATCTAGACCTCTAGAACATCTAGACCTCTATTCTAGATGAACCTACGGTACTCTTCCGCTGGCCTTCCTTCGCATTCGAATAGCCTTCCTTTGCAAGCCTTCCCTCTACAACAAATCCTTAAGGCTCTTATACGGTAGATAGTAATACTGTGCCAATAAACTATGGCTTAAACACATGGAAGTCACTGTGTTTTCTTTATCAAGTATCAACGATGAATGCTGGTAAGTCTCCGTGACAATATTTTTTAATGTCTGGAGATAGCCTTCAGTTCTTTTCGTTTTTTTTACTTATCTGAGATGATGTTGTGCTGATTTGCTAATAAGCTGGACTTCAATAGCTTCTTGAAGCGGATTGGAGAATCTGACAAACTTTATTTGACTTGCCTTTACCTTATAGAGCTTTGTAACATAAAAAAAAGAACCAAAAATACCATTTACGTTTTAAAAGCCGAAGATAAGAAATGAGTAGACAAGCATAAGCAAATAAGTCGAAGAGAACATGCCCTAACGAATCATCAAATCCCCATGGTTCGGCTGTTAGAAAGCTGATAAACTTGTTTCGTGTGGACAAGAATAATACATTATTGCTGAATTTGCACAGGGTCAGGTCACGGTACAAGCTTTGTACAAGAATTTAAACGCTGGTGATAAGCTAGGATGCGCATGGATTCAAAGGAAGAGAGATCACTGTTTTCCACAACCAATATGGAATCGTAGAACAAATAATAAACAAACTAGCTCTTCCAAATCCCAATGCTAAGTGTTACCCTGTCATTCATTAAAGGTAAAGGATGCTCTCAGGAATATGCGTCCATCATGACATACACAAAACCACTCGGCCCAGAGGTTCTCCTGTTAATAAAAAGAAATATTCAGGTTTAAAACAACTTGACGCGAATACAAAAATATCTATAATTTGTCACCCTAGTTGGGATGGACTACGGTCCATTCATGAAAACAATGAACTTCCAGATGCAAGAATATTAGCAACGATATTGTTACTTCGTAACTGAAATAAAGTCACATCAATAATTTCATACAATTTTAAGAAAACATATGGCGTCTTCCTGATCAAATGCAAATTCATTATTCTAGAAAATGATATGCCGATTGCGTAAGCATCACCCAAAAGAAGGGAAAGAAAATTGCATGTATGGATGCTTTCCATCTCACAGCAACCAATCTACCATTCATTTATTCATTGGAAACTACAAATAAAATTAATGCAAGCTTTTATTTTATATTCGTGTATTTTAGATGGACTAAATGTATTATATGGAATGCATTCAAAGCATCACTGTGAGCTTTCGAAAAGAACACCATAAACATTCTTTGATATCCACAAGAAAAAGAAAACCTAAACAGTGTAAACCAGTGGGAAAATTTAGGCATACCTCAGGTAGTAAGTATAGCTGGTACAAGCAATACCACCAACTGCAGCAAGCCCTAAGAGAACAACTAATGCCAAAAACCAACCAGACATTCCACTTCTCTTGGAATTTGCTGACAATGTCATCTCAAAATCACTACAGCTCTGCTCATTACATGCTTCCTCACTTGCAGGCTGCCAAACAAACAAATCAACAATGAAGAGTAACTTGCTACAATTAACCATGTATGGTACGGAAACAACCTCTCTGTCTTTTAATCTCAGCGGTAAGGTTGCGTACGCCGACCCCCCTTACCCCGCTTTTGCGGAAGTTTCCTCGGAAACACTGGGGTATGATGATGATGATGATGTATGATACCTTAAGGGACAAAAGTACTTCATGCTTTTCATGTTTAATATGGCATATAGCAAAAGGACAATTTTGCACTTGGATACTTGATATTCTTCTTCACGAGGTGTAGAAAGTCAAACTTGAACATGTAAGGATTTCAGTTACATGAGGCCTAAATAATCCAAAAACAAGGACAAGCATTTGGAACAGAAAATTACTCCACAAAATAAACACATACAATGTTTTTTTATGCATCTTTTATGATTTGTGTCTACCATAATTACTAACAACCTACCTGCAATGATCTGACAATCATTGTTAAAGTTGTGTTTTAGAAACTGTTGCAGGATGAGTCAATTTACAGTTAAACCGTAGAGAACCAATAATCCTGGGCTGTGATTGGTTTATTTTGCAATCACTGCATATACGTGTTGACCATCTGCAGTAAACTAAATTATGACAGCAAATGGTTTCCAACTGATAAAAGAGGCTGATTACAATACCCATTCAACTATTTCAAAGTTTGATACAAATTCAACTATCAATAAAAATTATGTGATTTCATTTGATAATATTGAAATTCAGAGGTTTTATTCATCTTTTATGATTGATTTGGTGCTTGCACTATTGCTCATGAAATACAAAGTTACATGTAAAATAGACAGAATAAATGCTTAGTCAAGCATGATTATAGAAGTTGTTTGATATAACCTGGGGTCTGGGGAACCTAGCAATGTCACTCCACGGAAAGTATGATAGGTGCTCACTGCTCATAAGAAACTAAAAAACTCACTTACTAAGCAACAAATTTAGCATACATGAATGAAAAGTGAAAAGCGGACGCGCGTGTAGCGCAGTGGTTGAGGTGCTGGTTGTGAGCCCTCCAGGCCAGGGTTCGAACCCTGTGCCCCGCACGGTCGTCTCTCCTTAATTAAAAAAGCGGGTGGTTCTCCCACCCGTCGAAAAAAAATGAAAAGTGAAAAGCAACAATCAATCTGCATTATTTTAAAAACATGAAGTTGGATAGTTTCAATTACCATTTCATTTGCCAAACAGCTAGCATCATCCACGGGATAATGTTTAATTGTGTCATCAGCCAAACTTCCATAACAGGCAACATCCCGATAACGAATACCACCATCACATGGAGATGAACATGTCATCCAAGGGCCAGCAACCCAATGAAAAGTTTCTGCGGATATAACAAATCTCTTATTGCCTAGTTATAATTAAAATGGTGATGACTTGAGAATTACCCAAGAAAAATTCAGCACAAATTAGATGGACAGAAAGATCAGTAACGAGAAAAAAATGCAAATGAAACTTTAAGCAAGAAGCTAGTGCAAAGAAAAAGTGCAAGCGAAAACATTAAAAGGGTAAGTTAACGATCATTTTGTGAATAGTTCTTTGAACACTACACCATCTAAAGCTCAAATTGGAGAACGTGCCTTAAGCCAATAAATTATTCACATGTAACTACATTTTTACATGGTTATCAACATTCCTGCAATTAAAGCAATGCACCAAGATCTTCATAATACTCCCTCCATCCCAATATAGAGGGCATATAAAAATTTTCATCAAGACCAAGAAATGGTGTTTAAGAGAGTAAATCATCTTTAATTATCTCGTTACTCGAAGCATCAACATGTTTACAAATTAATCTTTGATGTTTTGCTTCCATTTCCAATGCGCTTAATTAATACCCGAATAGCTAAAGTTAACAACAACATACACTTCATAAGTATGAATAGCTCAACTAGCAGTTAATTGATCATGTCTTTCCCAAGGGAGTAATGAGGAGACACCTTATATTATAGGACAACTAAAAAAAAATTTATGCGACCTATATATTGGGACGGAGGGAGTAGAAGCTAATGATCAGTATAAACAATTTGTAAAAGACAACCATAACTGGCTTATCTTTTGACTGAATGTTTGATGATACTTATTCAAATATATGCCATCACTTGGATTATTAGGAGGGTCTTTTTACCTTCATAGATGACTTGAAGGTACAAATAAAATTCAGAATTTCATTTAAAATAGCAAACAGAAACCTATTGCATTACTGTAGACTTTTCCATTGTTTCTTATCTTATTTTACTTATCAATTGCTTAGTGTGCAATATCTCTTGGATTAGGAAAAAAAATGGAACACAATACAGAAAAAAGATTGTCAAACTGCAATTGAATCTGGTGTAGAACTGTGGACTACTCTTGAAAATATACCTTGCAGTTTTAACTCCATTCTTAACTCAGTGCCACTCTTGCAGTAGAGCCCAGTTTAGTATCCTTGTTCAGAATGGTTGGGTCTGAGCAATCAGAGCAGCATATAAACTCTTTGCCAAAATCAATCTTGTTCTTGCAATGTCCACACTTGTCTGCTACCTTTGGTGTATCTGTCCTTCAGAACACAGATTTGTTAATTCGTATCAGAATGCTTGAGTGATTCATCCGAATGTTAGCTACTGGTCTAATTTACTTCTGTTATACTAAGGAGTTGATATATGGTCATATAAGAATTCAACAGGCTAGTGAGTAGTGATAGAGACTGTTTGAGCCAATTTCCATGGATAAATATAAGAACATATATATAATGTCTAGACCTGGTATGCAGCAATAGAAATGCGTGTGGAGCGGAAGGCATGGTGGGCTTTTGGACCCTGTGCAGAGACCATCACAGTCATCTGCTTGAGAATCTAAGAAGTGGCCAGCAGCACATAGTCCAAACCATTTGCTTTGGCACCCAGTCCAGTAGCACCCTGAAAGTTGAATGTCATGCTTTCATGAGAATTAAATGTTGATTTTGCCAACAGCAAAACATAGTATGATACATTCATGTGGGGTTTTGTTATTTTTTAAAAAGAGGGGGGGGGGGGGGGGGGTGCTTGTCATTAAAAATGTCACTGGAATTCAGAGATCCTGGAAACAATGCATTGAAGGCACTTTCATTCAGTTGAAACAATTTATCAAGCTAGTCTTGCCCCTATGCAAGTTGAAACCCAACCACCGAAAAGGCAAAAAATGCCCACATAATTTGCAGCGAATTGCACCATGTTAGCTGCATTAAACCTACTTATCAAAGCAGATCAAACAGGTTAGCCGTTACCCGCGCAGTGCTGCATCATGAAAACCACAAAATGCAAAATGGAAACAATGTGGTGATTTTAAGAAACCACTACCTACAGGCTACAAACATGAATCCGACAAGAACCCAAAGTGAAGTGAAGCTGCTTGGTACTAAGGGAAGCTAGTAAGCTACCTACAAACATTCCATCATTCCACTCACATCCAACTGGAAGGGAAGCTGCTCGCTACAGCAAAGTACCACTCCTCCAATCCAACCAAAACCCAACGCAGACCTCGCCTCGCCTGCATTGCAGCTGCAGCTGCAGCCTAACCGGCGGCGATGGCAACCCTAGCTCCAACAACAAAACCAAGAAGCGAAGCTTCTTGTTTGGACACTTGGGTCCGTTACCGTGTGTAGGGACGTCGAGGCAGGTCGCGACGGCGAGGAAGAACGGCAGCAGCGCGCAGAACTGCGCCAGCGACGCCACCGCGGCGGCCATTCCCCGCCGCCAGTCGGGAGGAGGCGAAGTAGCCTAGCGCGGGGGGAAGCGGGCGCGGCGCGGTGGCTCGTGTCCGGCGGAGGCGAGGGGGAGGGGAGCTGGCGTGCACCTGCTGCCTGGGCAGTGTCGGGCTGTCGGCGTCGGCGTCCGGGCAGGCAGAGAGGCAGCAGGTGGCGGTGACGCATCGGGAGCGGTGCGCGCCGGTGCCCCCGGAGCGTCGGATCTGGGGCGGACGGCGCGATCGGGGCTCGGCCGCTCGGACTGTGGGAAGGTGCGCTCGTGTTTTCGGACGGGGAGCCCGTGCGTTGGGCTGTCGCGGCGACTTCTCCCTTCTCTTCTCTTCTCTTCTGATCCCACTTTGGGCCACTTTTACTCTTGAAATGAAGCTACGGCCCATTAGATTGTGCCGGACAAGCCCGGATGATCCACGGCACTGTGGGATGCATGTTGAGTGCTCACTGCTGCTCACTGCCGAGTGTTGAGGAACCCGAACCTCCCATACGGGGCAGTGCACCGGCCCATCTCGTGCGCGTGGCTAACGGGTGTAATACAACACGTTGATGAAAACATAAGAGGTAGAGATGAAATTCTGTTTTACTAATTTCAGAATTATAATATATTGAGTCTCCAACTTTATTTATACTATGAGATTGCTTAGGTTTTACGCTAGTTCCACTGCAGGACCCACCAAAGAGGGGCATGCCAGTTAGGGCACGACTTCATGCCACGCCCGGTCATGAGCCAACGTATGGCCCATGAGAGGGTTCCACAACGACCACAGTAGCAACAGTCAATGGGAACCCCAAAATACTTGTTCTTGGAGCCTCTGGGCTTGGCTAGATTCCAATCAAGATTGAGTGCGCCTAGATAGATTGGATTAAAGGGGTTGTTCTTGAAATGTAGTTTATCTGATTATCTTTGTATATTGGTGAGAGATGTTGTTTGAAAAACTAAATTATTTGATTTAGTGATTTTGATTTAATTTTTTTGAAGCAATTAATGAAAACTTTTTTAAAAATAGAAATTAAACAAAAATTACAAGCTAAATAGAACAATTTTTTAGAAACCGTTCTGGAGACGTAATGTATGTAATTATTTACTAAAATATTTAGGCATATTTCGAGAGCTCGTAGAAGTGAACCTAACAACTTGTTTCGCTTGAATTCTAATACTTTTTAAAACTTTCATCATTTACTTTAAAGATTTCTTCAAATTAACCGAGTTAAATAAGTCGATGAGTTTAATTTTTGAAACGCTAAATGTTTGATATGAGTTTAATCTCTCACCAACGTACAAAGATAATTAAATATGTTACGTTATGTACAAAGAAAAGATCGGATCGATTCTGTACGTAGCCTTCGAGCGGTCGAGCTCTGTTCAATGGCGGGCAGTTGCTCAAGCCCGATATTTTGATCGATCGCATGATACCCATCGATCCCAACCACGCAACACGGCATGCATGCATGTTAATTAATGAGCAGAAGCTGGTCCTACGTCCGTGCAGAATAACAACAACAACCTTTTCGATCGATCGGGAGCTGGTGGTAATGATGCTGCACTGCATACGATCGAGCTACGTCCCTGGCCGGCCCTGAGGGCATTTGCAGAAAGCCGTCGCTGTTTCACCAGCCGCGCGCGCCACGCAATTGTGCGGTCCAGGCATGCACCCGGGGAGACAAGGCCGCGATCCGCCGGAAAAGATGCAGGTATCCATCCATCACCAGCAGTCCAGCACACACACACACACACTGCGCACGGCAGCTGCTGCACCGCGCAGAACGACGAGACACGTACGCCATGCAGCACGAGCAAGAACAACGATCGATACGAGGCCCGCCGCCGAGCGCGAGATCGGTCGTCGGTGCGCGCGCGCGTCCAGATCGCAGGGGGTGAAATAGGCGGAATGAGACGGGCGAAATAGGCGGAATGAGACGGGCGCGACATATGCATGGCGCGACGGCGACGGCGACGGCAGATCGATCGGCGCTGGGCGCGCGCCCAACTGCCCACCCCTCGTGTCGGTCGCTGTCCCGCTCACCGCCGGATCGCGTGGCGGCACGTACACATGGCCGTGTCCCTCGGCCCCGCCTGGCAGCGGAACCGACGGGGGATCTAGCCGCTAGCTCGCGGGCAGCTAGCTGCGCCCCTTCGCCAGCGCTCACTCCATCGCCGGGCCTGTTTGGCATCAAAGTTCCCCACGAAACTGGGTTCATAGGATGTGTGCATACAGAACCATGGTTTGCATTTACAACATATGAACCATAGGTTTTTATAAAGAATAAAGTGTTTGTTTATGTTGTTTATGGATGTCAAATTTTTTTATCAAATACAGTGGAAAAGTGCAATCACCACACCGACCAATGATCAAAGTTAAGAAAAAAAAAAGGTATATATAGTGGAGTTAGAAAACTAAATGAACAATGGTTTCCACCAAAACATAGTTTTCAAACCACGCCAAAACTTTGTATCTGAACACCACATGGATTTCTAAACCATTGTATTTTCAGAAACTATGAAATAACTATGATGCCGAACATGCCCTCTTCATAGTTTCTCTTCCATTATGCATTTCTGCTCCATTAAATACAATTCCTGTTGGAGCCCGCTGCGATCCTGCCATCTCATGGCCCGCCAGCGATCCGGCTCCCCCCGAGACAAACATCTGGTCTCGGGCCCAAATCCCCCACATCTATTGGCCCAGTTAGAAGCACAACCCAGGTCCTGACCCAACTCAGCCCAAAAGACTCGACCAGCCGTATGCCGCCGCCTAGATCAGAGCCGCCGCCGCCCCGCCTTCCCAGCTCGCCGGAGCAGCTGCAACCCGCCGGAGCGCCGCCGCCCCACCTCGCCGGAGCACTGCCCAGCCGCCGGCCAGCCCTTCCCCATGGCCAAGCCCCCATCCTCTCTCACGCGCGTGTGGCCATGAGGAAGAAGCCCCGATCCCCTTTAGCCATGCGTCTGAATCATGAGTGAGATAGAGAGCCTAGAAGAAAGAAGGGGAAATGGTGGGACCGCTAGAAACAGGTAACGGAGACAACTTTTAGTGCTACATAAATGTACTGCTGAACTTCGGTGCTATAAATGAAGCCGAGTGATCTTTCGGTGCCACCAGATCAATTTTCCCTTTTTTTTTTATCAAATACAATGGAAAAGTGCAATCACCACCAATGATCAAAGTTAAGAAAAAAAGGTATGTATAGTGGGGTTAGAAAACTAATAAACAATGTTTCCACCAAAACATAGTTTTGAAACCATATCTAAACTTTGTATTCGAACACCGCATGGATTCCTAAACCATTGTATTTTATGAAACTATGATTTTGTCTTGGAACTACGAAATAACTATGATGCCAAACATGCCCTCTTCATAGTTTCTCTTCCATTATGCATTTCTGCTCCATTAAATACAATTCCCTATCATTATCTCTATAGAATTTCTTCACATTTTACGTAAAAGAAAAAGTGTCTATTTGGTGCATAAACTTTTGCTCCAATCCCAAATTGGTTACAACTCTAAAACCAGATTTAAGTGGTCCTCGTACTCTCAAAACTAGATACAACCGGTCCGTTGACCAAATTGGGGACGGTTTCGCAGATGTGTCAGTAGACGTGGATGGTTTGTAATCGTGGATGTCCAGTTGATGCCATGTCAACACTAACTTCACTACCATCTCCCCCTCTCTCTCCATTCCCCATTGCTCTCTCTCCGGTTCCCTCCCATTACGACCACCCCTCCTTTGGTGCCCCATCTTGAGCAATGGCGGCTGCTGTGATGGCGGCTGACGAGGGAGGAGATGGGGCAGGGCGATCGTGAGCTGTGACAACGGTGCCGGAAGTGGCAATGGGGCAGGGCAACGCCGACAATGGTGACTGCAACGTTGGCGCAACGTCTCTAACGATTTCGGCCACGGCGGCGTCCGGTGCGAAGAAGGTGCTAGGGAAGGGGTGGTGGCGAGCTGAGCGGTTGCACAACAGGGATCTCGAGTAGCTGCGGTGGCCGCGACAATGGCACTGGCATGGAGATTGCAGCGTTGGGGCAGTAGCACCAGTAACTGCAACCGCGCTGTAGGGAGGAAGAGACGACGACCAAGGTAGGGCGGCAACAAGCTGAGTGATTGTGATGACAACACAAGGGGGAGAAAGAGGTAGGGGTGGTGGCGACGAGGAGGGCAGTGTCACCGTGAAACCTCGAATCCAAGAAGAAGAAGCCGCAACGCCACCCCACCATCTCAAGTGATGAGCGCTACCGCCATGGCCAGGCGACCGCCACTACCCCTTGAACACGTTGCTGTGTAGAGAGCCAGGAAGAGAGTGATGCAGAATTTGTTTTAAAAAGCGAGATCGAGCATTGTCTCAATTGAGATGGTCACTTGTGTGTAGCGTGCCGGCACCACACTCGTCGCCCAACATCCGAAAATTGTTGACAAGGCCTGTTGCCCACATAAAGAAGCTGTTGATTGACTCGCCGTCCTTGAAGGTGATCGACTCGAATTCGGTGAACAAACGTGGAGCGTGTACGATGTCCCACGCTTCCTTCGCCGTGTCCTTCATGGCCAATGTCGAGAGCATCTCCGTCGGCACCGCTCGAAGGATGGCCAAGAGCACTAGCCAGTCGTCGCAGAAATCGTCCACACCCGGGTCGATCGCTAACTAGAGCCCCTAAGCCTGCAGGTTCACCTGTATCACGAAGGTCCAATCGATGTAGTTGGTGCGTGTCAGCATGATGTACATGATGGAGCCGCTCGCCTCCTTTGTAACACGGTGCACCACAAACCTCACCGTTGCTGTGGTCGTCGTCGTCGTTCAGCCTCACCCTGGACGACGTTTTCTCTGGCGAAGCCTACTCCCCCCTTCCCCTCACCTTCATTTGACGCCATTGGTTAGGATTCCAAGCGCAAGGCTCTAATATCAATTGTTGGAACTACAACCTTTTACACACGTGATCACCTGGAACTATAGTGAGTCAGACAACACAACACAGTGAATGTAAATGAGCTCAGACACACGAGTTGGAGTCGCGTAGCTGTTGCATTTTTTTTTATTTTTTGTCTTTTATTCAACACCCACGGGCGTCGTTCTTACTTCAACAAACTGTCGAGATCCACGCTACCACAACTCACTCACACTAGAAATGCACCGCATGTTCAATAGACGTGGGATCATAAGCCAATAACTAAGGGGCACTAGCTGGGCGCGGTCACCACGTCCTAGGTGTAAAAAAACTCATGCTAAAAGAAAATGACCGAAAACACATCGGGTTTGAATATACAACACATCCCACATCCAAAACTTAGAGCATGATCAATGCTACCTTAACTTAGAGTGAACTTAGACCTACATTTACTGTTAAGAGCATGACCAACAGCGCCCGGATCAGCTAGCCCTGCATCAGTGCTAAATGTCCGCACACTCGTCAGAAATAGAACGTCCGAGCTCTCGCCCGCCCGCAGAGTGCCGCGCTTAAATCACGCGGGCACGTGTCCGCGCATAGATAACTATAGCTACAGGGTTATCGCGATATCTGGGGATGCTTTAAGTAGGATAGCATTAGTCACACTCATACCCGCACAAATCACGGAGCTGGAAATCCGAAGCGGCACAGGGCACGAGCACTGCAGCTGAATATATGCGCGGTCGGTCTCCAGAACATGCAAATACGCAAGGCTCCCCGCATGTGCCCTGTCTTTGGCTCCATCGATGGTCACCAAGACGAGAGGTCAGACGCTCTGTGTTTAGTCCATGATTCCGCGAACTTTCCCTGTCCGCCGATACGCCACGCGCGAGCAATTCCCGATGCCGTCATGTGTTCGACGCTGGAAACTGGGACGGCTCGGTGAGATGCACCGGCCGTGCGCCCGGAACGGAAGGCCATGCCCAGTTCCAGCTAAAAACAAAATAAAAAAAACCAGAAAAAATGCACTGGCGGCGGCGCTGGCGCGGCCCCCGGATGCGTCAAGCCGTCAAGTAGACAAGAACTTGAAGACCAAGCTGATCGGCTTCGGTGCGTGATCGTACGTCTACCCGGCTGGCGTTTCTGAAAAAAAATTATGTGCATTTAAAATGGGCCAGGACAAATTTCATCCACATCAAAGTTCAAACTTCATTGAAAAATCATTAAAAAGTCGGATCTTGCAGAAATATTATCACAAAGTTATATTCCTCGGATATACGCTATTGGGTTGTCCTTATGATTATCCTTTTTACAAAAATGTTTGTTATCTTCTTCTTCCCCTCCGCCCCGTTATCTTTCTCTCCACACTTATTTTCCAAATAATATTATGGCAAAATCTGACTTGCAGGATTGAGTTTTGGTGTAGATGGTGAGTAGGATTTATGGGACGAGTTCAAAATTTAGCCCTAACTCAGTTTACGAGTCGGACTATTCAATATTTTGCATCAGATACTCCAATAACCATCGGACCATCAGACTAGCTGTTGTTTAGGACCAAAACTATCCAGAGTTAGAGGCTTCCACATAATTTTGGGTTGATTTTTTCGTAACATACTAATACCTATTCACTCCTCTCTCTAGGTGATATCTCGATCCTTCAAGTTCCTAAAGCCAAGCTTATTTGCTGAAATGGGGATCAACCATACCCCTCCTCGCATGAACTTTAGCTTACGGATGACAAATAAATGAGACAAAGGGACACAATGTTTTTTTTACCCTGGTTTAGGGCTTCCACTATCGGGATAATAACCCTACGCCCAACTTGCATGATGCGCATAGAGGTGCACAAGGGGCAAGCAACCAAGCTACACATAGCTTAGTTGCTCTGGAGTGTATACAGAATGAAACAGGGGCTGCCCCCAAACAGCAGTCGTCGACCTCAGTTTATACACGCCAAAGAGGCAAGCAACACCTTGGTACACGTGTGGTAAATGCTAAAATCCATTGGTCATGAGTCATGACATCATTGTAGAGATTTGTCCATGACAGGGTCGGCGTCGCTCACGACGCTATGACGTCATAACGATAACGAGTGAGGGTGGCCATGATGCTTGCTTTGACTTCGAGGTGTCGTGGACTGATATGTCGCCTAGCAAATGGTTAATAGGCAAGAGTCATGCCTCGCTATGATGTGTTTGTCAGAGCAAGAGGTTGCTCGGGTAGGCCGGTCGATGCCTCCTTGGCCGCTGCTCATGACTGAGTAGCTTCGAGGGGGTTCATGCCTGGGTCTTGGGTGTCTCTCGTAGAATGCACATTACATATAGTGATGCAATCCAATTCTCAACACTTCTTTTCTAATGAGATAAGTTGTATGAAATGTAACTTTACAGTGATGTTTCTATCGAGCCAAACTTTGCAGCGGCGTGGATGTAATTAATTCTTTAGATTAAGCTACACACGTTGTATGGGTGTCAACACGCTAGAGAGGATCTTTAGTCTCTGTGTGGGGTGGAATGGATACGCATGTCTGATGCGGGTTAATTTGCATGCGCTCTTTATGCTCGTAAAAGACTAGGTAACAGTACTCGGTGTGAAGGAAAGCGAATGGACCACGGCATGCACGTACACCTGCGACGGCCAAACTCCAAACAGAAGATCGAGCGGAGTCGGCGGCTGCATGGGGCTGGATTGCTGGAACAGAGCAGCACACATGCAAGCTTTATGCACACTCACTCGATACTCGCATTGTCACATGGAGACTCCCCCAAGTTGGAGATAAGATCTGGCCTCTTTTCGGTCTATCAAACGGCGGTGGCATGCATCCGACAGGGCATGTCACGGCACATGCAACCATATATCGATCACTAGTTTTATGAGGGGGCAGGCAGATCGATCGGATCACCCAGCTGCGTGCAATTAAGATGCGGTGACCCGTGTCTTTCTGAAAAAAAACTTTTCTGAAGCCAAACGAGCTAGTGATCCGAAACCTGGAGATGCATCCAGGCTGTGTGGATGTTAGTGCAAGCGAGCTTCGTCGAGCCTCTCGTGTCAGCGTGTGCGCGCGCTCTTTCCTTTTCCTTTTCTCTTTTGTCTAATGCGATTTGCGAGGGACAAGCGTCAAGTGTAGCTCGAGCTAGGCACATGGCGCCATGTGTGAGCTGAGGTTGATGCATGCATGCGTCATGCGTGGGTATCTCTGTCAATGTTCATGGCACGGTCAAGCCTGCCTGTCCGGCCAGCATGGTCATCTTCCTGATGTGATCTAGCTACTCGAATGCTTTTGCATCTCGAATTGCACGGGCCGACAATATATATTCTTCCGACGATGATACCATCTTACAGTATAGGCCACAGAAATTTGGAGGGAATTACTCTATGAACCTGTATATCGGATCCAGAGGATGCTGCTTTTTGAACCATGGCCCTTTATTGAACTAGCATTAGGGGGTATTGGGATACTGTTAGAGAAGCTGCTCTATGTTAATCTTGCGGGTGTAGTGTTCCAATGATCTGAAGTCTAGACCATAAAAGCATCGTGGGTTAGAGTCTCTATATTTTGATCTTTATATATCTTATCTTCGCGCCTCTAGTGTACTCGCTCTTAATCCCCATGGGGTGAGACCATTATTAACCGTGCATCGTTCATCGTATAGCTGATGTGTGTCCGTAATATGATATGACGTTCGCTCGCCAACGCTCACTGCTACGCGTCCTCAGCCGCCGCCACCGCGCTCATCGACTAGCTACTGCGCGTCTCCGGCCACTGCCACCACACACTCGCTGCCGCACGCGGCCGTGCGCTCGTCGCTCGGCGACGCCATGCATCCCCGGCCTCCACCGCCGCCGCGCGTTCAACACGGCAGGGCGCTCGTTGCTCGCCGATGCCATGCGTCCCCTGCCATCACCACCGCTGCACGTCCCCCTGGCGGCCATGCGTCCCTGACAGCACAGCCACCGTGTGTCCCCTCGACCCTCAAAGGATATAGAGATCAAATAGAGAGTCTCTAAATATAGAGACTCAAAGAAAGAGTTTTCAAACTTAAAGACTAACATAAAGATTCTGTTAAATAATGTATAGATACAAATTTTGTTGAATAGTGTATAGAGATTGAAATTGGCAGCTCCGAATTCTCACTTAGGAACTATGGTGGAGGTGAATTGACTTGGTTAATGGCCATTTTCCACCGGAAAATTTTTTGCTATCGTTTAGTTGGCACGAAATTAAGGATTATGGACGATTATGATGAATTCCTCGAACCATTTCCCGAATGCTCAGAAAGCAGTTTGATGAATTTAACTAATTTTTAAACCCAACGTTTGGCTCTTCTAAACTCATGGATCTCATGCATCGTTGGAGCATAGTGGTTTGTCCAAACTCTTTAATTCCTCCAGATCATATCGCTTTTTTCTATTTATTTGTTCAGATCTATGTCATGTAAATACTTTTAAGTATTGTATATGTGTATAATTTCTACCGTATTTTCCTAAAGAAAATATCATCTCGGTGTTGCCAAAGATGAATTCGTCGTGCATCCATGGTCAGACACTCGCACGCACACAACCGACACAGCCCAAGCACGAAATGGCGGAACTGCCCCCCTCCACCTGCCATGTCCCATGTGAGCGCGCACGATGACGAGGGCAGAAGCGTCATTGCGCCGCGTGGGGGCTCCGAGCCGTGAGGCGCCGGCGCCGGCGCCGCACCGCCCGGCGCCGATCCGGGGACACGCGTGCGTACGTACCGCGACGGCCACACGTCAGCTCACCGCGGCGGGCACGCAGTGGCATCCTCCGGTAATAAACACCACCCTCGCGCCCCTTTGCTTCGAGGCCCGCTCTATAAGTGCAGCCACCGCGCCGCTCAGCCCTCAACTCCTCATCACCCAAGGCAGTGGAGTGAAGGCCCAGCTTAGCTTCAGGCAGAGCCACAGAGATCTAGAGAGAGAGAGAGAGTGTGTCACACTGTCAGGAAGAGGAGAGGAGACAATGCGTGGCGTCGTGTTGCTGCTGCTCGTCTGCGCGGCGGCGCGCACCACCGCGGTCGTCACCGACGGTGAGAGACGCCACCCCATGCCTGCACCACTGCCCAGCAAAGATATCACTCTCACATGCATCACACGATCAATCTCTAGCACTAGTAAATCTTGACATGGCTCCTTGCTCATCACTTATCGGTCATAATTTTGCAAGAGGACCCTGCTCTGCTTTGTCTCCCTCTCTCTTCCTGATTGTCGTTGCTCTTGTTATCATGGTTTTTTTATACATATTTTCTAAATAGTAGTTTCCTGTTCTCGTTGTTTTCAGCAGGCGGCTGCTTTTTTCAATTGGTTTACACTATTTTTTCGCTTAGTTTTATTAGTTATGTTGCATATGCATTGCAAAACATACTTTAGTAGTATAGAAGGAGAGATCGGTTTTTCAAAATCTGTGTTGATCGGCTGGTTTGTTATTGTCTTTGCAAGATTTTTGGCATCGAATTTTAGTATGTAGTTTTTTTCTTCTCCTGTTTAGAAAAGTGACAGCCAAAAATCTTAAGAGCAGTCACCTCTGTTAAGCTAGTCCCCTTTTAATTTTTTGACAAAAGTCATATTGGCTTCTTGGCAGTCGTTAAAGAGAAACCGTAACGGTTTCGGCCAATTTAACGTATGGGGAATCAAGGCTAACACATGAGACTTGTTTCGCTGCGTATTAATTTGCTGCGATCAAGTGATCAACTGTTATACATGGAGTACAGAAATGATTTCCGGTCGCTGTCGTGCATCGACTCGGTCATGATTTGATTATTTTGGAGGACCCATGGGTATATCGATCGGTTGCCCCACACGGCCAAACTCACATGGCTTGCATGCGTGCATCTGAGTCGCATGGCTCCCGACTAAACTAGTGATTAATTAGCTAAAGCAAACTCCTTTAATTTGGTTTAATCTTGTAGTGGAGCACCATATATGCTTTAAGGGGGGTAAAAACACAAGCAAGCATATCGTGCACCTGAGATGGCTATTTAAGCAGCTGTTACTGCTTTACTCGGCGTGCATGCATAGTTTTTTAGCCTCAGATACTCTTGACTTATTGCAGTCAGCTCACTTTGCCTTAGGAGTTAGGACTTATCTATTTATCTTGAACGTAGATTATTTAGCTGCTTTCAATATGTTTTTGGATTGCCTAATCAAATTTAGGTGGTGCCTAAATCAGAATTAAAGTTCTGATCTGTTTTAAGGTTTTGCCCAATGGATAAACATGTGCATTGTGCAATATCCAATTAGAAACCTTCTTTGGTAAGTAAAAAGAATTGATCCTACGTACGTAGTTGATATACTGACATAAGCTACTGTTTGATTTGGTCTCTTGTGGTGGCTGCATCTGCGTGCATGTGGTAGATGGAGTGGCCGTGAATGCGTCTGGGCCAAACAGACATACAGCCACAGCCACTGAGCCACAGCAGCAGCATGATACTACTAACATGTAACCTGTCAGTCGATGGACTGTCGGAGTGTCGGTTGCAGTTACATTAATTATGCCTGCAAAATCAACGAGAGAGGGGCCCGATGATTTGCAGCCATGCTCATGCATGCAGCAGGCCCGATGCATGCAGCCATTTCAGCGATGCTAGCTAATCAGCTGGGTACTCCCTCCGTCCTGAAATATAAGAACTTCTAGCATTCAAAGGAGAGATTAAAGAGAAGAGGAAAGTACTATAATGCCCCTCAATTAATGATGGTATGTGGTGAGTGGGAAAGTGGTTGGGGGTAAGATGAGAAGAAATTTGAATGAATGATGGTTGGAGGGAAAACTTGAATGGTAGGAATCCTTATATTTCAGGACAAGATTTGAATGCTTCGAATCCTTATATTTCAGGACAGAGGGAGTACATGTATAGCTTTGTACAGTAGATATATATAGTAGCTGCAGTGCAGGCCTGCAGTGTTTGAACTATGTGATGATTATATATTCAGCTTAGATTGATGATCATAATCAGTTTTGAAATCGTTTATCATGCGGCTACGGTGAATCATACGAACGATAGATTATGTGCTGAAACTGAGATTCCAAATGGGCCGTGGATATGATGGTCGATTACGATTAACTTGCAGGGCTTCTGCCGAACGGCAACTTCGAGGAGGGCCCGGCGAAGCGGGACCTGGTAAACGGGACGGTGGTGCAGGGGACGCGCGCGATCCCGCGTTGGGAGACGTCGGGGTTCGTGGAGTACATCGAGTCGGGGCACAAGCAGGGGGACATGCTGCTGGTGGTGCCGCAGGGCGCGCACGCGGTGCGGCTGGGCAACGAGGCGTCGATCCGGCAGCGCCTGGCCGTGTCCCCGGGCGCCTACTACGCCATCACCTTCAGCGCCGCGCGCACCTGCGCGCAGGCGGAGCGCGTCAACGTGTCGGTGAGCCCCGAGTGGGGGGTGCTCCCCATGCAGACCATCTACGGAAGCAAGGGCTGGGACTCCTACGCCTGGGCCTTCAAGGCCAAGCTCGCCGCCGTCGTCCTCGTCATCCACAACCCCGGCGTCGAGGAGGACCCCGCCTGCGGCCCGCTCATCGACGCCGTCGCCATCCGCGCGCTCAACCCGCCGCCGCTCGCCAAGGGGAACCTGCTCAAGAACGGCGGGTTCGAGGAGGGCCCCTACTTCCTCCCCAACGCGTCCTGGGGGGTGCTCGTGCCGCCCAACATCGAGGACGACCACTCGCCGCTGCCGGCGTGGATGATCATGTCCTCCAAGGCCGTCAAGTACGTCGACGCCGCGCACTTCGCCGTGCCGCAGGGCGCGCGCGCCGTCGAGCTCGTCGGCGGCAAGGAGAGCGCGCTCGTGCAGGAGGTGCGCACCGTGCCCGGGTGGGTCTACCGCCTCTCCTTCGCCGTCGGCGACGCCGGCGACGGCTGCGCGGAGCCCATGGTCGCCGAGGCCTACGCCGCGCGCGCCTCCGTCAAGGTGCCCTACGAGTCCAAGGGAGCCGGCGGGTCCAAGCGCGCCGTCCTCGAGTTCGCCGCCGTTGCCAACCGCACCCGCGTCGTCTTCCAGAGCGCCTTCTACCACATGAAGGCCGACGGCACGCTCTGCGGCCCCGTCATCGACGACGCCTCCCTCGTCGGCCTGCGCAAGAAGCTGCCGGCCGCCGGCGGCCGCCGCCGCCTGCTGCTGTGAGGCCACGCCGCCTCGCGCGCGCTTTATTCACGCCGTATAAAACCTGGGATGCGTGCTGCACGCGCGCCGCGGTAGCCGTATATCTTCTTTCTCCCTTCCGTTTTGGGCTTGGTGTGCTTGGTTTTGGTTGGTATATGCGGGCCGCGTACGTGCGTGCGTGCCCTGTGCTTACACCTGCAGTGGCGCCTCTGTCAGTGTATGGTCTCTTAATTACTCTGTGAAGAAGAAAATGAAGAGGAGATGGTGTACGCATGGTTTGGCCCAAGGGTTTCCACACCAAAGATGAGACACAAGTGCTGCCAAATGTTAATGTTTTTTAACGTTCACACGAAAAGAGTCATCTCCGTGACATAAGTAATCCTACTTAACTAGTGAGATGGTCCATGCTTTTCCACGGCTTGATTTACGTGGAACTCTAAAAAAGAGAGATTTACATATGAAACATTTTTATATAAGAAGATGGGAGCGACTGTGGGGCAGTTGCCTGCATCTGAGGGGCGCACGCAGGCGATTTTTGTGACCCTTGGATCAGCATCCAACGGCCACGCGCGCTCCCCTCACCCTTCTTCTTCCTCGAGACGACCGAGCGCAAGTCGCACTCCCCGATCCCCTTTTTCGCATCGCTTCGCACACCGCCCCCGCCTCCGGCCACCACCCCAGCCGACGGCGCCCTCGCCGCACGCCTGCCGCCCCGCCTCCCATCCTCCCACCGCAGCGTCGACGCCGCCCACCCTAACCACAGCGGCCGGCGACGCCAGGTCCGCGCCGCCTCCCCCGGCCATCCCTCTAAGCCCGGCGGCACCCCGAACCCGAACCCTACCTAAACCCTAACCCATCCTCGGCGGCGCGGCGGCGGGAGAGGAGGAGGTCGCCGGAGGGAAGGAGGTCGACGGAGGGGAGGAGGAGGATTGACTGAAAAAAAGGTAAATCTAAGTCGACTGTTAAATAGACTTTCCCTAATTTTTTTTAACGTTCACACGAAAAGAGTCATCTCCGTGACATAAGTAATCCTACTTAACTAGTGAGATGGTCCATGCTTTTCCGCGGCTTGATTTACGTGAAACTCTAAAAAAGAGAGATTTATATATGAAACATTTATATATAAGGAGATTCCTGGTTATATTGGATCCCTGTAAACTCCAGTAAAGTTAACCTATCTCATTTAGATTTTATAATTTTTATAATTTTAATTTGCTTTTTGTTATTATAGTTGATATAAACTCTTTTTCTAATCTTGCAGTGGTTATAGTTTATATGAATTATTTTTATAATATTTTTATTTCAAAATTTATTTGCCTCCATTTATTATTGTATATATATTTCTTTGAGTAACATGAAAAAAATCTAGTAGATAAAATTGCACCGTGGCCCCCTAACTTCGACCATTCACACTTAGCTCCTCAAATTTGCATTTTACTTACACTCCCACGCCCTTTTTGATTCATGGTTTGGCTTGGTTATGTTCGGTTGTCAAAATTTGTCATTTTTATAGACCATTCAGTGTAGCATTTTTTAAATATTATTTGTAGCATTTTTTTATTGGTTTGAAACCGTTAGGGCATCTGTTTATCACTGAGGTAGCAGTCCAAGTGACCATTAAATATCTTTATAGTTGTTAAATGCCTCTATGGCCTCTATGCCTCTCCACCTAAGCATTCAAGTCATCCTCTCTCCCCCTTTTCCCTAAAATTTTAATTTTAATTTTTCCAGATTTAAAATTTCAAATTATTTATTGGAGACTTTAAAATTCAGTAATCAAACTAAGGGATTGTAAAATAAAAAAGCATAAAACTAAAATTGAATTTATGCATTTTGAAATTTTATTTTTTTATGATTGAATTTTCTTTTTTTTGAATTTTTCTTTTACTTTTTTCATTCTAGAATTTGTGAAATTTTTTGAAACTTTATAATTTCTAAAATTCTAAATTTTGAATTTTGAAATTCGATTGTTGAATTTTACAATCTCCACAATTCATTTTTGTATTTCAAATATAACAGGAGAGAAAGGATGACGTGGACGCTTAGATGGAAGCCCACATAGGCATTTAATGGTCACATGGGCTAGTTCAACGGTTTTGGACCTCCCATGCGAAATGCGACAAGTTTAAGGGGGCGCAGAAGTAAAACACAAGTTCAGGTGTGGTGGCAAAAGTAAAACACCTAGCGAGCCCACTTGTTCTTCTGGCCCATGTAGGAGCTCTCTCAACGGCCAGTAAGCCATCGAGAATCAGTCGTTATCCCCTCAAATAACGGCTCCACGCCAAACCTCAATCGCCACGGACTGGGCCATCGAGAAGCTTGTTTCTCTCGACTTGACCACTCGGACACGACGACCAATTCATGGTAAGAGAACTAGAGAGAGATCCTATGTCATGTGGGCGATAGAAGATTGATGTAGATAGAGAGAGTACAAGCGAGTAACGTTTAAGTGATGCAAGCAACCGAGGAAGCTTCGAAACACACGTGTGCCGTTTGTGTGGAAGAGTTTCCTTTTGCAAAATCGCCTCTAGAATATTGAAACAAAATCAATCGGTCCTTCCCCTCTCCCCTCCAACACGACTGCTGGAACCAAACCTACGGACCACAATCAAAGTTCTCCAAGTCTTAAAGCCTCTCGATCCCCTTTATTTTCTACTCTAGCTAGAAGGGTGATCGGCCGGTGATCTCCTCGTCAGTGTCGATCTAGCTGGCCCCTTCATCACAGGCGTGGCATCAGCGAAGGAAGGGGACGGTGGATCGACGCTAGCCACTGTACATGTTTGCCTTTTTTTCTTGCTTTGGTAGTGTAGGGGTTAGGGGTAATGGTCCTCATCATGTTCCTCTTTGGATCTGTTGGAGGTTTGGTTCTCCGGCGTCATTGTTGCGGCTAGCAGTGGAGCTAGTGGCAAGAATCGACGTTGGAATTGTGTTCCTGTGTCGATGTGGTGTCTCGGCGGTGGGGTTGTTGTTGTGCTCAGTAGCAAATCAAGGATGTGCGGTGTTTGCGGCGCATGGGCTCAAGATTGTTGTTGGAGCTTGAAATTCCTTGCCAACGGATCTAAGGTATATGTGGTGAAGGTTGTTTTGAGGGGTCAAGGATGCATGATCCATTTTCACCGCCTTCTCTCAGTGGTGGCATTTCCCTTTTGGAGGTGCAGCGAGGTGGCTGGTTTAGCTGTTGGTGCCATTTTCTGAGGAGGCGGTGACCGCCTCTAGTTTGTCTCACCGTGCGGTCATGTTCTATAACTGCAGGTCAGTTGCTGCGGCTTGGCTTTCGTCCAAAGTTTGGTGCTTTGCGGCGCTTTCTCAGAACCGTTTTGGTGGTGGAAGATTTTGGCTCCTACAGGGATCTTGCTGGTTTCGTCTTCCCCTTTGATGTGAGCTTGCGGTGCTCCAGGATGGAAGTGGTGGTCTATAAAATAGGCAGCATGTAACGTTTGCTTGGTATCCTTTAAAGGAATGGTCTATAAAATAGCATGTAACATTTCCTTGACATGATAATAGAACGCTTTTGCTAATATTAGGAGGCTATTTTTTAGATAAGTCTCAATCAATTTTCTTACGCTCCGGCTATTTGGCAGGCGCCTGCGCCAGCCGAAACGTGCAGGCGCCTTTGCCCTATGCATGTTACAGCTTTTATTTACAGGACGTGCGGTACAAATTCTAGGGGCCCACCGCACCCGGCGCCACAAACAGCATGCAGAAGCAATGCCTAGGCTCATGCTAAGTACACCCATGCGTGCACACAAGGTTGCAAGAAGCATCGCTCAGACTCTTTTTTCCACTGTTGGTAATACTTTTTAAGTGAAAAAAGGTAGAAAAGGGTCCAAAATAGCCAAAACGTGCAGGCGCAAAAAATTCCACTTTCTTTCTACTGTTTTTCCACATTTGCATTTTATGGAAGAAACGCTTCGCGACTCGCTGCTATTTTGCAGGCGCTGAAAATTGCGAAATTGTGCAGGCGCTAAAAAATCCAGTAACTTTGTACTGTTTTTCCACATTTCAATTCATTGGAAGAAACGTTATGAGAAGGTGGAAAAAATCACACGAGGGTTTATCTTTTGTTTTTTGTAGATAATTTGCTATGTACCGCTGAGCGAGACACGCGCCTGCGGAAACTCGCCAATTGCAGGTGCCTGTTAGGAAGATTGTTTATTATAGATATATTATTTTGTTTTTTGTTTATTATAGATATATTTTTGTTTTTTGTTTATTATAGATTTTTTTTGTTTATTAAGTGTTTTGTTTTTTTAGGTAAGTGTATTTGTCTGCATGCAACGTAGTATTTGTGCGTGTGTTATTGTGATTAAGGGACTAATGGCCGGTGGCCATTAATTGTGATCCTGCGCATCTGTGCACTGATTAAGGGATCGTGCGCCATTGTGAGAACAGATGCGCCTGCAAATTGGAGTTTCTAGCGGGCGCCGGCACAAAAGTGCAAATGGCAGGCGCCTGTTGTTAAGTCACTCCCATTTTCTTATATACCTAGATGTTCTTATTAGACCTTTTATATGTCCTAAATGTTTGATCTACGGTCTAGAAAATCGATCGAGAATTTCAGTCGCCTGATATAAAAAAAAGCCCTATAATAGAAATGCACGGCCGCCGGAACAGTACACAGAACTCCCAGAAGAGCAGCGACACATTCGTAAAAACTAAATATTCAGAGCTACTCCGTACAATCCTACGCCCAAATCAGTATACCGAGAGTCCGAGACATACAAAAGGAATGATATAAAATTTGGCTGCATGGTGACTACTAGACAATGGCTGCTCATGACCTTCAGGTGCTCGTCCCAGGCTTCCCTCTGGTGTTCAACTCCCGTATCACCTGCAGGTGCTCGTCGGAGGAGATGTTGAGATGCAGGCGCATGTCGGTGAGCAGTGCCTCCTTCTCCCACGACAGCGAGCCGGCAGCGTGGAACGACGTCATGAGGGAGATGTAGCCGTGCATCTGCAGCCGCCGGCGCTCGCCTTCGTCGCCGACCACCTCGCTCGACGGGTCGTGGTGCCTCCCTACGCCGCCGACGAGGGAGCAAGCCCCCGCCCCGCCGCCGGGACGCTCTTCTACCTCTTCCTTGCAGCTTTGCTGCGGCTGGCTTGCGTCTCGACGATCATGGCGAGGCGCATTGGCTGGGCAATCACCGTCGGCGAGACGATCTTGGCGAGGCGCATTGGTGGCAGACGCAGCGCCGCCGCATCCACAGCCGCCGCCGCCGCCGTTGTCGTCGCTGCTGCTGCTGCTGGCGCTGCTGCGGTCACTGCTGCTGCTGCTGCTGCTGCTGCCGCTGCTGCTGGACGACGACGAGGCAGACATGGCGCAGCCGCCGTTGTCGCCGCCGTCTCCGACAACGTTCTGCTGCTTGGTCAGGGTCGTCGTCGTCGTTGGATTAACATATACTACTTCCAAATTGTCACCGTATGATCTTGCCGGGGATAGAGGCTCTTCCTTGACGCACAGCTTCTTGGCGTTGCCGGAAAAGTTGCCGATGCCCGTCATGTTGCCTCGCTTCTGCTTCCACCCTGGGGCGGGCGCGGCGAACCTGCCGCCGCCGCCATTGCCATTACCGCAGTCTTTTCGGCGCGACGGCGGCTCCATCGGGCGGGGGATCTCGTTACCCTGTAGCGAGGAAGTCAGGGGATAGATTCTACAGACGCAACGGAAAATTGCACACACGCGAGGAGGAGGAGGAGGAGGAGACGGCGGCGCCGTCGTTACCTTGTGGAGCGCGACCCAGACGTTGTCCTCCCGCAGCACCTGCCGGACGCGGAGTGCGTTCACCGCCGCCGTGACGACCCTGGTCGAGCCGACGATCTTGACGTCGAACTCGCCGGCGCCGGCGCCGGCGCGCACGACCTCGGCGCACTTCCACAGACAGTCGCCGTCGCGCACCTCGACCATGTCGCCGACGGCGAGGTCCGGCGGCAGCGCGAAGGGCGGGGGGCAGGGCCGGACGCACTTCCTCGGGATGCGGACGGACTCGGGGCCGCCGTCGAACCACCGCACGGTGTAGGAGTGGCCGTTGCCCCAGATCACCTCGCCGCCGCGCCACGCGCCCACCGGCGCCGTCGCCGTCGCGTCCTGCGTTCGCACCTCCACCTTGCTCCCTTTGTTAATCCTCATGGCCCCGCCCTGTTCTTGCGCGACAAATCCCTGGAAGGAGTTCTTGATTCCTGGAAGGGGTTCTTGATTCTCCTCACGCAGCTGAGCACACCGCCGAGGTGGCGTGGTGTGCAATATATACTGGAGCTGAGACGATGCAAATCGGTTTAGGTTTCGGATGCGAGTCCGACACAAGCTCGGTCCATATATCCCCGAGCGCGGCAAGGATTGACAATATGGAAAGATCAGAGCCGGCTCGTCTCAAACCAAGCCTGGTCGGCTACCTGGCTCGGCTCGTCTGTCGTAAGGAAGGAGGCACCGTGATCGGCTTGATGCTAGTCTTCGAGACTTCGACCACAGATCGGGACGCGGGGGTCGTCCGACGGCGTCGGACGAGCTCCCGTTCGATGGGCGCCTCCATCCAACGGTTAGAGTTAAATCTTCAAAAAAAAAATTGTTATTTTTGTTTCGCTATGTAAAAAAATTCAACAAAATCAATAAAAATCAGGAATATTCTCTAATCAGTGTTAGCTCCTACACGTATTTTATCTGAATCGATATAACCAATATTTAATTTTATAAACTTTTTATAAAAGAAAATATAGATGTATAAATGTTGTATATCAATCCAAAAAATATATATGGGGATGGACATGTATTAGAGAAAATTTCTTATTTTCATTATTTTTTAAATGTTTTCACATGGTGAAACAAAAAATAACAAAATTTTCTTCCAGCAGCGTCCTTCGGACAAGAGACGCATCCGACGCCCGTTGGACGGCCCCCGCGTCCCACAGATCGACTATGTCGACGGGAGTTCCAGAAGCTCCAAGTTCGTTGCCTCCGTCTGTTCTTTCTCGAGATCTTTGGGATGTTCTCCCGTGATAACCTTCTTTTTTTTTTGTTGAAAGTTCGTATGAACCGCTAGGCTCGCCTAGCTAAAATGCTCTCGTCAACTTCTCAAAGAGTTTTACGTCTCATTGGTCTACAGGAAGAAGTGTTGCTAGCGATATCAAAGTTGCTTTGTCAAGCTATTTTGAAGAAGAATGAGCATAACTATACTCCCTCATTTTAAAATATAACGCATATTAGGATTTAGAAGAATCTATAAAGCTATACTATAACGCATATTAGGATTTAGAAGAATCTATAAAGTTATACTATGACCAATAATTTCTTGCACTATATTATTAATTTCTAAAAAATCAATATTATATTAAAAAGTTTATTGAAATACGAATCTATGGATATAACTTTTTTTTAACTCAGTATGTGCATAATTTTACTAATTGTTGATTAAAATTTATGAAATTTGAATTTTTTAAAATCTTAATGTGTCGTATATTTTAAAACGTTAAAACGAAAGAGTATGTTTTGTCACCTTTATATCAATTTTGGGATGCTAAGTGCCCTCAAATCCATCAGTGTTTATCAACTTTATATCAGTTAGGAACTTCTTAGTGTTTTTTACGATAGCAAGAGTCAGAGTAACTTATATTTCCTTCGAGTTCGCCACTACAAAAATCTGCTGGCACTACCTGTTCAGCACTATATTCATGTCCTTTCCTATTTGTAAATTCTATACCGTTCCAGTCATGTGCTGATCCACTCCTTTTTGGTTTGTCAACCTCCCGTTTTACAACCATTCCCCACCTTCTCACCGCGCGTACTTCTACCTGTGAGAAGAAAATATGAGCAAAATGACATAATTTAGGTTTTTTAATTGAATTTGATAATGCGCAGTTGCCTTTTTTTGGGTTTCAATTGATTGACTTTCACCGCCATCTTTCCTCGTCTTCTTCTCCGATGTTGGCTATCTCCCTGCTCCCGCTGGGTTAGGGACTTAGGGTTTGGGTTCCTTTAGGTTAGTTTTGTTAATCATTGTGCTACCCTAGGCTAGATGGAGGGTACGGCGGCAAAGGTTCGACGGTGCGTGGTGGTAGGTGATGAGGCGACGACATAGCACAATGTAAAAGTTTGTGTCGAATATATTTATGTATGTATCTGTTATGTTTGGACTCGTAATTGTAATAGATAGGATATGATAGAATTTGAATCGGGCACTATCTTGGTCGCCCCTATATAAATGGGTGCACCACATTTGTAACATACCTAACATGCATGAGTTAGTGGTCAACACCTAAGTGGCTTGATGTGCTTATACTTTTGGAGAGGGGGCACTCATAATCGTGCGTCGTAAATGTAGCCAGTGATGCTAAACTGCGCTATCAAATATTATTATGTATCCAATGTTGTACAAATCTAAAACGGTTCTAAATTCCTAACATCTTGGTTGTGAGATTGATGGAGGACAGTGAGTGGAGTCGGTCGCCAGTTCGACAATGAGGCTAAGGAAGATAGCCGATAAAAGGGCGATGTGGAGCCATCTCGTTTGGAAATGTAAAACCACAAAGGGGTAGAGTTTCAATTCCATTTGTGACCACATGGTCTGCACTAAGGTCCGTGCTTGGTCCCCATTCCGTCCTGCAAAACAACCCTATAACTTTTTTTTTAAAAAAAAAACAATCCGACTCTCTTCTTCCTCTCACCCTCTACTCCTCTCCACCCGAGCTGCACCATCGCTGGCGACCACATCCCTGCAGGCGCGCGCCATGGTGACACAAGTGTGTCGTGGGTGTTTCGTTGATGCCGGCTTGATGCGGCCGAGTGGGAGGGGGGTGTACGGGTTGGCAGTGCGGCGCACATTGGGCAAAGCGGCTCGCAAATGGGCGCGGCAGCAACAGCACACACCCGAGAGGTTACCGACGGCGCCTTCGTCTCTTCTAGCTTGGTTTGGTCTGGAGGAGAATTGGAAGAGAGGAGGAAGAAGTACATGAATTCTTTTCTAAGAACGTTGGGGTTGTTTTTGTAAGTTTACCTTGTGGAGCTTGGCAAGAATCTTGACGAAGAAGTACATGGATTCTTTTCTAAAAAAGATTGGGGTTATTTTTGAAAGTTTACCTTGTGGGGCTCGGCAAGAATCTTGATGCACGTTCTACGATCACGAATGCACTTGAAACTCCATACAATCGTACAAAATCCGGGTTGGCATCTCGATGTGGTGCCGCAGGATGCAGCGGTGGGCGAGGAACAACAAAAGATGAGCATTGGCGGCTGGCGTTCCGGCGAGGACTTGCTAGCAGCACTACGCCGACGAGCCAACAATGGACGGTGGGAGAATTAATACATCTGGATTGTTGAATCTCGATCCAATGCCACAAAAAAAAAATTTAATTTTTCATGCAGCTGTGCAATGAATTACAACCCGCTGTTAACTTCTACAATGAGAACCCTTCCTAGAGATGAATGGAGCAGGTTAATGATATGTTTATCGATAGCTCGACTGATTTAGTCCTGTTTCTTCTTTTCATCGCTCTGATCACCAGGAAGGAATCATCCGGCCGAATCCACCATCCATGCAGGAATAATCAATCTAGAACAAGGATTTAGCCACAATAATAATTAATTAATGTCATCCTTAGCCGGACATATAACTACTCCAATATACTCCAGTAATTAGACTATATCTGCATTGAATCAATTATATCATGCGTATATGCATGGACGGACGTACGTACCGGCGGTGGTGGAGAAGGACCAGAGGAGGAGGCCGCAGAGGAGCACGACGAGGGGGACGAGGTGGACGAGGGTGTGCGCGAGGTCGGCGCGGGAGGCGTCAAGCGCGTCCTTCTTCGCCGCGTCCGACTGCGGGTCGTACGTCGGCAGCTGGTCCACGCCCGCCGTCCCGCTCGGCCCCGCCGCCGCCGCCGCCGCCGCCGACGACGACGACGCAAGGTGGTAGCTCGCCGACCGGTGCATCTCCCCCTCCGGCCGGGCGGCCACCTATTCAGCTCTTCGTGTTTGCGGAGGCTTCGCTCCGATGATCCGATCTGCGTCGCCGGAGATGAGAGCGGTCGAGCAATATAGCACCCTGGCGGCCTGGCCCCGTGTCGTGTGCTTGCCGTTTTTAGGGTTTCTTTGATCGGCTGCGCATGGGTGTAGCCCACGTCTTGCGCCGTGGCTGCCCAACGACAAGGCCTAAAATGTTAACAACAGACTTGGACCTATCAAATACCAGGGGCCTGGATTTAGACAAACCTGACCAACGGGCCAGCCCGGTTCGAGTCCGGTTGGTTTGGTTATTGTATGAACAGGTCAATAGGCTACGGTCTTGGCCTAGGTTCGGTTCGCAGAGTGAATCAAACCAGACCAGTCCGGTTTTTTATGGGTCGGCTTATCTTATTAAAAAATGTATATAAAAATTAAGAAAAACTATTATATTTCACAAATATACATTATAAATTAAATAAATATATTATTTATCATAAGAAAATATATATATACATATATTGAATTAAATAAATATACTACAATAGTGAGCCGGGCCGTCACTATGCGAACCGAACCGCGCCAGTCTGATGGGCCGAGGTGCTGGCCCAAATTCGGTTCAATTCACCAAAACCAGACCAGTCTGGTTTGGTTCGACCGGACCGGGCCATTTGGCCGGCTCTAGATTTAGAACGAGAAGGGAATTTTGAAAACAAGCACGCACAAGTTTTTCACCTACGAGCACACCGAAAAAACACAAGAAAACACTGGACCGGAAATATATATTTTTTTAGAGAAAAAGGCGGGAGTTCGGCCGCTCCATTAATAGAAAGGAACACAGTGAGTTAGAAATACAAAAAACACCACGGCCACTATAATTACAAGGGATAGGTGGCCGCCAGCCCTAGCCTAAAGCTAGGCAGAAACTACCAGAGAAGAGCGCCAGAGCTGGTAGTCGGCGGCCGCATCTCTTGCCGTGAGCGACGGCAGTTGGAAAGTCTGGCTGAAGATTGTACGATTACGTTCTTTCCAGATGTTCCAGAGGGTGTAGATCATCCTTCCGTTTAACTCCTTACGAGAAGCCGTACTGAGCCCCGACTGCAGGCTTTCCCACCAATCCCAAAGTGCGGCCGACGGGAGCACAAGCGGCGCGAAAGTGATGTTCCAAACCTCATTAGCATAGGTGCATCTCTTGAAAAGATGGTCTTGGGTTTCCGGCATCGTGTTGCACAAGCAACAAAATTGCTGGGTTAGCCATCCCTTTCTTGCGGGAACATCAGCCATGTTGAGGCCACCCTAGGTGAGAGACCACGCAAAGAATTTGCACTTGGGTTCTGCATGGGCCATCCAAACAAGCCCCGTCCATGCCGACCTCGTAGCGCCGACAAACTGGATCTTGTATGCCGAGATGGTTGTGAAGGAACCATTCGGCGTTAACTTCCAAAGTAACTCGTCCGAGCTATCTGTGAGAGGAGTAGCCTGATTAATTTTATCCCAAAGCATGATATATTGAAGGAGATGCTCGTCCGTGGTCATTGGCGCTAGCGATCGGATCCAATTATGGTCTTGAAGGCCGTCTCGAAGCGATCGCGACTTGTGCGATGCATTGGCAAACGGGAGGGGGGGTGACCTCCTTAGGCGAAAGGCCATCAAGCCAAACATCCTTCCAGAAATAAAAGTGCTCTCCATTACCGACAACGGCCCGTGTGGAGGCTTTGAAAAGTGCAAAGTCTGCCGCCTTGTAGTAAATGGTGTCGGTAATGTTGTGAGTGTCGACGGATCTCCAATTTTTCCATAGCCAATGGAGACGCAGAACCCAGCCAAAGCGGTGAAACTCTGGGATACCCACACCCCCAAGCTTTTGGGTCTACAGACTACCTCCCAATTCACCAAGCACTGGCCACCGTTTATTTGCTGACTGCCTGTCCACATGAATGCCATTCTGAGCTGGTCAATCCTTTTGATGACACATGAGGGAAGGGCAATGGAGGCCATGAAATATGTCGGTATGGCCGAAAGGACCACTTGGACAATGACTAAACGTCCCGCCTTGGAAAAAAATTTTCCACGCCACAGGACAAGACAGCCCACGATCTTGTCTAGAAGGAGCAAGAAATGGATTTTGCGAAGCTTGCGAAGACGTAAAGACAACCCAAGGTAGGTGCATGGGAAAGAGCCCCTCATGCCATCAAAGGAACTGAGGGTGTCTTCTAAATCGATCCCAACACTGTGGATTGGAAAGATCGAGCACTTGGACTTGTTTAAGGTGATGCCGGATGTAACCCCGAAGGTATCCAACAAACTGATAGCGGAGTCAAGATTCTGCTTGTTAGGTTGAATGAAGATGGCTGCATCATCCGCAAAAAGAAAGATACGCTCACGAATTGGTGGGTTCCCAACAGGAGCAAGAAAGTTATTCTCATCCGCAAGAACGAAGAGTTTGTGAAGCGGATCCATGGCCATGATAAAAAGCATGGGAGAGAGGGGGTCGCCCTGCCGCAGCAGATCTTTCCAAGCGGGCTCCGCCCTGACACGGTGAAACAAATGAGGAAGAGTTATGCGTATCGTTTATGTTGGTAGTGTTATGGTTGTTTTTAGCCCCCAATTCTACCATCCAAATCAACCGAGACTTCTTGCACACTGGGACATGGATTGATGTACTCTCCAAATCAACCGGGACTTCTTGCACGCTGGGGCATGGATTGATGTGATTAAACCAATAACTTGATCGATGGCATCAAGATTTATAGGGTTTCAAAAGTAGAGAATAAATTTTCTCAATAAAAAGTAGACAATAAATGATGTTCATAAGTGTGCATATCCTCAATAAAAGGTATTCAACCATGGGGTAACATCATACCAATTTACCCCCACCCTAAATTGATCTGGGTTTTTTTTTTTCAGGTTTTGTAAGGTGGCGAGTTTTTCGAGAAAACATATTCTGCGTAGAATGAAGTCAAATAACCTTATAGACCCAGCCACAAATTTATTCTAACATTTATCTCAAACCCAATTATAAAAAGGGCAGTTCGGGAGTCGGTTCAGTCGACGAATAGACAATCCTTAATTAACTAATCAACCGCAACCAGAAGTAAAGCTTACCTTACTACTATTATTTTTTTTCAGAAAAACTGCAAGGTATTTTTTTAAAGTAAAACAAAGTATGGTCCCTATTTCACTTTTGTTTTGGAGGATTATACAAGGGTTAAGCGAAAACCTCTCCCAGGCTGCAGGCATGCATGCGTGTTTCATGACTTCCTGGCTACCCGTGATTGTCTCACGCTGTATATTTTGCTCCTCGCACATTTGTTGGGGGCAAAACAGAACACATTTTAGAAACAAATCAAACCAATTCAATGTTCCAAACTGTTGACAGTTGTGGCCGCTGGTGTGCAGCACTGCAGCAGGCATGCCGGATGCATGCAGAACTCCGTTAAATCTCTGCATCATGGGAATCGAATATACAGATTGTCAGTTGTACCTCATCTTATAGCAGAATGAGCAAAACATAAGCCATGCATTAACATAAGAGAAGCAGAATTTTATCAGACCAGTTATGTAGGCGGTGAACAGCCATTTTAGCGATTGTAATTTTCAACTTCTGAAGCAGTCCAGAAGACCTCTTGAGATTGAACACTTTAAAGTTTTAGAATATGGTTTCCATTAAGCCGCAGACCAGCACACTAGACTGTATACGATCACTGACAATATGTAGACACAGACTTTTGCAAGGGTGTTCTGTTCAGCTTATCTTATTTGCTTACAAGCTTAACTTCTAGTGCTTCCCGAGGTAGCTTGGAAGGTCCAGACTTGCTATTTACAGTTTTGGGACACCTTTGAGAGGGAAAAAAATAACAGACTGCAAAAGCCAAAACATTGGACTTTTCGATTTGAAGTTAAGTGGATAAGATAAGCTGCAGAGAACAACCCAATGTCAACGATGGTATAAAACCTCATAAAATGATGGTATAAATCTAGCAAACTTCTCTGGTTAGAACTTTCTGTGTATTTGGGGAGCTACTGCTCAGTTGAACACTGGTTTATCAAGCTAATTTTCTGAGGAATCAAGGGAACATTAGGATTCTACTTCAAGACAGTGGCAAGCTACTCCTCGTTTGAACGGTGATTTATCATGCAAACTTTTTGAGGAACTTTATATATGCTTTATATATGCAAACTTTATATATGCTTTATTTGTGCTTTTATAGAACTATAGGTCACCATTTTATTTAGACTTGAAGGCTCTTGTGGCGTAATTTCGTATAAGGCCTTAAACTTTATATATGCTATGTTTATGCATTTACACAAACTATAGATCACCATCTTAGCCTAGAAGGCTCTTGTTGAATATAACCGTAGATCAGTACTAACTTTAATTCATAGGCAGCCCACCCACCTGGTGATCTCACTGATTGACTCCTAGCTGCACCTCTATGGACCCCATAGTTTAGTTTCAGAAATGAAAGGAAAATGCTTCAGTGTGGACGTCCGACGCCGTCGGACGTAGCACGACCCGGCAACCAACGCGTTGCACTTCACTGCTGCCTGCTAGCAAAAAACGTACGTTTCATTTTTTTGTGTTTAATTTATCATTTTTATCTCTATTTCATCCGGAGTCCAAAATGCATAGAACAAATTTCATAATTCATCTAAAATCCTAATTCACTCATTTTAAATACTTTTTATTTTTTAAATTTTTTAATTAGCCAAATTGTTTCAACAGTCTATACAGATTGTTTCCAATAGCCTAAATTAATTGTTTCAGCAGGCTAGACATATTGTTCCAATAGAAAAAACTAATTGTTGCACTTGGCTAGACATATAATTGTTGCACTTGGCTAGACATGTCATTCCAGTAGGCTAAACTAATTGTTTCAACATGCCAAAAATATTGTTCCAATAGGCTAAACCAATTGTTTCAACATACTAGATAGAGTGTTCCAACAGGCTAAACTAATTGTTTCAACATGCCAAACATATTGTTCAAACAGGCTGTACAAATTATTTCATCAGGCTAGACAAATTGTTTCAATAGGATAAACTAGTTGTTTCAGCAGGTTATATATATTGTTCCAATAGATTAAACCAGTTGTTTTAGCATTCTATATATATTGTTCCAATAGGCTAAACTAACTGTTTCACTTGGTTGTCCACTAGGCAAAAGTAATTATTTCAGCAGGCTAGCCATATTATTTCAACAGGCTAAACTAATTGTTCCATTAGTATAATAAATTGTTTCAGTAACTTTTTTGTAGAAATATTGATCTCGTTTTGTTCATAAAAATGCGAGAGACGCAGCGGTGCAAACGGTTCATGCATTGGATCAACCAGTCAAAATCTATGGCCATCAAAAGAGAAAACTGAAAGGAATTTTTTCGCTTACATCATCGCTGACGTCGTTGCATGCAAACAGGGAGCGCTACGGCAAACTTCGAAACAATGGCAGAAGAAGTTTGTTCCAGTGTAAGACACGGAATTGTTTCAACTGAAAACGGCAAACTTCGAAACAATGGCGGGAGAAGTTTGTTCTGGTGTGAGACACAGAATTGTTCGGCTGAAAACGCGTCGTCGTTGCGTTGGACTAGGCCGGCGCAGCGTTCGACGCACGCGTCCCCAATTCCGCGCCATTTTGAAAACAAGCATGCAAAGTTTTTCACCTACAGCACACCGAAAAAACACAAGAAAACACTGGACCGGAAATATATATTGATGCAACAATTAACATGAACGGATTCCGATCTTTCGGATCTTTCCAAGCAGGCTCCGCCCTGACACGGTGAAACAAATGAGGAAGAGTTATGCGTATCGTTTATGTTGGTAGTGTTATGGTTGTTTTTAGGCCCCAATTCTACTATCCAAATCAACCGAGACTTCTTGCACACTGGGACATGGATTGATGTACTCTCCAAATCAACCGAGACTTCTTGCACGCTGGGGCATGGATTGATGTGATTTTATAACCAATAACTTGATCGATGGCGCCATCAAGATTTATAGGGTTTTAAAAGTAGAGAATAAAATGATGTTCAGATGTGTGCAAATCCTCAATAAAAGGTATGCAACCATGGAGTAACATCATACCAATTTACCCCCCACCCTAAATTGATCTGTTTTTTTTTTTCAGGTTTTGTAAGGTGACGAGTTTTTCGAGGAAACATATTCTGCGTAGAATGAGGTCAAATAACCTTAATAGACCCAGCCACAAATTTATTCTAACATTTATCTCAAACCCAATTATAAAAAGGGCAGTTCGGGAGTCGGTTCAGTCGACGAATAGACAGTCCTTAATTAACTAATCAACCGCAACCAGAAGTAAAGCTTACCTTACTACTAGTACTATGATTTTTTATTTCAGAAAAACTGCAAGGTATTTTTTTAAAGTAAAACAAAGTATGGTCCCTATTTCACTTTTGTTTTGGAGGATTATACAAGGGTTAAGCGAAAACCTCTCCCAGGCTGCAGGCATGCATGCGTGTTTCATGACTTCCTGGCTACCCGTGATTGTCTCACGCTGTATATTTTGCTCCTGGCACATTTGTTGGGGGCAAAACTGAACACATTTTAGAAACAAATCAAACGAATTCAATGTTCCAAACTGTTGACCGTTGTGGCTGCTGGTGTGCAGCACTGCAGCAGGCATGCCGCATGCATGCAGAACTCCGTTAAATCTCTGCATCATGGGAATCGAATATACAGATTGTCAGTTGTACATCATCTTATAGCAGAATGAGCAAAACATAAGCCATGTATTAACATAAGAGAAGGTTTAGCAATTGTAGCTTCCAGAATTTTATCAGACCAGTTATGTAGGCGGTGAACAGCCATTTTAGCGATTGTAATTTTCAACTTCTGAAGCAGTCCAGAAGACCTCTTGAGATTGAACACTTTAAAGTTTTAGAATTATGACCTCTTGAGATTGAACACTTTAAAGTTTTAGAATTATGGTTTCCATTAAGCCGCAGACCAGCTCACTAGATTGTATACGATCACTGACATTATGTAGACACAGACTTTTGCAAGGGTGTTCTGTTCAGCTTATCTTATTTGCGTACAAGCTGAACTTCTAGTGCTTCCCGAGGTAGCTTGGAAGGTCCAGACTTGCTATTTACAGTTTTGGGACACCTTTGAGAGGGAAAAAAGTAACAGACTGCAAAAGCCAAAACATTGGACTTTTCGATTTGAAGTTAAGTGGATAAGATAAGCTGCAGAGAACAACCCAATGTCAACGATGGTATAAAACCTCAACCCAATCAGTGATGGTATAAAACCTCCTTAATAAAATGATGGTATAAATCTAGCAAACTTCTCTGGTTAGAACTTTCTGTGTATTTGGGGAGCTACTGCTCAGTTGAACACTGGTTTATCATGCTAATTTTCTGAGGAATCAAGGAACATTCGGATTCTACTTCAAGACAGTGGCAAGCTACTCCTCAGTTGAACAGTGATTTATCATGCAAACTTTTTGAGGAAACAGGGAACATTACGATTCTACTTCAAGACAGTGGCAATGCCCTCAGCAATAAGTGAATGCAAGTATGCAACTCATTACTCAAAGCAGACGGTGCAATGAGAAACATCCCATACATTTATCGAGAAATACATGAAATTGTCAAGGTTATGGATAACAAATCAAATATTATCTGACAGAGAATGTATATATACTGAATCCCTGAATCAGGCCAGAGTCAATCAAACAGCATTACTGAAGAAAGTGTAAGCATAATCTATCAGTTATACCTTGCAACCAAGGCCTAAAAGTTTTGCTAAATTTAAACAATAGTACCAGAAAAGAAAAAACCTGTGCGTGCAGGCTAAGAAAAAGTAATGGATGTAACAGTAAATACTAAAATCCCAATGCTTACCTTAGATTCCATCTAGGATTCCCATATGAGCACTGCCACACGATGAAAGCTTCCATCTTGCTTCTTACCTCGCGGATCATAAAATAGGATTCTCCGTGTCAGTAGAACCATCACTTTCTCAAGATTTCAGGCTAATTAGTATGTCATGTGTTGTGTTATCAGGAACAATTCCCCTGTTGAGCATTTCATCATGCAACTGATATGCCTCTTGCAGCTTACTATTACGGAAGTATCCATTTATCAGCATGTTATAAATAAAAGCATTAGGGCGTACATCTAATCTATTCATTTCATCCAATAACTTCTTGGCACCATCAATGTCGCCACTGCGGCAAAGCCCATGTGTTAACGCTGTATAAGTAATCTCATCAGGAATATTGCCCTTAGCCATCATCTCTGAGTACAGTTCCAAAGCAAAGGCTACATTGCTGGTTTTTGAGAACCCATCAATCAAGGTTGTGTAGATTACCGTATCAGCAGCAATTCCTTCTCTGATCATGCTCTCATAGAATTTCAATGCTTCTTCCATCATATCCAATTTCTTGTATCCTGCAATAAAATTACTGTAGACAGCAATGCTTGGTTTTAAACCATCTTTCAATAGCAGGACAAGAAATTGGAGTGCATGAGACATATTCCCATCCTGGCAAGACCCATTTATTAAAGCATTGTATGCAGTAATGTCAGGTTGAAAGCCTTTGCACCTAACATAATTTAGCAGCTTCACTGCCAGGTCACAGCAACCGATTCTACTATAAACATCAATGAAATTGGTATATGTTACTATGTTTGGAGGTATACCATTTTCACGCATCTGCTGGAGCATAGCAACTGCTGATCCCATCATATTGGCTTTCACAAATCCATTTATGATACTATTGTATGTCATTGTGGTTGGAACAAAGCCTTCATTAATAAATCTCTTCAACATTTCACCAACTTCACAAACTCGGCCGACCATGTGAAGGCCATTTATTAGAATGTTATATACATACTCATTACAAGAAACTCCATTCAGCTTCATTTCATCAAGGAGAGCATAGGCCTTGTCAAAAGCCTTCTTATCAATGTACCCTTTCATCAGAGTTGTGTAAGTGACTTCATTTGGTAGGAATCCTTTGTCGGGCATGTCAGAGTATAACTTGACTGCTTCATCCATGTGCCCCTTCACACAATAGCCCAACAACAAGCTATTATATGTCACAATAGATGGTTTCACTCCTGTTTCCTTCATCTTATCCCACAAGTTAAGTGCTTCCCGGAGCTTGTGATGCTGGCAGAGCCAACGAATTAGAATATTGTACGTGAAGGCATTTGGTATCCCAGAATCAGCCACCTCCACAAACATGCGTATAGCATCCTCCCACCGTTTGTCTTTCAAGAGACCCTTCATTACCAAATTAAACTGAAATGCACCCAACAATAGGCCCTGCTCTTTCATCTTGTACCATAGCTCATAGGCCTTCTCTGTCATTCCCTCTTCACAACAACCACTAATCAGAACCCCATAAGTAACATTGGTTGGCACCATACCATCCCTGACAGACACCTTGAACAAATCCAGCGCCTTCCCAACTTCCCCTTGCAAGCAATACCCGTGCATCAACATCGTCGCAAGAATGACATCCATTTTCTTCCCAGCAGCCACCATGTCATCCTTCACCTGCAGTGCCTCCTCCATCATCCCCGCTTTCACGAGCACATCCACCACAGATTTGTAGGCCAAGTCCGATGGCTCACGCCCAGCCTCCTTCATCTTCCCAAGCACCTGAAGAGCACGGTTGGCGTCACGCATCTTGCACAGGGCTGTGATCGCAAGATCATACGCGCGCTGGTCTTGCTTGATCGCCCTGTCGGGCATTTCGTCGAACAGCCTAACCGCGTCCCCGTGCATCCCTTCCTTAATGCAGGCACGCATCATGGCGCCCAACATCCGCGCGTCGACGTGGTACCCCTTCCCCTGCATCTCCGCGAATAGCGCGAGGGCGTACTCGGCAGACGCGCATTGCGCCGTGGCGTTGAGCAGGTTAGTGCGGGACTTGACGTCCGGGACGACGCCGCGGGCGACCATGCTGGCGTAGGCATCGGCGGCCGCGCTAGCGCGGTCGGCAAGGCAGAGGGAGGAGAGGAGGCAACTGAGGAGGGCGGGGGCGGGGGCGGGGGAGCAGGGGTCGGTGCCGGTGCCGGTAGCGGCGACGGCGGAGAGGACGGCGTCGACGAGTACATCCGGGGCGAGTCGAGCGTTGAAGGCCGCGGACTCAAGGAGCCGGAAGGCGCTCCGATGCGACGTAGAGGAGGCGAGCAGCTCGCTGCGGAGGGCGGAGGAGAGGCGCTCCGCGGTGACCGGGGCGTGGCCGGCGGGAGCGTTGACGATGTGGGCGGAGGGGCCCTCGATCTGCGGCGGGGCGGCGGCAGCGCCGTCGGGGGTAGAGGCCGTGGTGGTGGTGCAGAGGAAGCGCCATGATGAGAGCGGAGGCGAGGAGGCGGCGCGGAGCCGTGGCGTGCGCATGGCGGTGGTTATGGCGATGGCGGCAGGGCGGAAAGTTTCGGGTTCGAGAGGAAGGAGTGAGGAGCAAACAGATAATGCAGCAAAGGAGACACAACTGCTACACTGAGACTATTACCCAACATAGCGTATCTGCAAAATGAGGATTTTGTATGTCATCAGCAAATTACAGTTACAAGTTATTCAGGTATTGGCTTCTGATTTCTAAAACAGGCATTAATCTTTCATGTTCTACAATGGTTCCAACTCAACATGCCCTAAGTTTAATAGATAAGAATCAGATGGGAAATGGGGTAAACTTCAACTTACTGTTGCCTTAGGCTAATGTGATCTGGAAAGTAGAAGCTCGAAGGGAAAGAGTGCAAATTAGCAACCTGAAAATTATGTCCAAGCTAAATAATAACCAGCAGCAGGGTGCAAATATATGAGCTGTAAACAAGTACCTACCTCTCGAGGGGTGAAAAACCGTAGGCCCAACTTTTTCAGGGAATCAATTTCAATCTTCTCTTCATAAATTTGTTTGGTGTTCTAGTATTTCAAGTAGGTTATCATATGAGAGTAATACAAATTTAGATCAAGGGACAACACCATAAGATGAGCAGTTGAGCGCTGTACATGAGTGAAACTTGAACATAAAAAACCAAAGAATGTAAAAAATGAGCCTTACTTCGGATGTAACCAACAAGGAGCCTGTCCCCTTCACATAGCGATAATAGCTTTTAGTAAAACAGCAGCATCGCTTTGATTCAGGATATACAATATCTTGCAAACAGTTAAGGAATGATCACATCAAGTATTAGTGCAATAAAAACTGCAAAAAAAGAAGAAGAAATGGAATCTACCAAAATAATTGAAAAATCCCAAGATAGTAAATACTAATGAACATAAATGACTCGACACTGAAAACAAATTAAGGATACCCATAGCGTTCCCCCACCGTTCAATCAAGTTTAGTGGGACTATGTATTTGTGCAAAAATGTTTTACTTGGAATGCATCCATTAGCCTCCTCATCTACATAAGATATGATGGTGTTAGAATCAACTTTGGTGAATCTACTTCTCAAAGTTCAAACAAAATCATGACAGCTCAAAATGAACTACAGGCTTCAATTTACAAACAGATCTGATAGGTTACAATCCTACATACCAATATTCACGCATTGTGTTTCAAGGAAGTCTTTTATTGGATTACACACTACTGCCAGCTCTTCATTCTGTACAAGGCTATGTTGTGATTTGTTGCTCAATGTTAGAAAAGTAGGCATCCGAAGGAGCTTGTTGTTGGCTGATGGATTTTGAAAACACATAGGCTCTCGTTTTGCCTGCAGATACAGTATCATCAAATAAATACAGAATTACTCAGGCGCAAAAAAAGGACACTCCATAAGTTTGTTTTTATTCACTACCTTATGTCAGAAACTGAATCACATAGGGTTCTTTTGGATCTTTTACTAAGCACGCTCAGTAGGTCGTATAACTTCGTATAATGTATGCTATACGAAGTTATGACACACCGATCACTGCAACATGAAACCCATTCGGATGTGCATGCCACACCGAAACATGAGGAAACATGAGCGCTGCAAAGTTTCACTCTACCAACTGACTAAAAATTAATTAAAAAAAAATAAACTGAGTGAAAATTCGCTACAGCAGAAAGCAACATGGCTTTTGAGGTATGACAAAATCTGTTGAATACACAAAAACCAACCTGGCTTAGGTATGAGAAAACTATGCCTGACAGCAGAAAGCAGACTAACAGCTGCCCACTGACTGAACCTCACTCTGTCCCAGCAAACAGATAATGCAGCAAAGGAGACACAACTGCTACACTGAGACTATTACCCAACATAGCGTATCTGCAAAATGAGGATTTTGTATGTCATCAGCAAATTACAGTTACAAGTTATTCAGGTATTGGCTTCTGATTTCTAAAACAGGCATTAATCTTTCATGTTCTACAATGGTTCCAACTCAACATTCCATAAGTTTAATAGATAAGAATCAGATGGGAAATGGGGTAAACTTCAACTTACTGTTGCCTTAGGCTAATGTGATCTGGAAAGTAGAAGCTCGAAGGGAAAGAGTGCAAATTAGCAACCTGAAAATTATGTCCAAGCTAAATAATAACCAGCAGCAGGGTGCAAATATATGAGCTGTAAACAAGTACCTACCTCTCGAGGGGTGAAAAACCGTAGGCCCAACTTTTTCAGGGAATCAATTTCAATCTTCTCTTCATAAATTTGTTTGGTGTTCTAGTATTTCAAGTAGGTTATCATATGAGAGTAATACAAATTTAGATCAAGGGACAACACCATAAGATGAGCAGTTGAGCGCTGTACATGAGTGAAACTTGAACATAAAAAACCAAAGAATGTAAAAAATGAGCCTTACTTCGGATGTAACCAACAAGGAGCCTGTCCCCTTCACATAGCGATAATAGCTTTTAGTAAAACAGCAGCATCGCTTTGATTCAGGATATACAATATCTTGCAAACAGTTAAGGAATGATCACATCAAGTATTAGTGCAATAAAAACTGCAAAAAAAGAAGAAGAAATGGAATCTACCAAAATAATTGAAAAATTCCTAGAAAGTAAATGCTAATGAACATGTATGACTCGACGCTGAGAACAAATTAAGGATACCCATAGCATTCCCCCACCGTTCAATCAAGTTTAGTGGGACTATGTATTTGTGCAAAAATGTTTTACTTGGAATGCATCCATTAGCCTCCTCATCTACATAAGATATGATGGTGTTAGAATCAACTTTGGTGAATCTACTTCTCAAAGTTCAAACAAAATCATGACAGCTCAAAATGAACTACAGGCTTCAATTTACAAACAGATCTGATAGGTTACAATCCTACATACCAATATTCACGCATTGTGTTTCAAGGAAGTCTTTTATTGGATTACACACTACTGCCAGCTCTTCATTCTGTACAAGGCTATGTTGTGATTTGTTGCTCAATGTTAGAAAAGTAGGCATCCGAAGGAGCTTGTTGTTGGCTGATGGATTTTGAAAACACATAGGCTCTCGTTTTGCCTGCAGATACAGTATCATCAAATAAATACAGAATTACTCAGGCGCAAAAAAAGGACACTCCATAAGTTTGTTTTTATTCACTACCTTATGTCAGAAACTGAATCACATAGGGTTCTTTTGGATCTTTTACTAAGCACGCTCAGTAGGACAAAGCAATTAAAGCCAGCTTGAGCTATTAATTAAAATACTCCTTCAGTTCCTAAAAACTTGTTTTCGACATTGACACGGTCTTTGATCACTGTGTACAACTTATTTATAAAAGCCGCAAAAAATATGATATCATGGAAGTGCTTTTCAAAAAATCAAGAAGAATCTAAATGTATGTTTTTCGTGTGTCCAATACAAATAGTTCGAAATATTTTCATACATAAAGTTTTAAAACTTTGACTTAGAACGTGTCTAAAACATCAAGTTTTTGGGAACTGCAGGGAGTACAAGGTAAGGCTGCATATTTGGTTCCACCAGCTCCTAGAGGATCACTCTAAAAAAAAAGCTCCTAGAGGATCTTGGCTCTCCTGGTGGCAACAGAGTCTTGAGGAATATAGCTCCTCAAAACATGGCACAAAAGCAATGGTATTCTGAGCCGATGTGGCTCTCCTGGTGGAGCAAGTATTTCTAGCCTACACAGGTTATTTACTTATTTTGCTTTGAAAAGGTAGTTTTGTCTTTCATGCTCCACCAAATTCCTATCCTTACTATAAAAAGGATAGAATTAGGCTTGCCCAAGATCCAAACACACAAGTAGTTTCTTGATCTGAAAAAAGCACAGATAAATTCCCTATCATTAGCAATGTCTTTTTCAAACACTTGGGAACTACCATTGTTTACCAATCCTTAGAAACGTATTCCCTGAATCTCTCCTCGCCCAATCACATGTTTTTGGAGTGACAAGAAAATGAAATTATAACAGAAAAATAAGAGCTGTTAGAATGACACGACATGGCCTAAACATGCCGCATGACATGGAAAGATAATAAAAAAGTTCTTACCAGACAAAAGTAGCGAGGTCTAGAATATGGAACACCAAATTGTAAGGGGCTTAGGATGAATTCCTGTTTGTTGAAATTGAGATTTAAAAGGACATCTAGCAACTGATTATGTGTGTCAGAGACCTACCATTAAAAAATAAGACTTTATTCAGTGTCAAAACATTAACAGTCAGCAGCTGTTCCTTAAAAGGAAATTCACACCTACCTCAAATCCAACTACATTTTCTACAAATAGCATTTGTGGAGGATAGCTCATGTTTTGCATGAGGTTAAGAATCTTGATGAATGAAAATGCTCGAGCATCAGCTGAATGTTTCTGAAGCCCTACACAATAGCTCATATATGAAAACAATTAAAAATGCAGCAGATAATGCTAGAAGAAAGTTCCTCCAGAAAGAAACCTTGACGTGTGTATGGTTGACAAGGAGGAGAAAGAAGCCATGCATGTGCCTTGTACTTATCTAGGTCACTAGCAGTGAGTGTCTGAATGTTCCCCTGTTATTAGAGAATGGGACACATGATATAAGTTAATAAGTTACATGAGCTGATGAGCATTGGCATTCAATATTTCAAATCATGAAAACAACAAAAAATTAAGTCTTATGAACTAGCATGATAATAGAACGATAAGATCCTTCCTAGAAGATTGGTACATTAACTAGGTGCATAGCCATACAAAAATGTGTGAAACAAGTATCTTCCTTTGTAAATGCAATGATGTTCGTATCAATTTAGCTTCTTAAGGATAAACAAAGGCATCCTCCGCAGAACTCAACACACTCATAGACTCATACTCATAGGGAATTCTTGTCTCCTGTTATGCACAAACATGAGCTTCTCATCTTATTTCTTATCTACTTATCTCCGAAACAAAAAAAGTCAAACGTTTTGTCCTTTTTCAGCCCAACTTTTTCTATCTCGAAACCAGGTCTCCGAGCACCAAGCAGGCGGACCAGACATTCTAAGCTACCTCGGGAAGATCTTGAAATTCAACATATAATCAAATAAGACAATTAGCATATAGATAAGCTGAAGAGAACAGCCCTGGCCACGGTATAAGGCAAGGTTCTGCATTCTCACTAATCACCAGAGCTGCAATTTTCAGCGTACTACGCTAAGGCCAGAATTTGCGAGTGACACAATCCAACAAGCCTTAACCAGCTTGAGACAATGCAAAGACTTCGACGAGAGGGAAGCTGACAAGCGCACCTGGCATGGGCGGTGGCCGAAGTTGAGCTCGTAGACGTCGTTTGCGACGTCGTTGATGTCGAAGGCCTCCACCACCTCGGCCCGGACGCCCGACGCCGCCAGCGAGTACCGCTGCGAGCACGGGACAGGAGGCGCCAAAACCCTAGCCGCCGTTAGGATAGGTGTCATAGGCGCAAGGTATGATGGTGCACGAGGGGAGGGGGAGGGAAGGGGAGCGGACGGTGGGGCGCCACTGTGCTAGTACCATGCCTCCGATGCCGCTGTAGAACTCGAGGACTCTCCATGGCTCCGGCGGCGCCATCGTCTCCGGCGGCGGCTTTGCTGCTGTCCCGGGAAGGCGTCTGCGTCTCTGCGGGTGCGTCCCGAATGAACGCGAGTCATCACACATTCACACTCGCGCCACTTCTTCGCGTGACCTCACTTCAAGCCCGATCCCGTCCGTCCATCGCCGCCGCACGAATCTCGACGCATGAGGACGGCACGGTTCACCATTCCCCCGCGGGCCGCGGGCCCACCTGGCGACCTCTTCTTCCGTTCTTCGCCTCCTCCACGCCGTCCCCATCTCCATCCCCCGTCTGGGTCGAAATCAAATCGACTAATCGAGCCCCTCTCTCACTCGCGTCTCCACCCTCTTCCCCCCGAGGGCGCCGCCGCCGCCGTCGCGACCTGAGAGCACCACCACCACCACCATGTGGCGCCGCGTCCAGACCCTAGCCCCCGCTCTGCGCCGCGCGGCGGCTGCCGCCGGCGCGGCTTCCTCCCCCATCGCCACCGCCCGCGCCGCCGCCCTCGCCACGGCCGCCGCCGCCTTCCGCCGCACCAGCCCGCTCCTCTCCGGTAAGCTCTCACCACCCCTCGACACCAGATCTCGTCTGCCTGGCGGTTCTGGGCGCTGACCGGTTGGTGGATCGGCGTGCGCTGCAGCGGACAAGCCGACGGCGGCGACGGTGGAGGACGTCATGCCCATCGCCACGGGCCTGGAGCGCGAGGAGCTCGAGGCGGAGCTCAAGGTGAGATGGACCTGGCCTTGGGGATTCGAGCTTTGGGCTGAACCGCTCGTTTGGATTGGTTTGGTGCCATGGATTGGATTGTGATTTCTCGATCTGGTTGTGGTTTGGCAGGGGGAGAAGCGCTTCGACATGGATCCTCCCGTGGGGCCCTTCGGTACCAAGGTAAGGTGGTGGTCGTATTCGCTGTCTTTCTTGTTGTTCCCATTGCCCTCAATCTGAGATCCAGGTCACACATGCCGATTGCTGGTTATATCCATTAGGTTTGTTTGAGTACTTTTGTTCCTCAAGTTTTGATATTTAATGCAATTGGTTGAATGTATAGGTTACATTTTCTGATACTTACGTAAATTACAAGGAACTTGATTTGCATTGTGGTGCAAACAATTGACTTCGGCACCAAACTATGAAAAATGCAGTTGTCTTGCGGCTCTTGCCAGTAACCATGTATTATTTTGTCTGGTTATATGATACTCTGATGCAATTTGGAGATCATATGTTTCTATTTATCAAAAAGTCATTACTTGTAGATACTTATGCACCTTGTTGCTGGCGAGAATGTGTCTTGCATTCGTTTGTGTTGCCTGCACACCATGGCATCAGTGATTGTTCCATGTTATTGCATCTGCCATTAGATGATTGTTAATGTTTTGTTGGTACAAGCAGTTCATTTTCACTTGTTAAACTGTGATATTGATACACTATACTATTACTATTACTAAGGCTGGCCATTGACCTGCCCTTTTTCTAGAGCCATTTGTTACACTGACACCTGTAATTGTTAACTGTTTATAAGTAATGTTCGGCTGTGTGTATGTTAACTTTATTTTGTTGATCAATATTACTGTAATATATATTATGCCAGTGGCGGAGGACAACAAAATTATGGTATGGTGAATATTATATACGATGAATTAAATAGTGAAAATATCAAATCACTCCATATAATAAGAGCATATGACTCTAAATAGCACAAAAAAAGATAATAATCTCACGACCACTTTGATTTGAGTTTGATCCGTTAGACGCCTTCCCAAAGTAATTTATCATATCCACAAACAATAATGTAAAATTATCCAAGAGGCAACAAGCTAATTAATATTATATTAATTATATTTGATGAGATTATGATCATAATTTGTTTTCGATCAGGTTACCTTTTATTTTAGCCTTTTCCTTCCCCTTTCTTTTTTGGGTTGCATGCAATGGAGGGAAGCAGGGAGTCTAGTGAAGTTACAAAGGAACAGCATCCACCGTTTGCTTCTATTTCTCACCAGTCACCGCTCGCCTCTGGTTCTAGACGTGACTTTGGGCTTGGCTCTAGCGGTCTAGCCCATTTACCCAATTACTTTAGGTAGTTATGAAGGCTACATGGAAGCATGCATCTACATGCAGCAGCAGCAGCACTACATCCCACAGAACAGCGTCTGAGAGAGCGTCTGGTGCTTCTGGACTTGCTTCTCATCGCTCGAGCGTTTAGCCAAGGCCAGAGAGTTTAATTACTCAGTAAATTTTAGGTACGGCGTTGGCCATACCTCGCCACACGGAGTCCTCCGCCACTGTATTATGCAATGGACTACAAACTTGATATGTGCACCTCTGCAATGTAAATTTGTAATTAAAAGGCTTTTAGCGCTGATTGTCTCATTTATTCTTCAGACTTTTCCTAGTTGGTGTAGTTTTACATTTATGGCTGGCTAATTTGTGATATGTAGCTCAGCTTTATATGCCAACATGTTTTTAGAAGCAGAACATTCCTAGTCTTTGCTAGGCAGCAAGGCTTTTCACTATTCCTACGTTTGCATGCTCTGTCTCCTCTCTCTCTCTCTGTAATTTCCCCTTCATGTGAACGAACAGGTCATAAAAAATCCAGCTGCTTGTCCTCCTCTCTCCTCTCCTATTCTTATCCTTTCCATGTGAATGACCAAAGACAAACAGGGGGCAAGCAGGCAGTGAGTGCTTCCACCCACACACACTCCTCAGATCGAGCCTAGTCCTCACCGCAGTCTTGCTCACCAGCGCAGGCAGGTTTTTCTCCGACCACGGTCCTTGTGAATCGATTATCTCCTTATCACTGAATACCGGCGGCACTGCAGTTGGGGGTCTTGGGGACGACGGCGCTGCAGAGTGCAGACTGCAGTTGGGGCTTGGGGAGTTATGGGCGAGGGCTGGCGGCTATTTGGGGCAGACAGCAGGGCGATGGATGGTCGGCAGTGCTGCAGAGTGCAGATAGCAGCGACGGCGGCTGGTGGCGGACCGGCGGCAACCACGCTGGCACCTAGGTTTAGGGTTACAAAGACAGGGTAGTTGCGTGGGACTGGGAGATGGGAGGAATCGGTGCGGGATGAGAGACATAGAGAGGTGTAAGAGGTATTCCATAAATATCGGACAGTTATCCCACGAGTATTTGATTAATTTTAATTATTTGAAAATCAAGAAAACACTTGATACGTCCCGGATACGTATCCAAGCCTATCCGACACATACCCATATCCGGTACGTGTCGGGATACAAATACGTGGATTTTCTCAAGTATCTGGGTATTATAGCTGGTTGGGGCCAAGGATTATGCTTGGGAATTGCCCCTTTCTGGATTTGTGGGAAACAGACAGACTGTAAATGGTTCTGATGATCTTTGGACTGGAACCACATGCTCAGGCTTATGATTCACAGCAATTAGGGTATACAGAACAGTGGCTGACACAATGGGCTCAAGCATCAGTGGATTGGTTCACAGTGGATCAAGTCATCGAGATTGTGTATAGAGTTTGGACACGCATAGCAGCTGATGCGGTTTTGTCAAGGACAGTAACAGCTTTGATGGTGTTGGTGTGGCTGTTTGATGTGGCATCAGCTATGGCTGCAGTGAGCCAGTGACTTAGAGAGGTCTAGAGCTTCATCAGTAGGTGGCGATGAGTCACATTAAGGATGGACACACCAACGTTGGGAACACGAAGCAGCATATCAAGAAGAGATGATGGGAATATCAACGAGCACTGCATGAAAACCTATGTAATTGATGGAGATGGCTGGCAGCAAGGTTTGGGTGGCGACTACTATGGTCTTCACGATGAGTTCCAGCATGCTGCAACCAAAATTAAGTGGGGACAAGGCGGAGGATGACAATCTTGAAGGACGGCTTGGTCTGGAGCTCATCAACATGACAAGCTGCTGAACGCAATGGAGAAAGCGTGATTTCATGATTCCCCTTGAGATCACAATTAGGGATTCTGAGCAAGTTCGGTTCGGGGATTCATATCCAGGTGCGAAGTTGTGCCTATGTGAGTGGTGCTGGTGCTGGTGCTGGTGCTGGTGCTGCAAAGGTGTGGTCTTGGATTGAAATGAAGAACAGAGCACAATTTTCAAGTAAAGAATTAATGAAGGCTGCCTGAAAAGGATAACATATATTACAATTCGTCCGCTTTGATAAAAAAAAAAATCAATGACAGGAGACACAGAAATAAGCTAATGCCAACTTCTTTTTATATTCTTTTTTTTTAGTTTTTGTGTGTGTTTGATGTAATGCTCCTTAGTTTCAAGTTACTGTTTCCATTATGATACCTCGTTAGTTATTATATTTTGAGATGTGCTTTGTTCTGTAAACCAGAATGTTTTTGGTACTGAACCTGCACAATGGATTTACCTTTTCCTTTTATCTAGTATCAGCTTGTAAGTATTCCTTTTCATATTATTTATCAATTTATTTAACCAGAATGTTTTGGTACTGAACCTGCAGGAGGCACCAGCTGTCATTACCTCCTACTATAACAAGAGGATAGTTGGCTGCCCTGGTGGTGAAGGAGGTAAGCCATAAGCTGGATAATCTAAATGCTTCAAAACTGGATTTCACTAGACTTGTATTAGAATTAATGTGTTTTTTCACTGGTTTATTTTCAGAGGATGAGCATGATCTTGTGTGGTTTTGGTTGAAAAAAGATGAGCCACATGTGTGCCCAGTGTGCTCACAATACTTTGTGGTAATTGAAATTGATTTATCAAATTTATGCATTCAATGATCATTTTCTTCATAGAATATGAACATGCCGGCCCAAGCTGTGTTGATCTTTTAGTTTTTATCTGTTCAATGAAATATGTTTTGTTGTACTTTATTCAGCTAAAGGTCATCGGTGATGGTGGAGATCCAGATGGGCATGACGACGATGATGAACATCACCACTAAGTGCCTCATGGTTCTGACAAAATAAGAATTTGATGAGGCACATATGATTTAATTTACACCTTTTAGCACCAGCCTGCTCTACGGCGTTCCTGTTATGAGCATGTATACATTTGGCCATCAAAGCCGGTGGTAGTTGTTGCCTAGGGATTTTGTCCAAACAAAACCTTTTTTTTCCAGATTTGGCCTGTGCATTTATTTTCGAGCATCATCAAATAAAAGATGACTGCATCAAATGTGCTTCCTTTTGCTACCAAGTGGCCATCGGGTGTGATGGACCTGATATATTCAATCATGCAGCAACTTATATTTTTGCTGCTTAGTGTGACATGCATTTTGCACAGCTGCCTTCTAAACCTTTTAACTAGTTTCTTCTTCTAGCCTTGTTGATTATGTGATGACTTAGAAGCTCCTGCTTGCAACTTCATCAACGTTGAACTATAACTTGGTTCACATATTTGCTCGTCTTTGCTGATTCCAGCATCTTCCGACAGGTCTGCATTAGCTCATTTTCCCAGTGCCAATTAGACAGCGAGTCTTATCTGTACCTTTGAGCATACAGTCAAATTAGTCATGCTACCTAGATGATCTTACCTGTGCGTTCCATCATACACATTTGGGGCGATATAATTCAGTGACGCCCGATACAATGGGTCAATGGCTTGCTTCTCGGCTTCAATCAAAAAATTCAAAATCAGTACAAACGCTCCTTTGGTTTCAGCTTGCCCAGCCCCATTGAATCTTGTGTATCAGAGGGGAAGGTGATACGTAACGTTGTGCGTTTTCTGGTCAACAAATGGAATGAAGCTTATGTTTTGGCTTCCCATGCCTCTCGAAGTCGTGTCTCGACTTTTAAAAACTGGAAGTCGAATGAAGCAGGTCGGCTTTGAAGCCCAGTGTTTTAGCAATTCACTGTAGCCCACGAGAACATGGCTGCTAATGTCCAGCTCATATGCTGTGGTAATACTAGAGAAAACGCTGAAATGGCTCCTCAATTATCGCCGTCTATTGGATTAAATTAGTCCATGAACCTAAAACCATCCTTTAACCAGTCCCCTGATCATCAAAATTGGGTTTAACCGATCAACGACGCGGATCTGAGGTGGTTTCGTAGATTTGGCTGTCCATGTGGCCTTTTATGGTGATGTAGCATGAATATGGCGTGGCGAATGATGTGGCATCATATGTGGATCAAATGTAAAAATAAAATTTTAATTCAATTCCTAGTCTACTTGGGCCTATGTGTTATACTAATAACCTCACTTTCTCTCTTCCTCTCTCACCGCTGCACCGCCCCAATCACCTCATGCTCTCTTCTCTTCCTCAACTTCGGCGCCGCCCCTTCCTCTCCCAACTTTGGTGCCACCCCTTCCTCTCTCAACAGTATGGCCTAAATTAGAAAACCTAAAAACACAAGCCTAAATTAGACGCCGGTTATCTTCAAGTTGATGCAATGTAAAACCGATCATCTTCTTACTAGGTTGATCGCGTATTTTGGGCTTGACCTATATAATTTAGCCGGCTATTTTATGGTGTCAACACTGCCCCTTTCTTGAACCGTCGCACTCTTCCAACTCCTCCCACGATGGTCGCTGCGGCCGTCAACTCCACCTCTTGCGATGGCTGTTGCCGCAACCATCTCCTCCTACTCTAGATCTGGTGCCGCCGCGTCGGCCGATGAGGTGGAGGAGGTGAGCCCGGCGGCAGACTTGCTGGTGACAGGAGAAAGGCGGCGGCGCGCCGTGGAGAGAGAGAAAGAGATTCACGGGGAGAGCAAGAGATTAGATAGTGAGATTAGAAAGAGGGGTCGATCGGTACTATGCCATAGATGCAAACTTCTTTAAAACAACCGTGTCGATTAGTCAAAGGACCAATCAAACCTGTTTCGACAATTTTTCCTAAAACAACTCTTGGTCTTGGATAGAAATAGGATACTAGCAGCGCTAGACAATGCTTGCTACATTGAGTATAACAAAGTGGCAATCCAAGGGTTGCCCCAGACAGGGGCGTCCCATCATCGCAACAATGCAATTTTGAGCACACCGTTGAGAAGATGAATAGTGATGGTGCAGTGAATGGTTAATATAAAGAGTTAAAAGATAAATAGCAATAGAAAATGCCGAATAGTGATGGGACATAGTGAAATGGAACGCATACTCTACTCTCCAGATAACACCCTTTGACAAGAGTCACACAAAAGTTGTATACGGCCTGTTCCCCGTCTGATGACCTGTCGTGCAGCCATGGGTCGCATGCCAACCTCGGCTTCAGTTTGGACGAATGAGCGGCATCTGAAAAGGCCGGGGTATAATTTGCTTATCTTTGTTCCATCCTTTTCGTGACCTTTCCCCCATTCCTGCAAAGAAAGAAGAAACAAAGCCCTTTTTTTCACCATGCTCCAATGTGAACGGCAATACATATTTTTGATCGAAATAATGTGAACGACAATATTTCTTTTTTCCCTTTTGCTGGTTGAGGTAGCCGATTTGAGTTGCTAATGCCTGGTCAATTGGTTACAGCTCCCCTAGCCAGCCAGCCCAAAAGCCAAAAGAGAAATACATGCTTCTCTGAATTCCCTGCATTTGAAACCACAAAAACATCAGCTCATTTCCCTCCCTTTTTCTTTTGATCATAGCAGATATCAACTCATGAAGTGAAGTTAACCAACTATGCATAACAGTGCAACAAGTATATGCGCGAATGCAAATGCTACTACCTGCCCACATCTAATTCTTCCACCAATGCGCGAAGTTTCGAGGGAGCCGCGATATTCCTCGCGCAACTGAAAATCTCAAAGAGAAAGAAAGAGAAGGGGAGGAAGAGGATTCCACCATGCTGAGGTGAGGTGAGGTGAGGTGAGGTGAGGCGATGCCGATTGCAAAGTGGGTGGTGTTCTTGGACAGGAGGATGAGTGTGACAAGGTAGCTGAATTTGGGAGTTCTAGAGGGTGTACTTTGCCTCCTGCTAAAAGGAAAATACGCCCTAGGCAAATTGTGGCCGTAGACGGGGGGCAGCCGGCGGTGTCCTGCCGTGCTGGTGCATCGTCAGCAGCCAGTATGTTCCCTAAAATACTATTGCAAGCAATCTTCACTCTCTGTAACGATTCAGCAGAGTTTCTATACTCCATACTTTAAAGACTCCATACAGTGTATCTATATTTAGCGACTCTAGCTCCGATCTTTATATCTTTTTGAGCATAAAGAATCCGCTGGAGAAAATAGAAATATAGGAAACAAATAGTGATTTAGAGAATGACTATAGAGAACAAAATATAAAGATCTCGTTGGCGATGCTCTGAACCGCTGGCTAGAGACCTAGTGATGGTAATGGGTCTGGGTCCTTCGGGTCCAGGCTCTATGGACCCAGACCCGAGACCAAAAAGTTGGACCCAGACCTAGACCCAAAAACTGTAATGGGTCCAAAGTCAGATCCAAACCCGGACCCGAACCTAGACCCATCGGGTCTATCCAGACCCAAAAATTTCAAGAGCATATAAACACAAAAATCATCCAACTTAAAAACATAAATAATCATATATAAGCTAACACAAATATAAATTATTCCACTAGTTACAAATAAAAAATTTAAACACATGGCAACAATCATCTATTAACCCAACAACACACACATTTAATTAGACCCACTTGTCAGTGCTACAGTTCGGGTTTGGGTTTTGGTGCCCATGGATCTAAAGTTGGACCCAGACCCAGACCCGGACCCGGACCCAGACCCGAACTTCCATACCCATACCCGGACCCAAGGGTATTTCTGCCATCCCTATAGAGACCTGATTACCTGTGAAGGTGAAGACGACACGCACGCAGAATTGTCAGTATGAAGAAGATCGGATTCTTGCCTACGTAGGTGGCCTCATCCCAAGCCTGAAAGTAGAATCTGAAGGTAGTGCTTTGTAGCTCGTTCGTTCATAAAAAAACATAAATAAAAAAAATAGTGCTGTCTAGCTGTTTGATGTTCTTGCTATCCATCAGAGGCCTCCCTTTTCAGCTTCTGTAGTATGTACTGAACTTTTTGTGATCGCCAAGATGATCTTGTGGTATATGTATATGCATTGACATTTACACGGCGCCGCTGTCTTGAATTCTGAAGAGAGAGAATGAAAAGAGAGAAGCAAAGGAAGAAGGTTGTGGTGCTTGGATTCCCCGGTTCCATAAGCTTCGAGCTGGTGTCTCCAGTGACAGAATAGTAGCAAATAGACATGAAAAGAAGGGCGCCAAGAACACGAGAAATTCCCGCGGCATCTCGTGGGGACATAGCTTAATTGGATGATGCTGACACGCTCCTCCCCCACATCGATCTCATCCTTTGGCACTTTCAGGCGTTAAGTCTTGCGTATGCTCCTGTGGCTTTTACCAGTGCTTCACATTTACAATAAGACGCTTTTTTTCTTTTGGGGAGAGGAGAGTGCTTACCAGAAACTTAAGTGGTAAATTAGAAAAAATTCCTTTTTTCCCTTTTCCTTGGATGATATTGTAGTTAATGAAGTGTGCACCATGCATAGTTACTTTGATGTGAAGATAAGCGAGGCAATTTTTATATACGCATTGTCATATTCTGTTTGATCTGTCTTTTTTTTTTAACAGTTCAATGAACCCAGACACAGAGTTGCTGCAAGCAGAAATGAATCTTCCAATGGTAGGTTTCTGTAGCTTAAAACTCATGGGAATACTTACAAAAATGTGGCGCTAAAGGGGCACATAGGATGGCTGCACCCATGGATTGAAAAATAAATCTCATTTTTTGAAACTTTATCATGTGTGATCATGTAAAAGTTTAGTTAAATTCAAAAATATTACTTTCAAAATATAAGGTGAACATGTATTAAAAAAGATCAACATTTGTAACTTTTGACTAATAATTAGCTAAAAACATATATGTTTAATGTTATGCATGTGATATATACAGTTCAATTCGTATTTAAAAATACTTTTGTTTTATGTTAATTTTATAGTTGTTGATGATATGTTATGAAAAAATTAACGGTCAAAGTTCTACGTTAGAGATCGCGCTAAAAAATTATATGTCATATTTTGAAACGGAGGGAGTATACTTTGTGTCTTTTGATTTAACATTCCTCTTTTCCTTCACTTTTATTAGATAATGAAACAGGCTCCGGGCTTAGAGCATCCCCAGCTCTCTCCCCATCACCGGCCCGCATCAACACTAATCATGCATGCCCAGCCGCTCGCCCAGCCCCGGCTGCCTGTGCATTCAAAATTTTCTCCCGCACTCTCCCCCTGGTGATGCAGGCCGCCGGTTACAGGGAGCCACCTGGGGATGCTCTTACATGGTAAGCTGTACGTGACCACAAGTAAGGTTACAATAATTCAGCTTTAAGCTAGCTAGAGTCTGGAGGGAGGTAAAAAAATCCAAAAGGTATTAAAGGCCTTATTTGTTTCAGATTAATGTTGAGTTGCGTTTTACTGTAGCAAATTTGTGATCCACTCGAAAGACATTTTAAAAAATTCAAAAAATTATGAAAAAATTATTTTGCGAACTTTAAGAAGAACTATTTAAAAACCCCACAAAAATAACCACAAAATATTAAAACATTTGGGCTATACAAAAATAACAAATTTTCATTTCATTTCATTTAATTTAATTTAATCCGAAACAAACAAGGCCAAAATCTTTTATTTTAAATGCAAGAATATTTATCACACAACTAAGAAGCAGCCAGAAAAAAGTGCTACTTTTTTTCTTGATTATTCAAGGTTGATCAGAGGATAAGTTCTGCACTAAAATTCACCTTAAATATCTTTTTCCTTCCAAAAACAGTTATCAAAGTGAACTGAATAAAAAGGACAAATTGTATGCATATAATATAAACTGCATAATTAAGAAGGGAAAGAAAGTACGGAGGCAGGCAGGCTTTACTCAGGATTTTTCTGGCGAGATGATGCAAATTGCAAGCGGCAGGAGGATTTGGAGCCTGTGTGTGGCATTATTTATCCTTTCTTGAGACGACGGTGGCCTCAAATTTCTCTTTTCATTTTGCATCATTCCTTGTTGCATTTCGATGGTTGACTTGTGTTAATTAGGCCTTGATGTGGACTCAAATCATACAGTGAAGCCATCTTTCCGTTATTTTATTCGGTGGGAGATGATGAATTCAGGGCACCGTACCTAACTACATAAGCAATCAGAATTCAGAAGCTTGCTTGCAGCATACTGTAATCATAACTTTGAAGTATTCCATGTGAGAAAGGAAGAAGTCTACACATGGAACCGTGTTAACTTAATACGCGACTGTGTGAGCACAAAGTGCACGGTTATTTATTTCAGATCCACACGTATATAGACAATTCAAACAAAATATGTAGTGCTGTGCAAAGGTTTCATGCAGAATTCGTGGCCCCCAAAAAGGCCTTTAGCTTCCACCGAAGTGTGACAAAAAAAAAAAGAAGATCGAATTCGTCGTGCATTCATTTGGAGAGGACAGGAGGAATACAACGGTGGACACTGCCTTGTCTTTTTTTATTTTTGAAAGGCCAAAAAACTTGGCAAATCCATTAAGATGGGGTCTGAACCGGTTAATTCATGAGCCCCTGCACTAGCATTGATAAAAAAAAAAGAGCAAATAATCAGTTCAATTTGGTTTTGTTTTTTTTCTCTCAAAATTTTCTCCTGTTCCCAGCAGCCGACAAACGGCAAGCTTTTCACTAACAACAATCGCTCACATTTCACTTGTGGAACCTTTTTCAGAATATATATATTATTTTTGAAAAACCTTCATGGATGCTTCACATTTCGTAGGAGCATATGCAATTAGAACAAAAGTATGCTAAATAAGGAATATGCAAGCCCCAAGCCGGCCCTATGAAACAACACAATCATGGCCTATAATGTCTAGCAAAGAGTAAAGATTATGTAGTTAATAACCTAGTCTCTATTAGAAACTTCATCTACCCCCTATGCAGCCTCTACTCTCACAATCCAAGATAGGGACAAAAATCATATGTAGCCCACATAATTTAGCCTGAGCTGCCCCCATAAAGCTAATATCAAATGAATAGAAAATGCATAGTTGGCGTGCATATGATTCTTGCTGTTTGTAGTGGGGATGACACAAGAAAAACTTGGTGTAATCCTTGGCATTATTCTTCTGCCACAAATGCTTAGGGGTTAGTTTAGATTTGACTTAGGCCTTGTTTAATCCCTTTAAAATTTGGATCGTTGAGCGAGGGATCAAAGCCTACCACCATTCTGAAAGCTACCCTACGGCATTTGGAAAAGAAAAGCTGAATCACTTTCTTAGCAAGCCGAACCTCAGAATAGCAGTTTGTTATAAGAAAAGGTCACCTCAAAGGAGAAACAGGGATTATGAATGTTGCTGAGGAATATTTTGGCTGATCGTCGATGTAAACGTGATGAGATTTATAACGGAGATGCTAAGTACCACAAAAAAAAAGGCGATGAAGTTTACAAAATTATTCATGACAATTCCTTGTAGGAGTAGCTCCCATCAATCGGTAATTTTACAGTTAAGTGTAACTATCTTTGTAACTGCATACATATGCTTGATGACGAGCACTAATCAGGAATACTTGCTGCACTGCAGTACCAGTCTCTTCATGAAGCTGCAATTCTACCAAGTTGGCCTGACATCTGTGTTGTGTCAGTGTCGACACCTACGAGATATTTCTGGAATCTTCCTTGCTGCATAATTCTTCAGGGTACGTGCCATGCATAATAAACAGTGCCAAATCCAGAACTCCTAGAGTTTCAGTTCTGGGTCGAATTGCGTTTTAATCACTACAGAAACTATCAATATTTCCTGTAAAAACTTCATTAATATATAATACCTGTCCTATTGTGAGTTTTCATCCATTGGTGCTTCTTTATCATAGTATGACTTTTAGATAATTGTTGGTGCTGAAAGTTATATCTATTCAACACACGTAAGCATAAGACTTATGATCCTGTCAGCACCAAATCAAAGGATTGAAGATGTGTCAACCAATTTAATCCTGCAATTAACAAGAAAAAAGTAATTGACTTTAGATAGATAATTAGATTTAAACTAATGTAAACCTACCTGTTAACTTGATAGCAATCAAAAGAAAACATATCCAAAAATAGTGAATCTATTAGCTTATATTGGTTGGATCTAAACTAATAGATTTAAAGGATAACCAACTTATAGCAAAGACTATAATCAGCCCTGTAGTAGAGGGAGGGATGAACAAACTATCGATTAAACTAATATGTTAACCAACAAAAAACCAAGATACAAGCTAATAGAACAAGGATAAACAAATTATTGTCAATGAATAGGTTAGTCGATAGAACTATGGTGGATCCTACCCCCCTAATCTAAATGGTGATGCACAACAATTTTGATTAAGATAGTATTTCGATAAATTAAGCGAGAAAATCAAACTTAACCGAGATGGTACTCACATGGGATTGTATCCTAAATCCGATTGAAAGGCGATGCATAACAAGTTGATCGAAACTAAAAGACGGTGAAACTAGGATAAATGCAATAAAATCTAAAGGAAGGAAAATAGTAGATTTGATCAATAGGTGTTGGAAAAAGTTAAGACACCATTGACTAAGAGTACAACTTTGTGTATCATATGAATTATAACTAAATACATGCTTGTTAGAGTCCGTTATGATCCTGTCATCTCATGGCCTAACAACGATCTCTGATACCACTTGTTAGAAAAACAGGACGTGTATCGGAGGTAGTATGTTTGGTAACGAAGTTCAACTGTTACCTACATCTGCAGCGCAATGATTATGGGCGTTACTTCCCAACAATGCAGCATACCGACCGCCCAAGTCATGACCACAAACCGGCGGCGACCCCTTGTGTGTCCTCGCTGCTACTTTAATTATTACAGGTTACACCAGAGGGTGCCCCCTATTTATATAGGAGCCAGGATACGAGTCCGACTCTAACACGACCCTTCTCTGTCTATTACAACCTAAAATTCATATAACCTACTTGCACGCATATTCGACACCAACCCTAACAATGCGTAATCTATTTAACACTACCTAAAATATCTATCAATTCGGTACAACTTCCTCTGCCATATCATTCAGCCCAACTTAGCTGATTCTAGGTTCTTTATGCCAATCGGTTTTATCCAAAATTTGGTGTCAACAATAATTTGTAGAGTGAAACGTGTAGACAAAGCTGATTTAACATCCACAATAAAAATAGGCTGAAAGTTCCATTACCAAAGAAAAGTTACCGCCTCAAAAAAAAAGAAGAGGCATGCTACAATGATCATCTTTGTTTAGTTCTCCTTTAGAAGCTACACCCAATGGCCTACTAGCAAGATCCTTTGACAGTAGCATGTATAAAAGAAGTCTATTTGCATTTGTTAAAAACAATATTGTTTTGACAAAGCCAAGTAAACCATAGTAAAACGGCAATGCCGACCATAACACGGTTTTTTTTTGTGTTTGGTTAAATTTTTCCTGATCCAACAAACGATCGCAACTTGTTAGAGGATTTAAATCAAAAGTAATTTGTACTGCATGCCAAATTGATCACAGGAGGAGCATGAAACAAACAGGCCTCGAGGCATTCTACAAAAAAAGGTAACTAGTGCACTGCCTTTCCGGGCTCAATATGTGGTGTTGCTCAGAGGAACCTTCCCTCAGCTCAGAAACAGTTAGGTATTCATTTTAGTATCCTACTTTCTCTCTCTGGCGCTCTTTTGTTTCACGGTTAGGTTTAATTTTGTTTGGTTAAACCAATTTTTTTTAATTTTTGTACAGACCGTCCAGTGTAACAATTAGGGGTGTAAAATGGATACGAATAATCCGAATTCTCTGATATCCGTATCCGAAAAATGGGCTATCCTTATTCGGATTATCCGTATCCAAATAGGAAACGGATACGGATATAGATACTACCCATTTTTTGGATACGAATACGAATACGGTTCCGTAAAAAGGACCATATATGATTACGAATACGGATATCCGGATTTCTAAAAAGGATCTGCCCATCCATCCCATGCTTCCCTTCCCATTCCAGGCCGCCCCTATGCCCCATCCCAGGCCATGGGCCGAGGAACCATTTCAGCCCACCAGGTGAGTACATGACCAAACAAGCGAAGCAAGTAGGCTAGCAGCTCGCCAGCTCCTCCGACCGCTCGTCCGTCCCCAAGCTAGGGTTCCTCCAGCTGCAGCTCCTCCGGCCGCCGCCTCCATTCAGCTGCACCGCCGTCCACCGCTCCTCCAACCACCGCCGGTCGCCGCTTCTCTAGCCACCCCATTCGGCTGCATCTCCGGCCGCCGCCCCATTCGGCTGCACCGACGGCCGCCGCTCCTCCAGCCGCCGCCCCATTCAGTTGCACCACCAGCCGTCGCTTCCTCCGGATCTTCGCCGTGACCAGTGGCCGCTGGCCGCCGCTCGTCGCCTTGTCAAAGTCCCCCTATCCACCATGTCTCCCGCGGGAAACCATCCTGGAGCACGGCATGCCACCGTCAGATCTCCACCACCGGTCGCCGTTGAGGCTCCAACTCCGCACATCTCTACAATGGGAAGCCAACCACCAGGGATGCGGCAACCCGAGTCTACGCCGACGGCTACTGGTCACGGCAGTGTTCCTTCGTCTGCGACTATTCCCCAGGTTTTTGCATCCAAATTACTCATGAATGTTTGGATCAATAGGCCTCTTAGTTCATCTATATTGTTGCGTTCTCTTCTTTTGATTTTTTTTACTTATATACCTTTGTTATTGATTATTCTTGTAGATTCCAACATCAACAACAATTGGAGATGAATCAAATAGGACTAATGCAAGTGCTAATTCAAGTAAAGTCTGACTTGGACAAATATTGTGATGATCCATTGCTGAAATGGCCTGAATGTGAATTTTTTTGATATCTTGGCATGGTGGAAGACACAGGGAATTATGTTATCCTGTTCTTGCTCAATTGGCAAGGGATGTTTTGGCTATTCCAGCATCAACAGTTGCATCTGAATCAGCATTTAATGCAGAAGGTAGAGTAATTGATAAATATCATAGCCGTTTGGATCCTGAAGTTGTCGAATCCTTAATTTGCACTAGAGATTGGGTAAGAGCTTCAAGAAAAGGTGAGCAAACTCAACACTACAGTACGCAAACAATTGTGTTTCACATCAATTGTGAATCTTGTCTTGACAAGCCTAACATTTTATTTGTTACTCTTTGTTTTAGACCAGAGTGATGTAACCTCAATGATTAAATAATTAGCGGGTCTTGATATAGATGATGATGTAGTAGAAGAAGGTATAACAAATACAAGAAGTTATTTTGCTGTTATATTCTCAAGTTTCTAAACTAGGTATGGAGCACAGGCTCCATGGAGTCCCAAGTATTTTTACTATATATCGTAATAACTTCGTATAGCATACATTATACGAAGTTATACGATCGTATCCGAAAAATGGGCTATAGGTGCTGCTAGCAACTCTACAGTTGACTAGAACATGGAGATGGTGACTGATGAGAGTGGTAAAGTGGAAGAAACTATTACTACTCCTTGGCTTCTTGCTCCTTTTGTAATGTCTGCTTAGATATGTATCCTATGATCTAAGCCTCTAAGTTTAGTGACCTAGAACTATTGTAATGGTGGAACAAGTGTTGGTTTGTTGGCTGTGTTGCTACTTTAAGAATTGAACTACTGTAATGGTGGAACAAGTGTTGGGATGTTGGCTGTATTGCTACTTAAGTAATGAACTATTGTAATGGTGGTCATGGTGGAACAAGGGTTATATATAATGCTAGCTACTTAAGTACTGAACCATTGTAATGGTGGTCATGGTGGAATGTGTTGGCTATGTTGCTACTTAAGTATTTATCGCTCGTTTTGTACCCAATGCCTCTTAAACATCGGTGACATGAAACTAATGTAAGGCCTAACTGCCTAAGGGTAAGGGATAGATGTTGGCATGTTGCTAGTTATTGGTTACAACATTGTCGAAAAATTATTTGTCGTTGATGTGCTGAAGTTGTAGGATATTCGTATCCGACCGAATTGAGTAGATATCCGGTCCGTATTTGTATCCGCTATGCTATCCGATTCGTATTCGTATCAGAGAGGTATCCGGATCCGTATCCTTATCCAGGGAAAAAAAAAAGGATACGGATATGGTAATGACGATATCCGATCCGTATCCGATCCGTTTTCACCCCTAGTAACAATTTGTAATATTTTTTATGAATTTATGAGATTTTTCTCAAATATCTAAAAAAACATTTTAGTCTTTTCATATATTTTTTAAAAAACTCTTTAACTTTTGGCTCAACCAAATCAAATCGAACTAAACCGTAAATCAAAGAGCGCCTCTATCTCTAGATGAAAAAAAAATAGTTATGCGCATTCTTTGTCACTTCGATTAAGGTTTACATATATATTATATATATTATGTGTAGGGATTAATCACGATGCCGAACTAGTGGGCATTTTAGTACCTCATCAAGATCACCAAGATGAGATTTTTGGGTGGCTATAAAATTCCCCAAAAGAGTGTCCTGAGTAATATTTCTATATTTCGGTTCCTCCTCCACTGCCAAGGCTGCATCTATTCTCAGCCCAAATGCAGCTTGCTTGTCATGCCATTGCCATGCATGCCCCCCCTTTGCATGGGAATTGCTAAGCCTTGCTGTGACATGTACACCAGCGCCCACTCTTCCTGCTAGCTTCTGCATCCACACTACACATGCCACATTGCCACTACACCGAGTAAAAAAATTATTCTTCTACCTTGAGCCAGGCAAAGCCCCCAATCTTTTTATCCCCATGCTATCTCCTCTCCACTCCTTGAACTAAGCCATCTTGCCTTTCCCTGGATTCTCTTGGCGATGACAGCTTGCAGCGACGCATGGCGGGCGCGGAGCTGCAAACTGTTACCGGATGCGGATTCACCCGTGGGGCTGTTCATATTCCCCCCGATCTCACTCTACAAATACAGGTCGGTTGGGGCTGTGCACTTCGTACTTCCACAGGTTTCCATTGCTTGCCTGCCTGGACTGCACACATCGAGGCTAGCTGCCTCTAATCTTCAGTTCTTGATTTCTTCAGAGCAGCGGCAGCTGAGCTGAGCCACCGCCTGATCACCATCTCCAGTTAGCTTGCGTTCTTGGCTTCTTGCAGCAGCACACCATGAGCTATGGGAGCAGCTCTTCTGGTCTGTGGCACTCCTCTCTACCTCCATGGTGATTTGCATTCATGGTGGCTGCAGATGTTAGCATGCTGCTAACCAGGATCGATCGATCAATGCTTGGTCGTCCATGAAAAATGCAGGGGGGCGCGGCAGCCGGCGAGTCGAGTACGGGAGGACCTACGTGGTGAGGCCCAAGGGGAGGCACCAGGCCACCATTGTGTGGCTCCATGGCCTAGGTGACAATGGTGCAAGGTAAATTACCTTCCAGTCACCAGCATGATGCTTCTACACTTCTTCCTTCTACTCGCCAAGATCATGATATCCTTTCAGAAGCGATCGAATAGCCTGCAAATTAAGCTCTACTAGATAGATAGACACCAGAATTCAGAACTAAGTTAGCAGCTAGTGCTAATCCGAAATCTGAATGCGGACGAGCTAGACATGCGTGGCACATATGTGGTGAGGATGCATGAGATGGCATGGGAGGAGGAGAACTAGGTGTTAGCCTGTCAAGACGACGTTGATGCACTCCATCGCTTTATTCTCCCAAGCCTGAACTTTGGTAGAAATGATTGACACGGCCTCGCCATTTCTGTCTGTGCATATATTCCTAGTATGGCTTTTACTCCAAAGTTTGAAAAATCTCCTTGTCCTGATCATCTATCTCCTGTTCGCCACCTAACAAACCAACCATGGAATGGAGGAGGTGCGCCTTCGCTTTCCTGTACGTAGTACAAGGAAAGAAGCCATGGGGAAGCGTTGAGGATAGCTCTGTGCTTTCTGAAAAGAAAACTAGCTGTATGTCGTAAAATAATAGAGATATATATCAGATATGCCCAATGTTTTTTTTAACTTAATGCATGCCTCGCAGCTGGTTCAAGGTTTGTGCAGTGTTTTAACGAGTAGTGAGCGTGAAATTACGCACTCGAAGAATGCCAAAGGCTTGTGGTGGAAGTTTACTATTGTTGATTAGGTATTGCAAAGCTGTGGGTTAGCTCATGCAAGGTTCTGTCTGCCAACAAGAATGCATGGAGCACCTCATTTTTTTTTTGTGATAAGGCATTAAATTACATAGTTTTTTCTTGCCTTGTACATTTCTATGAGTTTTGGGAGCAAAGCAACGAATATGCCTGGCATGAACTTGCCTTTTTCTGAGTTCAATATGCATGTGTCAACTGTCAATTGTCAGCTTCAGTTGTTCTCTCCACACTTAATTTGCTTTTCCAGTGTATATTCTGACTAAATGATATGTTTCATTTGTAAGGAAACTGTTTTACTACCTGATGATAGGCTATGACATTTCAGATAAATTACAAGTTCTACAGTAGCCTCAGTAGCTGCAGTAATAGATCAAGTTTGTCATATCTCATATGCCAAAGTTCTATTCTGTCCTCATTGTTCTTTTTCGAAACCGTTTTATTCGCCAATGCTTTATGATAACAAGCGTTGTTGACATGGTAATGTAAGAAGAAGTAATAATTGATACGAGAAGCTAGAACAAAAATATCTGCACCAGTTGCTGACTAGTTGCAATACTTTTTCTTGAAACACAAACCTAATTTGTTTCTCTTGTTTTCCATTTCTTTTTTTGTCTTCTGCAGCTGGTCCCAGGTTCTGGATTCTCTTCCACTACCCAATGTAAGAAACCGTACTAACTTCGCAGTTTATTCAATAATACAGCCATCTACAATCCTGTTCCTAGTTCCCTAAGTACAGTTGTATATGTATAGCTGCTTGTTATCTTCAGACTATTGAAACTTATCTGAATCACAAGGTTAGCCGTAGCACTGTGCCCAGCTAATTCTAAGTTTATTGGTTCTCAAGCTTATCTCATCGTCGTGCAGATCAAATGGATTTGCCCTACGGCACCAACACGGCCTGTCGCAGCTTTCGGTGGATTCCCTTGCACTGCATGTGGGTTTCTGAACTACATATGAGTTGGCTGCAAGGCCTGCAACTTTGCTTTCCTAAGTTTCTAGGCTGTTTCGTTGCTGCAACTTGCTACAGATTCTGAGACAAAGTGATATTGCCATCTTCTTATTTCTGGAGGAAATGTTTTATCCTTATTTTTTATCTGCTGAAATGGAAACAGGGTTTGATGTGGACGAAACATCGGTGGATGGGCGTGATGACATTGAAGGGCTGGATGCTTCAGCTGCGCATGTCGCAAACCTACTGTCCTCCGAGCCATCTGATGGTACTCATTTCTGAATTGCTCAGTTGGCAAATTGACATATCATTTTCTTTTGAGATATGACTATATAAGCAATTCTCTGTTTACTGGGTCATGCAAATGCTTTGCCAAGAAGATAAATGCGTGAAGGCCATATATAATAGAAAAAAGTATAGATTACCCCCTGAACTATTGCCTTAGTATAGAATAAACCTCTCAACTCCAAAACCAGAAATTTAACACCCTAAACTTTGTAAAACGGATAGATTACCCCCTGACTTAGTTTTCAGCTAGTTTTAGACAGAAAAAACTGTACATGACAGCAGCCCATCCAATGCACGGCATGCACTAAAGTTTTGTCTCCAATTCATCAAACAAAACATGTAATCCACACAAGGCACATAAGTAATTAGGTTCATATGAGCAACATATTTAAGCAATTGTGTGGAGATTTTTAGCTCAAAACTTTAGTGCATGATGTGTAAAATATTGCTTATTTATGCATTGGATGTGCTGCTACAATGTACAATTTTTATCTGTTCAAAACCAGCTGAAAACTGAGTCAGGGGGTAAACTATCCGGTTTGCAAAGTTCAGTGTGTTAAATTTCTGGTTTTAGAGTTGAGGGGGTATTCTATACTAAGGCAATAATTCAGGGGGGTAATCTATACTTTTTCCTATATAATAATAGTATCATGCGTCTGTCCTAATTAGCCATTCTTGCTGGTAAAATTCCCCAATTTCAGTGAGGCTTGGGATAGGCGGCTTCAGCATGGGTGCAGCCGCTGCCCTCCACTCTGCTGCATCCTATGCTCATGGGAGATTCACAAGTGGCGCTGCGTACCCGATTACCCTCAGCGCTGTCGTTGGTTTAAGTGGCTGGCTTCCATGCTCAAGGTCTGATTCTCTGATATTTTTAGATAAAAAAACAGCAGCGTTAAACTGTTAATTGACAGTTTGACTTTGATGTTGCTCATGTAATCTTGTTTAATTAGGTCCCTGAGGAGCAGGATGGAGAGCTCACAGCCTGCTCTTAGAAGAGCTGCTGTCTTGCCAATCTTGCTCAGCCATGGAAAAGGTTGACGGCTTAACGCTGCTAGTGCTTTGCAGTAGATGTGTTGATATATGTTAGATCTTTTCTCTCAAAAACATATATGTTAGATCTCATGCAGTTGCAGATTTTAGAACACTAAAAATTTGGGTTGTTTCATTGTTTTCTTTCAGCTGATGAGGTGGTAAAATACAGAAACGGTGAGAGGTCAGCTCAGGTTCTGCTATCCTCGGGCTTCCCGTATCTGAGTTTCAAAAGCTACAACGGGTATGAATGAACATGCATAATTTTCCACATGATCGCTTCATATTTCATTTTCTAAAAATTCAGAATTAACATCATGTCATTTATGCAGACTGGGCCATTATACTATCCCTGAAGAAATGGACGACGTCTGCAAGTGGCTCAGTTCAATGCTGGGACTTGATCGATCTCGCGGTTGAATCAAAGATATGCACGCAGTGCAATAGCTTCGGTAGTGATATGTAAGAAGAGGTATTGACAATTTACATGAGAGGGTCGATAGCTTATCTGAATTGTGACTGTCATGGCTTGATAGCTTGTAAAAATATATGCTTTCCTCACGACCGTGTTTTGTATTACAGTAGTAGTTTACTAGTAATGTACCTTGTAATCAGCAAAAAAAGGATGGATGTAATTTAGTATTATATTGTTTGTTTGACTAAATTAGTAACAATACTGTTGGAAATTTCATCAACCTTACAGTTATATGCAAGTGACCTATATCAGTCAGCGTGCCTTTTTTTTAGTATATGTCATATCATCAAGTTTCCCGGAACATCAAAAGCCAAAACGAGGGATTATCACATCTTCAAGGTTTGATCAAGTCCAACATTTAGCAAAGCTCACAACCTGTGCATCTGTATCACGATGAATTACAGCAAGTGAAGCAAAGCCTATAGCTGGCCAGCGGCTGACATATCACATACCTATGTTTCAAAATTGATATGCTTCCTCAAGCTCAACTTGTGTCTTTAGCCACAATGGTTGACACTCGACATTACACATGAAATGATTTTTTTTTTGAGCAAAAAGGCAGGGGTACTGCCATTCCATTAAAGACGAAGAAGCAGTTGTACAATTTACAGGAAGGAGGAAAGAAAGGGGGAGGGAGGGAAGACAAGAAGAGGAAGGGAACAAGCAACTAGAGAAGATTACAAGGAGGAGGAGGCCGCATTCCACGCAGTGATCTCGTCTCTAATGCGACCAACTACTTGGGTGGCAGGAAGAAATTGGTGCTAGAAGATCCTCCTATTTCGCTCTTTTCAGATCTCTCAAAACGATAGGATGATGAGGCCGTTCAAGGAACAGGAGGTGGCCTTGGGGAGGCTCGCCAGACGGACGAGTCACCAATCAGAGAAGGTGGCGTGCCCGGCAAGGGGGGGTCGTGTGGCAGTAGGGCCTACCAAATGATAGATGAGAAACTGCAAGATCCGAACAAGTGGTTTACCGTTTCTGGAGTGTCCATCGCATAGATAGCAAGCCGGTTGGTGGGGCCATCCTTTCTTAGGGAGGAGGTCGGCGGTGTTGATGCGACGAAGGCTCATGGTCCAAGCGAAGAATTTGCATTTGTGGAACTCAGGCTGACCAAATGGCACTAGCGAGAGGGCGGGACGTACTACCCCGGAATTGGAGGGAATAGGCCGATTTAGCAGAGTAGAGGCCAGAAGGGGAATGGCTCTAGATGATGTCGTCCGGGAGTCAGAGAGCGTGATTGGACGGACCTTATTCCAGAGAAGGACGGATTCCTTGAAGAGGATGTCTGAGGAGATGGGACCACAAAGCTGCAACCACAAGTCACCGGGGAGGAGTAGGGCCACGGAGCCGCTACGACGTCTAACTTGATTGAAGAGATTGGGGGCTAGAAGGATCGGAGCGTGGCCGGAGAGCCAGCAGTCATTCCAGAAGTAGGTAAGACGACCATCACCCACCGAAACCACCATCACGAAGCATGACATGATGTTAACTCCTGTAAATTTTAGAAAAATGGAAGAGAAAGTGATCTTGTGGAATATTGAGCATAATCGTCTATATCCGTTGTTGGGCCATGTGTGTTTTTCTGGGTGGAAGAAGTCCACTTTACCCCCTTCAACTATTGTAAAAGTTCGGTTTTGCCCCCTCAACTCTAAAACTGGGCATTCAACATCACACAACTATCAAAACCAGTTAAATTACCCCCTTCAACCAAAACCACCATGGTTTTGGGTGACATTTCATCCTAGTCATCATCTTAATCTACAAAATAAATTCACAAAATTTAATAAATTGTAGAAAATCATAGGAGGCTCAATAAAATCATATAAAATACCAAAGAAATTAGAACAATACGTAGAATCCAAATATTCAATAAAGTATAATGTTTGTGTATGTACTTATATGCATTTTTTTGGTTGAAGAATGTCTTTTATTGACTAAAAAATAAAAAGGAAAATTTTATTTGTAGAAAATAATAAAAATGCAAAAGGTAAGTATGCTATTTTGATGTTGAATTTAATTTTAAAATTACAATTAAAAGGTCAAACTAACTTTAAATTTTAATTTAAAAATGTAAATTTAAAAGTAAAGCTAACGTCCATATATTTCTCTTAGTTTTCTCCTTTTCCTATAAGACAGACTTATTTTCCCTAAAAACTTAAACTACTTAATCAATAAAACATATTATAGGACACATATATTTTTCATATAATTATGCACATAAAATTATAGTATTTGGATTCTACACTTTTTTTTCCCAAATTTTTAGATATTTTTATTCTATTTTTTATATTTCTATGATTTTTACAATTTATTTGATTTATTTGAATTTTTTTGAAAAAATTGGATGCCATGTCATCTAAAACCATAGTGATTTTGGGTGAAGGGGGTATTTTGACCGGAATTGATAGTTGAAGGAGGTTGAATGTCCGGTTTTAAAGTTGAGGGGGCAAAGCTGAACTTTTGCAATAGTTGAAGGGGGTAAAGTGGACCTTTTCCTTTTTAGGTTGATGATCCCAGGACCAACGGCCCCTGTAGGATGTATATGTGTCGAGAAGAGCAACAGAAATAGTATTGATTCCAGAAAATTCTCATAAATCCACATGATATCATTTATCGAAGCTAACATTGGTTGTGGAGGTTCTCATATAGTTAACTATATCTCGTACGAATCCTTCTAACCAGTCTACATAGTTTACATTTCATCTCTCCAATTGGTGCCATAGTTTGAGGGTGTAAAATGGATTTATTCAAATTAAAAATAGCAAAAACATATTTATAACACCATTGGAGGTTATTTACCCATTTCATAGTTGAAGTAGACCATTTCATAGTTTGGAGAATTAAGTTCCTGTTCTTTTTAGCTGATCTTAACGGTGGAACAGCTGAACGGTTAAAATGACTGAATTTCAAACGCTTCTCGATGTAGTCTTAAGATTTGGATCCAATTCGTTTGACTTACTTTTTAAAGCGTTAGGACCCACCTTCAAAACAGCAAAAAATGGACTAAAAAAACTCAAAACATGTCTTTTTAAAACGTAGATAAGCCGTTAAGCTAAAAAGAACCGAGCCTAAATGTACTTTTTCTATAGTTTAGGAATGTAAAATGGACTTAGTGCAATCCAAAATATTGGAGAGAAGCAAAGTAAGATTTAAGATGGAACAAATATTAGAAAGAGGAACTAGCAGCACTCGAAAAGAAAGATTTGTAATATTGTATCGTTCCCATTGAGAAATAAAGTGGTCGACTACAAATGGGTATTTACCATGAAAAAGAATCATAATGGAAAGCTCTTGAAAAAATAGTCGAGTGCAAAGCAAAGCCTGTGGACAAGGGTTAGTTAAACTTATGAACTTGATTACAAGAAGACCTTTGCTCCCTAGCAAAGATAAGTATGGTGAGAACTCTAATATCTTGCATGGCACATTTTGACTAGCCATTGTTTCAATTTGATGTGAAGAATTTTTTTTCTAATCAGAGATCTCCAGAAGCAAGTATACATGGAAATCCCACCTAAATTTGCAACCACACAAACTAAAAGAAAGGTATTAAGGTTAAAGGAGTCCCCGTATGATTTAAAACAATCGTAACAGCATGATCTGATTGATTAAGATGTGCAATGTTTTAATTCAGATGTGCAATGTGCAGTTTGATTCAGGATTTGCCGCCAAACACACAGGAATAACATCACCAACTGCCCATGTATATCTTTCCTTGAACACTATTGGTGTTCCCTCTATCCATCCCTCTAAAATTCCTTCATAATTTATACTACACTGTAAAAGATTCATTTTCTCCGATAGCCCCTCTATATCTGCTACAGTTTTGTATAGTCTGCTAGAGATGCTCAAACAAACATGAACTTGATCCATGTTGAGGAACAGCGTTACCAATGCAGCAGCCTCCTCCGACCGTATTTGCATCTCCTATAATATATGTGAAGATTGATACATACACAATGAAAAGAGTTGTAACACCCCAATCCAACCAGGTTCGGAATATTACTAACTCTACTAAAAATTAGAAATTTCGGCAACATATCCTTTGTTTATATGGACATCCACGACAGACAATTTAACTAACAGAAGCACAATTATTATCATCCATCGACAACAAGAATATAATCGACAATAACATAAATCTCAATCATAGGACCACCTCATCTCAACTGGAGCCAACGTCATATACCAAACCACCATTACCGTTAACGACGGCGACGAAGATAATAACCAAAGAGCAAACCATTTAGCCAATAAACAAAATAAACATCCATCTCCACAAGACAAGAATAACGAATAGTCCTCAAATAGCCTAGGAAATCAGATAACTCAATTTAGATCTAACAATCATAATAATTGGTGGGTTCATGTGCCAAATTGATCTGTTCTACACCCTCCCATGCATGTCGCTTTCAAGATCACCTAAAAATCAAATAAAGCAAGAGTGAGTATCGAAAAAATACTCAGCAAAGTATATGTATAAACATCTGGAACGACAATAAAGTAACAATAAGAAATCCATCCATATCAACTCGTAACAACATCCCACACAATCCTCTGCTCATGCAATGCAATGCACATGCACATGTCTTCATTAAGCTTATACCGGTATAGCTAGATGCACACCCGTCGATGTGACACCTTAAACTCCAGAGTACTCCGGACTAGCCACGTTTGACTTTCTCGCCGACCTCACCGGACTAGTCAAAGGTGGCTTTCTCACCGACCTGGCTCATATGCAAATATGATGCAATAAGACCTCCAATGTCATTCAACTCTCATACAACTTCACCATATACCAGTAAAAAAACCAAATTACTCAAGTAAGCATCATAAAGCTGTTAGAAACAACCACCAATCAATATCAAAGACAAAACAATAATTCTACATACAATCCACACTCAATAAGCAACATGTTTAACATATACTTGCCTTTATCCGTGAGGATCCGGACGAAGTAAAGATTGACACCGATCCACTCCCCCACCTAGCAAAGTGTCAAATCTCAATACAATACTCATTCAAGAACGCACTAAAGGAAACTCCATTGCACCCACTTTCGTCTCTCTCCTGTCCAATACTCAATTAACAAAATCTAGGGCCAATGCTCTATAAGACCTCCGATTACAATCTTTGGATAGCAATACTAAAATCGACACATCTCCAAAACCGCTTGACCGTTTTCAGCGTTCTTGTGCTCAAAACGAAGCTAGAACATAGACGCACAATTCCTTTCATAGGACCGAATCCTGAATCGAACCCTAAATAGATCAAAACCCCACTCGAACTGCTGCTTATAAAATCAATGTACTAGGACCTCATTCCTCCAGCCTAATACTCCAAACTCACGATGGTTATCGACTAAGACAGAGTAATATCAAGAGAAACTTGTCTAATTTTACTTGCTAATCATGCAATAACCAAAACCCTAATTTCTTCACCAACTCTAACCATCGTAGCCAAAGTTGCCCATGACTCATCTCCTCTTAATCCTCTTCCCTACCCTCTCCTTAATCCCACACTCCTAAGTCAAGGCAACACAGGGGGTACCTCGGGTAGCCGACGGCGTTACGGCGAGGACACGGCGACGCAATGGCTACACAACGAGGACACGGGGACGGTGGTGCAGCCACGGGGACGGCGGCGGCCACGCGACGGCGGCGCGGCCACGAGGCGGCGATGAACGCACGGCGGCGGTGGTGCGGCGGCACGGCGCTGGGTCGGCGTCGCGCTGCACCGGTGCGGCGGGACGGCGCGCGGCGTCGGGCCGATGACGGCGCGGCGGCGCGACCACTGGCCGGCGGCAGCGAGGATTTGACCAATTTGACCCCTGGGAAACCGTCGGTTTGCCCCCTCCCCCTCTGCCTTTATCTCAATTGGCCGGTTGGGCCTGGCCGATGGCCCAACGGGCCAACGGGCCATTACAAGAGTCCATCAAGCAAGAGTCCTGGTCACTGGTCACTAGAGATGCAAATGTGTTGGCCCTAGGACCATCAGGGTCAAAGGTGATCCTAGGGTCGGTACATTTGCATCCCTATGGTCACATAACCCACCTTTTGCCAGCAATCTCTTTTTTCATATGCATGATTTGACCAATTTGATGATTTTATTGGACTCCGGCGTCATGTGCGGCCTGCGGCGTGTGCATAGTGGGCCAGGATAATTGTGATTAATTTGTAGCAGACAGAGATCGGCGTCAAAGGGGGCCAGTTTGTAGGCGTAAGACATTGGTTGGATTAATTTGCAGCCCTAATCTGTAATCTAATTCTTTAAACATTGATTTATAAGCACAACTGTCCATAAGACGAGTTTTTTCAGTAAGCACGGATCCTAAAGCTCTTTATGCACAGTAGCAAAGCAGCAACACCCCCTGATGCACACGCATCACAAATAACAAATGTCGGGACTTCGAGAGTAGCAAGTATGATCAGGCTCTTAACCGCGTAAAGAACCTAAATGCCATAGGGCAGAATTTCCACACAGCAACACGATCAGAATCGTCCACGCGGAGAGAACCTAAACGCCACACAAACAAATTCTCACTGTAAGCAGGATCAAATTCTTCAATGCATAAAGAATCTGTTCTCACAGAGTTACAATGCTGACAAGGGAATGCAGCAATGCCCCCGACCGCGGACAAGATAAATACAGCACCACCTGTTGGTGGTTTCTATTCGCTACAGATCCCAGCAAATATATTGAGAAGGGGCACTAGAAAGACAACCGGTTTTGAATCCATCAGGTTCTCAGCTTTTGCATTGATATCTCCCCTGAATTCTTCTTGTGGCGTAGGCAGAATGCCCCGACTACGCTGAAACACCAATCTTCTCTCCAAGTACACGCCACAGGCATCCCTCGATGACTGGTTAACCTGGTAGATGGTTTGCTAATTGGGCTTTTTAGTCCAAGGGCGCGCTATGGCTGATCCCAAAAGCTGAGTCACTGTGCGGGGTTATCATCGTCAACTTCTCCATCATGCTGAGAACCAGCAGATGCCTCTGTGGACAGTGCCATATCATCATATTCTTCGCTGTCGGGAGCAGTGGTATCAGCATCACCACTGCCGCTTGCTACACCTGAGAGCGCACCAGCGAGGGCGTCTCTAAGAAACAAAACCATACTTCTTCGATGGCCTGGGTGTTCTTCATCAGAGTTCCTTCTGTATTGGATGAAGATCATCGTTACGGATTGGCCATGTAACACCCTCTCACTGATATCTTCTCCACCCTCGGTGATTCCAACTGCACCCTCTCTACCACTTAATCCAGAACGCAGCATGCTGAACAAGTCCCCGATATCACGCTGTTGCTCCATCCTATGCCAGTCTCTCTGCCGTTCAGGGTCCACCTCCATGGGTCTCACAGCAGGATGGTCCTCCCTGGCATGCTTCCTCAGCTGGTTGTACGCTCCCCGGAACTCACAGTTTTCCATGGTGCATGCTCGAACCTTGGAATTCATGTACTTCCGCGCATCATAATCCTTGGTCCAATCGCTGACTGGTCCACGACACAATGGACATGACAGTTTCACTGGCTGCCGGTGCTCACTGCATTCTGCGGCTGCAGCCGTACCCGTACCCAATTCCTTGGTGAACTCCTTACAGGCCTTGCGGTATTGATCTAGGCAATTGGAGTGCCGGTAACTGGTGTCGCACATAAAAGGGCGGCAGCCCTTCTCATGCGACGAACAGATCAGCAGAACCGGGTTGTGCGGGTGATCCATGCACACTGGGCAGCGGACCTCCTCCCAGTCCACCGTCTGCTTCTCTGCAAAAGAGACAGTCTGCTTTGCTGCAGCAGATATGGCAGACGACTCCACAGACACACCAGACTTGTCCGACCGATGAGAACAGCTCCTCCCCTGTGAGGAGTAGGGCGAACTCCTCCCCTGCGAGGAGTAGGGCGAAACGCGAGATCGGCGGCGCTCATATGAGACTGAACGGGAGCTCTTGCCCTTTGGCATTTTACCTCAAGTCAGTCAATCGGGTTGAATTGGTTGATTTCAAAATCCTCTACAATCCAAATGAAATAGCTATATAGAACAGAGATGCAAGGTTGATTTCTTTAATTCCAACTTCAAACTCTGAAAGAGAGACACCGCAACAAAAAATATAGTTGTAATCAGATCACAAGGAACACAAGAGATTAACATCTATATACATACAAGAAAAGGAAGGATTACACCGTTCCTAACAAAGTTTTCACCTTTTCCATGATAAGACCAGAAAAGACTCACCTCCCAAAAATCTATTCAAAAATCTATTTTTTTCGATCTCGCTTAGCAAAATCCCGTCCAGACCACCGCAGGAACCGGAAGCATCAGAGCTCAGTAAGTTCCATCCCGTAAAAATGATCTAACTCGATTTTTTTTTCAATCGGGCATGGCAAAATCCCGTCCAGACTACGCAGGAACCGGAAGCATCAGAGCTCAGTATGTTCCATCCCTTACATATCTAGCAAACGTAGTAAACCGTGCAGCCACACCCAAATCATCTCACATGAAACCATCCCCTCAATCGATCCACTGGAAGGACACAACACAAAGCAAAAATCCTTTCCACGAAACGCCACGGAGACATGGGCCTCCAGTCCGAGCCGAATCGGGCGTGGTCAACGGCGGCGGGAGCCAGATCGGCGCCGGCGAGATCGGGCGCCGGCGTAAGCAGGGTGCAGGGACGAAGAGCCTTACCGGCTGCGGCCGGCAAGTCGGGGGTACCGGTTCGCCGCGCCCGCCGGCGATCGTCGGCGGCGAGCCCTCGGATTCGTCGGGGGTCGCGGCGAGGAGACGCTGAGGTGAGTGCGAGGAAGGTAAAGGAAGCAGGAGACGGGGGGCTAGGGGAGCGAATGGGTGGAGTCCTGGTCTGCTTTATAGGTGGGCGTGACGTGGACAGTGACGTGGTTGGCTAGGGTTCTCTCTCGCCGTCCAGCGACGCCGAGGCGGCTCCACCCCGTCGGCCAGCGGCGCCGCCTTGCGTGAACCGACCTTACCGTGCGCCGGCCTCTCCTCTGGCATCCCGGCCCCACGCGTCGGTGCCTTCTCGGCGTTGCGCGAGCCGTGGACCACTGGGCCCCATCCGTCGGCGAAGCGGGGAGGGTGGTCAGTGCAGCTGACCGGTGGGGTCCGGACCGGGGGGCGACTCACGTGGTGTGGCCGCGAAGGCGCGAAGGTACGCGACCCGCGCCACGTCAGCGCCCCGGGGGCGGAAATGCGATGCGGGGCAGGAGGGGCTGCCTTTTTTGCTGCGTGCCACAGACGCGGCGAGGCTGCGGGTCGATGGCAGGTGGGACCCACGCAGGGAAGGTTGCGCTGGTGCGGTGGGTACGTGGGGCGGGTGTGCGTACGCGTGGGTGGGAATAATTTGGTGGGCCCATGGGAGGTGAGAGCGCAGTATGTAGGCGCATTAAAATTGCTCCGGCCCCGATGAGGCGGGCTGGGCCCTCGGATGCTTTCTTTGCTTCTGCCTCGGAGTTTGGGCGAAAGTTGAGGCCGGCGTTCGAAATTCAAATGTCCATGCGATTTGGCGACATTGGTTCTCACTCTATGTGTATTACACGTGAGACCATCCGTGTGTATAACAGAGATCATTTTAGCGAGAACCAATGTTGAGAGTGGCAAATCATCAATTTTTTCATTTCAAAAGCACACAAGGTAGGAGTACATCATTTTACAGCTATTAAAAAAAATTAATTTAATTCAACCCAAAACAAATATAAGGCCTCAGTAAGACAACAGCTAGCATCCGTTCCACGCCTCTCCATCCAGTGACAACCCTACATTTGCCTGACCAATTTTGCTTTGTAGTTTTTTTTATTTTAAATGGTTCTTTATAGTTCTTTAAAAAATTTATATTATTTTGGACTTTACAAAATATTTATAAGTTTATAGATTTTTGAAACATTTATAAAGTTTTGGACTTTTCAAGACATTTTATGAAGTGGTCATAATTTTTACGGATTAAATTTACAGCTACTTTTTGTAAAAAACAAAGCCATGGTCTGCTCAATTTTCCGTGCTATGTCCCGAATGCATTGTGGGTTTCTTTTTAATAATTCCTTTTAAGCTTGTTTCTTTGTGGATGACCTTATTTTTTTTGAAACTTTTGACATGGCAACAAGCACTACTCCCCTAATTCTTTCCGTTTTTACTCGTGCGTGCTTCGAGGTGTAAAAACTGATGGAGTAGTATTTTTTAACTTCGCCGTGGTACTAGGAACGTATATGCGTTACATCTGACCGCATTCACTCATGTGCAGGTCCGGTCTTGCATCGCATGCCCGAAATTTTTACCTGGAAACGAAGGTGAAACTTCGTCTCAAATTTCAAAGCCACCTACTACTTTGCTCTGTTCAATATTTTCCGGCTCTTCGATTCAGCCTTTTTTATATATAAAAAAAATCTCCTGATCAGGCCTGACCAAAAGGAGAGCAAATATATTCGTTTCTTATATTAAAAAATTCATAAAGAAAGAAATGCGCGCAGTAATGGTTGCCACTCGCCACCTGCTGGCGACCATCCGTTAGCCTTCTTTCCTCCTTTCTTCTTTTTTTTCCCCTTTCTTTCTTTCAACACAGCTCAGGAAATAATGGGGCAGAAGACAGCAGGGGTTAATGAATTTCCTATACGCGCTGGAACAGTTGCTGTCTCTGCATAATCATCGTATCTCGAATCGGCGACCTGCCAGTTTGGCTCTTCGGCTCTTGCCTGATCAACAGACCCTCTATCCCACCCTCTAAAATACTACGTATACACACATGAATAATATTTTGGGGGGGTTTGATGGGGGAGGCTATTGAGGATGCTTAGTGATCCCTATTTGTTTCTGTGTTGAACAGGAATTAAAGATATTATCAGTTACCAAAAATCAGTCTCTTGCAGAGAGAAAATGATAGGTACCGAAGATTCATTCCGCAATGTGGACTGTATCGCCTACTCTTTTGTTTTCCCCCGGAACTGACCGGTCAGTTGTGTCATGCCATGAACTAATGAATAAGAATCGTTTCAAGCTAAGGGAAAAAACTAGTAAATAGTAGTAAAAAAAAAACTAGTGAATGCTACACGTGAGAGGTGAGACCAAATAGCAGAGGCACAAGAAGACAACGCTAGTCATCAGGTCGCAGGGTCGCAGGCGTACTGCAGTAAAGACGAATTTTCTTTAGCTTCTTCTACCACTCTTATCATAGAATAGCCGTTTTTTATCTACTGCAATAACGATGGGTTATTTGCTCGTATAAGACCAAATCCAGCAGCTCCTCTGTAATACTATAGTAGATATAGAATGGCTGCTGGAGAGAAGAAATTTTGAAAATAGTGTAAGTTGTAAAGGAATTTTGAGGGGTGGATAGAGGGGGATACTAGTTTTAGAGGGGAGATGTAGTGGGAGGGTTGGAGTTGCTCTAAGATGTCTTGCTCCTCGCCAGCACATTCGAAATTGTTGCCCATTAAATGACTTGATTCTTCTAAAATTTCATTGTTCGAGGATGGTTGTCCGACGATCATCGTGTTTTCCTTGGCTCTTGTCTTTCCTCTTTCCTTTTGCTTCGTTGCTTTGTCTTCTTTCTCATTGTTGTGCGTCACTACAGTAGCCTCTGTCATCTCTTCCTCCTCTTCTCTCCCCTCCTACTTCTCAATTTCTTCTCGGAACTAAGTGACGTTCGAATATGGTTAGGATTTGGGTTAGAAGAGGAGTTTACCTATGCCCCGAGTTAAAGGAAGACTAGGAAATTAGAGGTTCGATTGTGCAACAAAGTAGCAATGACGGGAGAAAAGGGTTAGCACAGGCCGACGGAATTAGGATGGGGCGTGGTGGTGGAAGGACGAGGAGGGGCGGTGAGGTGGAAAGGTCCCCACCGACTACGGGTGGTGGCAGTGGAGACATGCGGAGCACTAAGACAACAAAGGCGGCATCTAAGATGAAGAAGAAGAGAGAGCAAGGGGCATCCCTATAGAGGAAAAAGAGGATAATGCGGCGCCAAAGAATATTTGCTTGTATAAGATACCTTTCATGCATGTATAGAGATTGGTAGAACTTTGTAGTGTAAATACTTTGCACATAATATATATTTTTATACGAGCATTTTTAAGATACACATTTGTGTTAGTATATTTTGAATATAATCAAATTGAAATGGGTTAATTAGATCTATTCCATCGTTTACCGTCACAATGAGAGAACTGACACAGCTAGTTGATATTTTTGGAAAATGCGACCCCGAGATTTAAATCCATGCCATTTTATGAATCCTAATACACTTTGCTAGCTCAGCTCGTGACCTATTTTGAGTCAAACTACCCCTCGTTTCGAGATTTAACGCAAGTTGAATAATGGTCCAAAAAATGATCGATGTGCTGGTCTAGTCTAGACCTAGATTCAGGTCGAGGAAAAAAACTAGCATTACAATGGACTACGATCACACTTTGTACAACTAAAGGTTATACTCGTTTGCTTCTCTTTTCTTGTTTTTTTCACTCTTTTTGGTGCGACTCTTTTGTATGCAATTGTCTTTTTTTTTTCAGCTCTTTTATACACGCTTGTCTTTTATTTATTTTTTGTGCACCTTTTTTGTGCACTTCCCTTTATCTTTCCACAAGTCAAAATTATGCCGCAAGAGCGTAATCTTTGTGTGCCAATTCCGCACCGACAAAAATTTGGAATATATAGAAATTGTTCAAATAAAAGTTGTGGAGAATCTTATAAGCTGTCCAGGACATTCAAGATCATTTAAAATGGAGTTTGGACAAAAGAGTTATGATTAAAATGCAAAACCACACGGTAATAGATTCAAACTTTGCAGCCTGACAAAGATGACAAAATATCTTACTGATGGAGGTCGAATTAGAATTTTCTTTGAGTACCAAAGTTGTTGTATATGTCCTAATCTTTTCGAAATGTCTAAGAACACCAAAATCCGAGCCCGTATGAGGAAGATATGATCAAAATATCAAACAAGACAACAACATATTGGAATTGAGGGTGGCGATGTTGACGATGTCGATGATGACGAGATGGATTTTAACAATACTAGATGCAGGACTTAAAAAACTAATACCAAAACTAAAACCGGCACTCGATGATGATGGACAAATTTTTTTTGCAAACTAACAAGAACGATGCAAAGGCTTATCGTGGCTTGGACAACAAAGATGCAATTTGATTTTTTATGACAATTTTTTGGACCCTCAGTATGAAACCAAACTACTAAACAAAGAACAAAATGATGCTTTGATGGGTCCCGATCTTTTGGTGAGGTGGATAGTTTTGATTTGGTGGAGAGTGAATTTAATGATATGGCTACCAACCACACCAAATTGAAACCATACAATCACTAAACCACACTGACGAGTAGCAATCAACAGTGCTAAGAACGTTGTTGGCCTGATCACAAAGATCAATCCTTGCGAGAGTGGATGTGCAAACGGCAATGGCCTCACGAGTGTTAGTGACAATGGTGGCCATGTGAGTGGGGCAGCGATGAGGTCCGAAGGCTTTATTGAAATATTTTTGAATGGTTTAGATCGGCCTTATGAAAATCATATAAATAGAATGATCTCAAAACACACTCCCATAATATAATAATTTCAGTAACTTTTTAAATAAATTGCAATAAGAATAATTGGTTGTACAAAACATTACCTTCTTGTGAACGAGAGGGGACAGTGGAGATGTCTTCCACCGTGATGATAGGATCTTTTGCGAATATAATGATAGATATCGTCTGAATATTACTTCAAGGAAACGACTAGAGCACATGCGACTTTGTTTTGAGAAAAACATCGCCACCTCGCTCCACCACTCCTTATTCTCCTCCTCCTCCTCCTTCACCGCCGATAACTCATCTAGCTAAGGTTGGTGGTGATTATTTGTTGTACACCGATGTCTGATTGATGGACGGCCAGGATTTGAACTAGGCATATATTAGGCTAAACCCCGGCAGTGCGCTCTTCTCGCTTGTGCATTTCTCCTTCCCGGAGCCGACGGCGCCACGCCGTATCTATCCATGGCGAGCTCGCCGAAGACAGGCTCGCCACTGGAGAACATAGCAACGACTCCACCATCATCATCTCCTTCTCCTCCCCATCCCCAAGGAAACCCCTCCATGACCACCGCTGCTCAACCTGAGCCAGCCCCACCCGGTCACGCTCCCCTGACCCTGCCGCCGCCGCCGCCGCCGCCGCCAGAACAAGATGCCGAGAAGCCGCCGGATGTGGACGAACCGCTGACGCCGCCGATAGACGGTACCGGCGACGTGGCAGGCCCGCCGCCTTCGCCCTCACCTCAGGAGCTCGTTGCCTCGGCGTCACCTGCGCTCGAAGCTGCCTCCTCGGAGGAGCCGACATCGGCTTCGCCGCCACCCCCGTCGGACGCGGCGGAGATCTCCCCCATGGCGCCGGCCGCGGTGGCATCGCTTCCTCCCTCGCCCCAAATTGCGGAGCCCTTGCCGGAGGATGCTCCGCCGCCGTCGCCCCCACCTACGGTACCTACCACACCGGCTCCGACCTCAGGCGCCTGCCTGGATGCGTCTTCCACTGATGCGGTGGCAATGGCGTCCGAGGAAGACCCTGGGCCACCCCCTGCGCCCGAATCGATGGACAAGGACGCGGACCCGCACACCGCACCAGCGCCGGCGCCGGCGGCATCGCCATTGGAGGGAGGACCAGAGGCAGAGGGCTTGTTGCCACAGCAACAGTCACCACTTTCTTCCCTGGAAACAGCGCCTCCGGTGTGTGAAAATTCCGAAACTCAGCTACTGCCTTCTCCCCCTCTTCTGGCTGAAACCGCAAACACTTTGCCTGACGAGGTCGGCGCCGATGCAGTTACAGTAACGTCAGTACAAGCTGCTGGATCACCGGGTGCATTGGGGGAAACGAATGGGAAGACAAGAACCACAATGGGCGTACTGCCGGAGTTGAAGAGTGAAGCACAGGGGTCGTTGCAAGAGCCAGTACGGAGACCATCTTCTCCCACAAATGAATCTGAGCCCCGTTCGCCGGAGATGGCACCACCGGGGTTTGAGAATTTCAAGTCTTCATGGTTGCCTCTACCCACCTGTACCATGCCAGTCAAATCAACACACTCCTCGCTTGATGCGGCTGCCACGAAGGCTGCGATTGTGGTGCCAGAAGAAGCTGCCAGATCACTGCCTGCATCGAAGGCTATGACCACGGACACAAAGACGATGCCTAGTTTGCCAATGTCATCATCAGAGAGGCCATTGCATCAACCACAGCCTAAGGCACCTTCTCCCATCACGCAAGCTGAGCCCTGTTCACCTGATACACCACCTCCAGGGTTTGAGAATTTTAAATCTTCATGGTTGCTGGTGCCTACTCTTCCTTCCCCGGCTGAAAACACATATGCTTCACCAGATGTGGTTGCCACCGACGCTGTGGCAGTGGCAGTGACTCATGATGAAGCAACTCAGCCAGTGTCGGCATTGGAGGTGATGGGTACTGAGACAGATGCAGCACAAAGCCTGCTACCACCATTGGAAAGCAGGGTGGACAGATTATTGCAACAGCCACTGTTGAGACAATCTTCTCCAATGACACAGTCTGCACCCTGTTCACCGGAGATTGCACCTCCAGGGTTTGAGAATTTCAAGTCATCATGGCCGCCACTACCCCCTCTGTCCCACTCTCCGCATGTATTGCCACATGCAGTAGCCACTGAGGTTTTACCTGTGACAGAGAAGGCACCTGAAGCACCACTTGCATTGGATGCAATGGATATGGACATGAATTCCATACATCCTATACAACCACCATTGGAGAGGAGAGTGGAGGGGCTGTTGCAAGAGCCACTGCCAAGATCATCTTCTCCCACAATGCAAATGCAAGCTGCACCCTGTTCTCTGGATTTGGCACCACCTGGGTTTGAAAATTTTAAGTCTTCACAGCCACTTGTGCCCTCTCTACCTCTTGCGCAGACTGCACACACCTTGCATGATCTGGTTATTACTGAAGCTGTGTCTTTGACGGCGAAAGCCCCTTGGGCAACACCTTCATTGGACGCAACGGAAACGAACATGGACATGGCATCTACACTGCTGCCATCATCAGAAAGTGAATTAGAAGGTGCATTACAGCAGCAACTTAACCGGCTGCCTTCTCCTATGGAGAAGAGTATGTCCTGTTCACCAGATATAGTGTTCTCAGGGCATGAGAATTTAAAGTCCTCACAGCTGCTGACACAGCCAACTCTGCCTCATCCAGTTCAGGCCCCAGATGCGTTGGTCAATGTGGCCGCCAAGGTAGTAACAGTGGCATTGGAAGAAGTGTGTCATCCACCCCCTGTATCAAGTGCAATGGAAGAGGGAACAGTGTCCATTTTGCCACTATCGCTGGAGAGTGGTTCTGAGAGGTCATTGCCACAGCCACAAGTAGAGTCACAAGTATATTCTCCTATGGACAAGGCAGTGGACACCCTGCCGGATGCATCTACCACAAAGTCTGTGGATGTGATGCCAGAGGAAATGATTCAGCTAGCACCTGCACTGCGGGCAACTGAGACATCCATGGACAGCACAACTGCTGTGTTGCCGCTACTGGAGAGTGGAGCAGAGGGGCCATTGACACAGCCACAGCAGCAGTCATCTTCTCCCTCTGAGTGCGATGCACAATGTTCACTGGACTCTTTACAACTGCTGCCACCACCACCACCACCTCATTGCCTGGACAAAGGTTAGTAATGTTCCATTTTCTTTGCTGTGTCATATATTTGCAAAATTACTATTGTTTGTGTTGGTTTAGTAATTTTTATAGGGAAGTTGGTTTGATAGTTAGTGGCTATCTCTGGAGTTCCTGACACAGTTTTCTGTGTAATAATCAATGATATGGTGATCGCATGCACATATCTTAGTTTCAAGACAAGGTTGCTACAATTTGTGCAAAAATTAGGTTTTTTGGGTGACTGCTGGGCTTGGTTTACGATTTCCAGAAAATAGAGTGCCCTTATATGGTGATCACAACTCCTCACCAAAATCTAGCATAATAACCATGAAGGACTTATGTTGTGTATGACCAAAGCCTGGGCTGTAGTAAAATATGCCCAAAACTGTTTTTACAGATACCTGGGACATTGTATGCCAAACTGTGATTCAGTAGAGAGGTGGTCTGGTTACATGTTTCAGTGTCTAGGTGTTTTGTTATTCTTCAGTGCCCTGCGAAGGACTACGGTGGCATGTATCATGTATGAGTGGTAATAGTTAGAAACTCTTGCACATAAGTTGCTTACCATGATTAGTGTCAGACAGTGCTTCTTCAATACGCTTCCACATTCCAATGTTCACATTTTTATGTGCTCAGCATGCACCTGCATGGGCTAGCAGATATAAATTTGATTGACTAAAAAAGAGAATTGCCATAAATGCCTTAGCGTTCAACAATCATGTTATGGGCTATCTTATTGCTTTATTCATGTATGTATATAGTTGTCCCTATACAGTTTCACTGAACAAGGAAGCGTTTGAAAGGCAATTAATTAGCTTCGCTGCAATTTTTTAGGAAGCTTAACTGCATGTCAAACATATACATTTGTGTTAAAAAGATGACGTGACGTGACTAACTGATACCATGCCAAGAAAGGTGAAAAACTGCATGAAGAGCCGACGAGTAATGAGACATCTTGCATGAATAAAGCCCATAAACCCTTAGGATCAGTGGTTAATGGGCAGATTGATGATTGTGACAGGATAAGACTTATTCCCACCTCACTTCAAATCTAAAGTAGAAGTGAGACATGGCCTTGTGTGGGTGGGTTTAATGGTTCACAACCTTGTTTGCTTACCATTGCCCAAGGGAGTCCCCTGAGAACTTTCTCCTGACTTCTGAGGTTGTTTAGAGTTATATAGCCCTGGCATCTGTGAAGCTCTTGATCAGGTCGCTGCACAGGTAAAGGTGGTATTCCACAATGCACACCAATCGGAACTGTATCCTTGCATCATTTGATTACAATTGGAAACTACAATTATGACATGCTTCTTTATGAACAATTAATAGAAGAAAGAAGGTCTGCCATACACTAGTTTTTGTTGTTAGAATAAGTTTGGTCCAGACTTGGAGGTTTTTTTGGATGTTTTTAAATCTGTTGCTGACTTGTGCAGAAATGGCTCAGTTGGTATGTGGAAGCTGTCGCGAGCTTCTTGCTTATCCTAGAGGCGCTGCTCATGTTCAGTGTGCTGGCTGTTTGACAATAAACCTTGTATTGGAAGGTGCGGACTATTTCTAGTTTGTTCAACAGCTTGTGAGTTTTCCCTATTTCTTGCCATTTTACTTCTGTATTTTGCATGCATTTTTCATCTGAACATCATTAGACCAAGCCTATTTTTCTCTTCTATTGTAATGTTGGTTGCGCTTTTCCTCTAAATTTTCCATTTTATCGAATAAGTCTGAGTTGTCATGTATATCAACATTAACCCACTTACTGAACAGGGTTGTCACCCTTATTTTAAGTTACTATTGTGCTTACATGCCCTCTTAAGCTTTTCATAAAACAGCTTTGCAAGCTTTGGATGTTCATTTGCTGAAATTATGTCTTAACTTTTCCATTTGAAATATGAACATCCTTATTGTTTCTATGGATGCTAGCCTTTACAAAATAACGATGTAATCATGACTGTACCTGCCTATCCTTCCAAGATTTTGAAACATGGAAATTCGTTATGCTTCCATGGATAATAACTTTGCAAAATACTAACGTATTCCTGGATTTGCTTGTGCACCTGCTTGTCCTTCCAAGTGCTTGTAATATGGAAATCTTTTTTTCCTTGGATAATAGCTTTTTACAAAATACTGATGTAATCTTGAGTTTATTTGTGCACCAACTTATCCTTCCATGGGTGCTTACCTTCTACTCTTGTTGCAGCGCACGAAGTTGGTAAGGTGTACTGTGGACGATGTGAGACATTGTTGATGTACCCTTCCGGAGCTCCTGCTGTGAAGTGTTCATTATGTCTTTTCGTGACTGAAATTGGAGTAAGTGAACAATGACTTGTCACATAATTTGTTTGCTATATATGCTTAAGTGAAATCTGTAAAATCCTTCGACAAACCTTTCACTGCCAGCTTCTTTAATAAACATCTCTGAATCCAAGACAACATGTGAAGCTTTTCTCCTCCCTCCTCATCTAACACAATCATACTGTGCACTGTGATAGATCTAGAGCACTAGAAACTGTCTGCCTGTGTCTCCATTTTGATAGCTAAAGCATTCGCTGTTTACCATCCTTATTGTTTTAACGCTTTTGTCAATGCATTGATCTCTTTCAATATCTTTGTTCCAGGAGCGCAATGTTTGTCCTCGAATATCAATTGAGCAGGTTACCACACCTCATCCTCCAGAGTTGGCTCACCAATTCTAGGTCAAGCCTAATCATTGATGCCTAGCTGACTCCTGTAATACCATGAAGCTTCAAACACAGTCATGGATGACTCGCTAGTTTCCTGGTTGTTGGGATGGCCATTTTTTTCCTTATGGAGAAATACATAGAGTTCACAACTAGCCCGTAGTGTGGGGATTTTTTTTAAAAAAAAAACTAGGACAGTGTGGCCAAAATCCAAACTGTAAAAGGGTAGCATATTACACTTTCATCATTGTATAGAGGAAAGACGAGCTTGTCAGCTCGACTGGATCTGGAGCTGGCGTGCGTGAGCATGAATGGTGGCACAACGGTTTGAGATGATTATTACGTTGTGCCCATCATATTTTGTCCTGTGGCTGTTGAAAACAAGCGCTGCTGCCGTCATGCTTGATTTCTGACGGTTATCGTTGCTCCATAGCTTGTGCAGCAATCATGCGAAGTTTCCTTCAAAATTCGATCTAGTGTATGCTCATTGTGGAGAAAAGAAAAAAGAGTAGCGAGAATGACAACTGCATTGCCATCTTTATAAGCTAAAATCCTAGAACATTTGCTCTCCCTCTCAGGAAGGCTCTGAAAATAAGCTGCTTGGAAAAGCTCTGGCTCCAGGTTCAGTTCAACGCTATCCAAAGGTTCAGCCCCGGATAGTTTGTGAATCTTTGGAATCATCAGTGAAGTTCGAAGTCTTTTGTTGCATTGTAAACTGAAAGTTTGAGGCATCAAGATTCTGGAGGATAAAGGCCGCAATTGTGACTAACGAATTGCACCGTTTTGTTTCGCACTAACTTCTTTCTAGATAAATATGCTTTTTTATTGTTTTATCAAGATCATGTCTGTATTTTGTGAGCAGTGCTTTTATATGGTTAGAAGGACCTACGATACAATAGTCAGAAGCTAAAATGGGCCCAGGGTCCTTAATCTGCGCTTGAACATTGTGGAGGCCCAGCTGTGTCGGCTAAGGCAGGCTAGTCTAGCTCGGCGTTGGCGACGTGCGGGCCTCCTTCCTCCAGCCCTTGAAGCACACATGACCAAACGGCAGTATTCCATGCTCAGTGCACCCTAACATTCTAAATGAAAGTGATAAAAATAATTGATCATACACTAGCGTAGATAGAATGACAGATAGCTGTAAACCTATGTCAATTCATGTAGCATCGAGAGTGCAAATTGACAGGCGACAAGCTACACAGGAACATAACAGTGTAATTTTGATCAGCATGAAGGTTAGCATTGACATTATTCCAGATCCTTCAATCTTCCCTTGTTCTACAACCAGAACCTACAATATTCAGCAAAATTATTTTCTTAGTAACTTAGTGTCACCAGCACCGATTTTGCATAAACAAGGGCGCCTAGATAGGCTTGAAGCTATTTCCCCAGCAATAATTTTGCATAAACACGAGTCCTTCAAGTGGAAAACCAAGGAGCTATCCATTGATAAATTATGCAAGGCATGGCCAACAGAATACATGGTAAAAGATAGGCTGGCTCTCTAATTTTTTTATGTATATATTGGTAATGGCGAATCAACAAGTAGGAGGAAGTATGCATTGTTTCTTAGATTTCCAATCCAGAACAAGCTTTATACAAAGATAATTTACATCTGTGATCTTGCATAAGAATCTCCTATACCTTTAATTGATTCTGCAAGATGGGGAAAAAACAATTAAACCAGCAATGGACTCTTACCTCATCGAACTTAGCAGCAACCAGATATAAAGTAGTAATGACTGCTCCACATCCATCGCAACTATGCGGATGTACGGCAAACATACCAATCATGCAGATGTATGGCCAACAGGAGAACTCAGGTGAGCTTTGTTGTAACTCAAGGCTAACTAAACACACCATGTATGGCTAATCGCCGTGTCTATTAGAGTTATTCAAAAAGAATCACCGCCGTATCCACATGAAAAAAAAAAAAGATGTGGAGGAACTTCAGGTGTAGAAACATGGAGTGTGAAATAATAATAATAATAAAAAAGAACAATTCAGTGGAGAAATGTGCCAATATAGAGTACTTTTATTCATTTCGCATAAAAATGTGCATAAAGAAATATAATCTGGTGTGGTCTTTCTCTTGGTTTTATTCAGATTCAACAATAGATTCAACAGGCCATATTTCACATGTATCTAAAGCATCAATCAACCAAGGCAAACTGAAGCAGTAATTTGTTCTGACAGGCAAGATGTATCAGCATGTCTCTGATTTGCAAGTAATGAATGGAAGAATGGCAGTAAAACAACAAAAGGGGGAAGGATACAACAAGGCTTTCAAAAAAAAAACCTGAATCTTACTCGCTGTAATCAGTAGTCAGACCTTACTTCCTCTCATTCTTAGATTCGGTTGTTATGAAAAACTTAGCGGTGCTTAACAAGTTACCTGATTCTTTCATTTGGTGCTCTTCTGATCTCTACTAAACAGGATCTTAGTCATTCTGCTGTATCAAGTAGACTGAACACTGCATAGCTAGCAAATCTTTTTTTTTAAAAAAACAAGAACATAACAGAATAGCTACAATGCATGTAATGGTGCATCCTAAGTTTTCAACCGTACTTAGAACTGGAGTAGAATATGCACATAATCCGTGGGATCAAAACAGAAAATCGTTCGTTCAGTAAATTGAAGAAAAAGAAATCAAGAATCACGGCACAAAGGTTGATCGGCACCTCCGCATCTCCAGCTACATAGTCCCAGGATCGTCAGGCGATTTACGAAATTAAGCAGCACAAGACACAAAGGTTCATCAGGTCCTCGCCATCTCCAGCGACACAGTCCAAGGCTCGTCGAGCGACTTTTCCAGCAGATCCAACAGGGCTTCGATACGACGACAGAAGAAGAGCCGCGTCTTGTCGGCCTTCTCTTCCACCATGGAGGTGAACTTGAGAACCTGACGTGGCACCTTACTGCCGCCGCCGCCGCCCTGCCCTCCTTCGTCAGAGCCGCCGCCCTTGTCATGACTGCCGCCGCCTCCATTGTCAGCGCAGGCCCCCTTGTCAGGACTGCCGTGGCCTCCCTTGACGCTGTCGGCGATCTCCATGTGGCGAAAAAGCCACATCAAGTCGCCTTCCTGAAGCTGCTCTCCAGGAGCAGCGTCCAGGTCTCCGAAATGAAGGGCCCTGGCCATGTCGGCGATGCGCGAGGCCTCGAGGCACCCATCCAAAGTGGCTTCTCGAAACAGTGGAGGAGAACACAGCCACTTTAGATAGCTGCTTTTGACTGCGCCGAAGACCGAGGCACTGATAGGCACCCCATTCCGCAGCGCATCCTCGAGCAGGATCAGGCTTCCCTCCAGGATTTCCACCGACTTCAGCCGGTGCTCTGCCACATCGAGGGCCTTGAGCGCTGCGCCGCGGAGTCGCACACCCACGGCAGCCCGAAGTAGGTGCCGTTGAGAGCGACGGCGATGTCGCCGGCGGCTCGCCACGTCCCGACCGCGTCGAATTTGAGGGTCAGGGTCGTTTGGGGACCGTGGCGCTCCAGTGCCTTCTCGAGGTCGGCGACGCTCGCCACGGCGATCACCAGCTGGGTCGCAGGGTCCATGCCCTTGGGAGACGGCGGTGGCGAGGGTTAAGGTTTGCGGCGGCGGCGGCGGCGAGGGTTAGGGTTAGGGTTAGGGGACGGCGGTGGCGAGGGTCGGGGTTTGCGGCGGCGGGGACGCGGGGTTGGGTGGGCACGGAGCGCGAGACGGCGGGTTGGGGTGCGATTTATATGTGATGTGCTTCTTTGCTCCTGATCCAACGGCTTTTACTTTCTCCGAAGAAACACAATAGTATAATCTACACCGTACAAGGCCGCCCCGATCAGCGTCACCATCTCCCAAGCCAATAAAGAAAGGCCACGTGGACTGATTCGTGGCGCATCTCCCCGCCAATAGAGCGCGGACGCGTGTCACGTCAAAGCTCTGCTCTCGCCGCGCCAAGAAACACGCAGCGATTCCACCGAAAAACGCTGGTCTTAAATCGTTTTTTAAACATGATATTTCTGTTAAAAACCGAAAATCGAAACAACCGAACCAAAATATTTTGTTTTATATGATTTTTTTTTCTATATTACGACGATAAATTCGGTTCTCATTTTTTAAAAACCGAATATTAAAAAAAAATCAACCGACCGAAACCAAAAAAAACTGTGCCCACCCTTAGGTTGAATGACTCAACTCCATTGATAAGGTTAAGTTAACAAAAACCGTTCAAATACCCATCTAGGTGGAATATGAACAATAAACGAGATGGGATACAAAATATCTGATGGGCAACAGAGGCTCTGATACCACTTGATGGGGACGGGGTCCTGATTCTCCGACAGGTATGGATAAACACGATTGGTGGAGAACTCGACGTTGACGATCCGGCTTTCAATTAGAACAGATCTAAGCCTGTAATCGCTACATCACTGTCTCCGTTCGTTATCAACCACGTCAAGACACGGTTGACCTCACCACGAAGGTTAATTCCTGCAAGCGAATCGAGAACACAAGCAAGAATATGGTAGATACAATCTCAAATTACTGATTACCGAATAAACACATAAAGTTGGGGTTCAGCAAACCGATACACGGCGAAACTGCGACGGCAGAATAATCTAAGCAAAACCCAAGTCTAAACTAGCGACGGCTACTGAATTTATAGCGACGGCTAGGGTTTGGGGCTTAGCCCTAGGAGGTACTTGGGCCATGGACCCAGAGTGGAGCATCACAGCGCCCGACAGATTCTGATCGCAATCTTGTTTCGACTATTCCTGTTGACCTGTAAGGAATTTGGATGTGGGACTAGATCCGTTGGAAAGATCTCGTCGAGAGCTTATCCGTGCATACCAAGAATGTTCAAAACGGAGTTCGTAAGCATCCGGGGCATCCGTTTTAATTTGACTACGCGAAGATGACCGAACCTGACTCGTGGACAAATGGAGCTCTCTCTTGGGCCGGCCTTGTAACGACGTGGATTGTGGGACCAGAGTACGTTGAAATAGTCGAGATGCGCCTTTCTTCAATACGTCTTGAGCTCGGAGAGGTAGCCACGATGGAGGCCGAACTGCTGGCGGCAATGTCGGCTTATCAACACGACGACGTATATGATGATGGCTTGTACGTTGTGGCCTTAGTGGTGGTCGGTGAACCCATGCAGCCGTAAATGTCGTAGTACGTGTAGATGTATTAAAGTATGTTGCAAGGTGTTGCCAATTTGTAAGTAGATGTAGTGGCCTGAAATCTCGTTAACGACCATGCTGAAGAAAAGCTCGGCCATGACCAACATATTGACGTAGTGTCGGTCATACCCAACTTGTGAAGCTCTGATCAAATTGATCGAGGAAAAATCCTTACGAGATGACTAGGAACCTACGAGCATAAAGAATCGGGCTAGATCGTACTGTAGAGGAAGAATTTCTCCGATGACCGTTTGGCACTCCAAGCTCCGGTGAGAAATTCCCGGTGACGCAGCGGCTCCGGCGGTGAGAGCGTTGGCTAGCGCGTTCGGATCGACGTGCAGAGAAGATGACCGATCGAACACGCCCGGGAGTGGCTCAACTAAGGAAAAGAGAGAGATGGAGGCGGCGTCTCGGGTTTTATACCCGCCGAGGGCGGTGAGACGGGACCCGGTGAGGCCGGCGCGACACGGCGAAGCAGTGGGAGCTACGTGTCGTTTCAAGCTTGGGCCAGAGCTGCAAGCTTTCATGCAAAGGCCATCGGGGCAGGGAGAGCGGCGCCGACGTCGGACAGGGGAGTGGGGGAGAAAGAGAGTTTGGCTAGGCTCAAAGGGAGCCCAAGAACGGCCCAGCAGGAGGTGGCAGAAGCCTAGCTCGAGGAATTTTCTTTCTAATTCGAATGAATTTCAAATTTGGGCCAAATTTTGGGTGTTACAACTGAATATCACATTGTCATCGTCTTGCATGTCGACGTATCGTCCTTTTTAGAAGATCGAGCCAATCTTAGTGGGCATTGATCATTTTGAATCCGGGTCTGGATCCTTTCTCTTCCGTACCACGGACCCGCACCTGACCCGACGCCTGGCGACCTCCGACTCTGAACACATCATCGGCAACGACGGCATGCAACCCACCCAAGCACCCGATCCGAGTTCCGACCCCCTTCCTTTCCGTATCTGATCGATTCGCTCGCGCCTCGGACTTGCGAGAGGCCAGCGGTTGTCGAAGTCGATCCGGTGCTGAGCCCTATTAGTAAGGGAAGGCGTCCCCCCCACCAGATCCACAAAATCTCAGAAGAATCCCTAGCCTCCCGGTCCTCAACTTCTCGAGACCTGAGCCTTCTCTCCATCGGCGGCGGCGCGACGAGAGCAAGCAATCTCGCCGCCGAGAGCAAGCAATCTCTCTCGGCCTTTTTGTTCCTAATTTTTTCCTTCCTCAGGGGAGGTTGTTCGCTTGTTCTGCTGCTTCGACTCGCATCATGAAATTAACCTAGCAGCAGCAGGATTGGTACAGATTTTGCGCATCAAGCCTCAAACTTTGAGGCGATTTCGCGCCTAAAGATTTGATTTTGACGTCAACTACAATCCCCCCCTCCCCCCGAGCAGCTCGTGTGGTTTTCAAATCATCTAAACTTGGATTCTGTCAGGTTTACTGTTCTTCAGCCCAAGTTATTTACATCTTTTAAACTAAGTCGAGTGTTGCTGGTTTGCAGGTGAAGGCTCAAATAATGGCTCCACCTTTTAAACGTGCTCGTTACTCTGATTGTGCCAAAGCAATGGGATCGCTGGCCCAGCTTCCGGAGGTATGAGATGGCATTCTGATGCTCAGATACTCCCTCTGTCCCAAAATAAATAAAATAAAAAATAGGGCCTATAAGTTTTTTACACTGTCTTGGTGGTAGAAGTTTGACCATTAATCTTTTTATGATATATCATCGATAACTACAAAATTAACATCATATAAAAAGTACTTTCAAATACTAATCTAACTATATGACGTGCATAACACGAAACATATATGTTTTTAGCTTAATTATCAGTCCAAATTTATAAATGTTGACGGTGTAAAAAACTTATATGCACTATGCCTTGTAATAAGTTAGCTCACTTGTAACGGCCAGGGAGAATGCGTCTAAACCTCCCCTAAGAGCATGTATCAAGCCCCTGCATTTCAAAATTTTTCACCCGCGCTGTGCTATATCAAGGCTCTGTGTCTCTACTTTTGTTTGAATTTTTCACCCGTGTGTACTGTAGCTACAGTAATTTCGGGCCTGCTGGGCATGCTCTAAATTTTGATCTTGCAGCCTTCCTATTGAATTAATACAAGGCAGTTCTCCTGTATTTTCTTTAAAAAAAAACTATATTTTGGGACGAAGGGAGTAGTGTTTATGCCATGTCACTTTTCAACTACGGTGTATAAATTTTATCATGTTCACTGGTAGCGCCAGTTGCATTCTGAATTAATTTCAGTATTTCACCATGCTGTTCACTTCATGAAAGCACTGTTACTAGGAACCGTTCTGTGCCACTAATTATTTTTCTTTCGTGTGCTCATTTGCACAGGCCATCCTTCAGGAAATACACATGCCCTCATGCCATTGGAAGATAGCGCTCGGGCCGCTTGCGTGTCTCGTGCTTTTCTGCGTTCTTGGAGATGCTATCCAAAGATCATGCTTTCCGCCGATTCACTGCGTATACAAAATAAATATGCATCTCGAAAGGATGAAATAAAAAGGGATGTCATCAATTTTTGGCAGAAATCTGCATCTCTAGATGATGAAACAACAAGGGATTTCATCCATAGAGTTGACAGCATTTTGCAGAACCACTCTGGCATCGGAGTGAAGCTGTTTAGCCTTCGAACCTACCCTTGTTCATATCTGAATCCTAGTATTCTTGACCGCTGGCTTCAAACTGCCATTACACCCGGGATTGAAAATTTTGAACTATCGATGAAAGGATGCCGTGGCATCAAGTACGATTTCCCGTGTTCTGTTTTATCTAGTGAGCGGAGTAGCTCCATTCAGGTTTTTCGTCTTGCTGAATGTTCTTTTCACTCCGCTGAGCAAGTTGGTCGCATGAGCAGCTTGACCTATTTAGATTTGCATTCGGTTCACATTGCCGGGGAGGAACTCTATGGTTTTCTATCCAACTGTCATGCTTTGGAGAAGATTCACATCTACAACTGCGACGATATCATTTGCTTGAAAGTACCATGTCTGCTGAAGCAACTTAGTGTCCTATTTGTGTTTGGCTGCTCAAAGCTGGAGACAATTGAAAGCAACGCCCCAAATCTCTCCAGCTTCTCCTATATAGGTCATCCAATACATATCTCACTTGGAGATGCGTTGCATGTGAGGGAGGTAAGATTTTATCGTACGTATTCTTCTGATGCACTACATTATGCTAGGACCAAGCTTCCATCCATAGCGCCAAATGTCCAAACTCTTGTTCTGCAAACGCGCGATGAGGTCAGTTCCAGCATTCCTAATTAATTCATTGTTCAGGAAGCGTAAAATGTCATAGGATAGTTGTGTGTTTACAGTACCCAATTACACATGCTCTATCACTGTTAATCTCTTTGGCTTCTCTTTCTTCAGACAGTCAATACACCAACGACGTTCGGCAAATTTCTCCAGCTCAAGTACTTGGAGATGACGATGCCCTCAGCAACACTTTCCCCACACTATGATTTTTACTCCCTGGTTTCCTTTCTTGATGCTTCTCCTTCATTGGAGACTTTAGTTTTACGGGTAAGTCATCATTTATCTCTGAAAATCCACCTGTATTAAAAACTAATTAGCCATTATCGTTTTGGAATCTCTTCTATTAAAACACAAAGCTAAATAGGTACATGACAAGAACCATAGTTTTAAGCTTGTAGCTAAACAACTGGCGATAAATCTGAACCTGCCTCACTCCATTCCTAAATCTGGCCTGTTCTATCAAGGGGATAAACCTGAAAGCTAGATTCCAAGCATAAGAAATCTGAAAATTCTGGATACTAGATATGACTCTTGGCTGAATATTTTCTTCTTAGTTATGTCCTTTTGTAAATGAATTAGAGATTTATGGCGAAGCCATATAGTTTATCCAGCCTAATTGAAAGCCTTTCGGTTGTTATGGAAGATAACTGATGCATCCCTGTGCAGATTTTGTCACCGAGCATAAGACATGATTCTATAATTGAAGACTCGGGTGGTGACTCGTCACGTCCAAGGTTCCCTGTAGAATCCTGCCACGACAACCTTAAGAAGGTGATGATAACCGGCTTTTGCTCCGCGAGGAGCATGATCGAACTTACCATCCATATCATTGAGAAATCAAAGTCACTGGAGTGTCTTACATTAGACACTACCCGTGGCCATGACTTGAGGAATGCCAAGGTTGGCAAATGCTGGCCGCTGAATAGCGATGAGCGTGTGGAGGCTGGAAAGGCTCGCGTCGCCATTCAGAGGTATATCGAGGGTAGAGTGCCCTCGACTGTGAAGCTAACGGTTATTGAGCCGTGCAGCGAATGCTTAATGTAGCTGCATGGGCACGTTTGCGGTTGTGTTCTTGCCAATGGCAGGGGTACCGGTCCTTACTGTGTGCAATAATAACTTGCTCCCGTACGTTCAGTGGTGTATGGATTGTGTTAAAGGAGGCAAAACTCTGTAACTCTGCTAGATAGCTTAGCATGATTGTCAAATCTTATTTATATATTTATTTAAGAAACGTGCTGTATCTGAATTTGGGAATGGTGTGTAAATATCCGAAATGACTATTATTTGAAGTATATATGGAAGGGGTGCTACGGTAGTCTAGTAGAAGACCTAAGGAGGTGGAGGAACGAGAAAAAAAAAGAGTGCTTTCCAAGGAAGCTGCAAGGGCCAAACGGTTGCCGCTGCTCCTCGCGATTGCTGGGCTTTGTTGTGCTGCCCAAAATGATCCGGTTGTCTGGGTGTCGTTAACATCTCTTATTTTAGGACACGTCCACAAAACTATCTAATTTACTATCTAAATCGATTTGGTCGGTTGGTCCATACGCTTCTAGGCAAGGGTTTAAATCGCGGTTTCGCGGCGAAGCCCGAAAAAAGCTATAAAAGCTATAGTGGGCTATCATGAAAACTATTCTATTAAGCTTTTTAATATAAAAATTATATAAATATGAAATATTTGTATAATATTAGTCAAATCCAACTAAATAAGGTACATACATGTTATTTTAGCAATACTTATAATATAATGGATGTTCATATGATCATAATTAATATGTAGATTAAATTACTATGATATATTATTCTACAAGTTCATTATAGTGAAACAGGATCTAGTGGTCATCTATTAGTTTTATATCAATTGTATCATCATGTAAGGTTCAATGATGTAAGAATAAGAGAGGACATAACATCTAACTTATGGTTGGATTTTCAAAGTAAATTTTAAAAAGTGGCATAGCGGAGCTATAGAGATTATAAAAATAGCGGAAATAGCGTCCAATTTAGCGGCTATAGCGGGCATAGCTGTGTTCGCGGAATTTTGTTACTTAGCGTAGCGTTTTACGTCTAGAAAAGCTATAGCGGGGTATTTAGAAGGAAATCTCCAAGATTCCTATCAGTAAAGCATATTCTACAATGCCTTTCAGATAGGATATTATCGGTATAAACATTCTTGATAATCTGTGTAATATTCTCCCCCTCTTCACGTCAATCAAAATTTTTCAAGTAATAGCATGAACAAAAAGCATATGTTTAAGAATCAACTCGAAATTGTAGATATACTAACACATGAGTATGACTTTATGAAATGAAAATATCATAAATATCAGATGATCATAGACTTTATGTCGTACAACCTATTATAGCCAATTTGATCTAACATGATCAATATATGATTTAGGCTATACATACTTGTGTCACATTGGAAAATATATTTCTATTTGTCTCCAAGACATTGGTGCACATGAGTCTAACAAAGTGTACTCGGCACGCTGATTCCTCTAAAGGAAAGGCAAAGCAAATGATCCATATTTTTGCATACAATTTACTTTATTCCATGCAAGATTATTCATCTTATTTTATTTAAGATATGCTATGAGCATAATGTTCTATTCATCTTTCCAAAAACGACTCTTGCACAAAAGAGAAGTAATTGAATAGAACAATTTAGATCATCTCATGATCTAATGAGATATGCAAAAGTAAAAATCCAATGTGTTAGAATTCCACTTAAATCAAGATGATATTTGTTTAACATCGTGAACATAATCGAAATTTCCGAGAGATATATTTATGCCAATAATGATGTCTCGAAATTTACAATGAGAATTGGAGCATATCTCATGATCTATTAAGATGTCTCGAAACATCTTATGCAGCACACAAACAATCACGCCAGACAGTCATAGAAAAATGGTTAAGAAAACACACAAGCGATAGCTGCATGACTTAGTCACTGCACACTATCTAAAATTCCAAATAGAAAATCCAATGTCGTCTAATACGTTTAGCTTATATAGGATATTACGGTCTTAATTCTTTAATTCCTTATATCCTCCTTACATCTACAATTATGGGACTCTTAGTGGAAAAGGGGAAATGGAGAGGGGGCCTTGGGGGTCTCGGGGGAGGGCTCGAAGGTGCTGGAGGAGCTCCGGCGATGGCCGACGGCTGCTCGGGGCGGAGGTAGGCGGCGGCGCTCGGCGCAATTGGTCACCGGCGATGAGGAAGGGCGGTGCAGGTGATACAGAGAGCTTTGGGGAGGTGAGGGGGAGCTGGGGGTGGCACTGATTTGAGCCGGGGCGGCTCCGATGGTGCGGCGCCGTGGAGATGGTGCGGGACAGGGATGGACATGGCGGCGGCGAGCTGTGGAAGTGGGGGCGGCTTACCGGCGGCGGCGTCTTACCGAAGTCGGCCACGGCACGGTGGCGACGGCAACAGTCCGGCGGCGTCGGGACAGAAAGGAGCAGCGGGAGGGAGCAGCGGGGAGGCGGAGGCGGCGCAGCGATGGAGGCGCCGGCGCGCGGTGAGGCGGAGGCGGCGCAGCGGTGGTGGAGGGAGGCCGCCGCGGGGAGGCGGAAGAGGCGCGGTCAGCCGGTGGAGGAGGGAGGCGGCGCGGGGAGGCAGCGCGGTGGGGGATGAGCGCGGTGGGGTTGCACTGTTGCATGAACAGTGCAACAGTAAGCACGTACGTGTCGGGTTCTCGGGAGGGAGCCGTACCTCACCGCGTTTATAGATATGGATAGATTGATAGATTAGCTTGTACTATAAGTCATTGCCCATGTTCATGTGATGACAAATGTAGAATCCACATGTATTGCTCGGCGGATGCTGCTAATGACGCTGCACCTTTTGGAGTGCATTAGTTTAAAATGATAGAACTATTCGGGATTTTTTTTAATGTTATGTACATTGTAGATGCTACCTTAAATTTTATAAAGTGTGTCAACGTGGGTTTTCCTTCCTTGCGGCGGCCTCACTAGATACAACATCTTAAATAGATGCAAAGAGTGTGAAATTGAAAAGAAGATAAAGTTATTTTACCCGTCGATTGGTCATTTTATAATAGAGATGTCCCTATAACCTTGAAGTGAATCAGGTAAATGTGTGCATGTGGCGCTGAATCAATGGTCACCTGCATCCACGTGGCGTTGAATCACATGGAGATGAGATTTAAATGGTTTTGGAAGTTAGACGAAAGATTTATGATTTTGAGACAAGAGACGGAAATCAAACAATTGTGACAGTTGAATGGACCCGGCCACCATCACAGCGTACACATGACCACGACTCACAAAACAGGAGGCCCCCGATCCGGCAAAGGCGCGGCCGGTTAACCTGCGGTTTTGCACGGTATTTTTTCAATTCAAAATCACATGAAATAATGAAAAATATTTTGAATTTTTGTTCAGTGCTTAGAATAATTAGTGCTAATTTTACAAATTTTATACATGTTTTTCACTTTAAATTTGAAATCGATGGAACCGGTTTGCCTTCGTACACTTTAAATTTGACCACTGATCCGTAGGTGGAAGCTTTGGCTCCTCGTATTTACAACTCTGCCCCCTCTATGCTCTGTCATTCTTCCTTTCTTGCGCAAAAAGGTCAGCAACCAAACGCACAAAAATACCTCAAAAGCGAGGACAAAATAATTTTTTAAAAAAGAAATCGGAATTCGAAGCAGAGGGTCGGCGTCCGCGAGATGACGATGGCGAGCTTGGCGAGGAGGCGCGCGGCGGAGGCGGTGCTGCTGCGGCGGCCGCAGGCGGCGGCCTGGGCGTCCGCGTGGCGCGGGTACGCGGCGGCGTCCGGGGAGGAGAGCGACGTCGTTGTGGTCGGCGGCGGCCCCGGCGGGTACGTGGCGGCCATCAAGGCGGCGCAGCTGGGGCTCAAGACCACCTGCATCGAGAAGAGGGGCGCCCTCGGCGGCACCTGCCTCAACGTCGGCTGCATCCCCTCCAAGGTGTCGCCTCCTCGCGCCCCTTCCCCGTTCCCCAATACTCGATCCAGATCGATGCGTTCGTGCTGTCAGGGTTGCAGCTCGTAGATCCGTGCGTGTTCGTTCGTTTGGTGAATTTGGGCTAGGGTTGCATCCGCAAAATGATTGGATTCTTAGTTCGGATTACAAGGTGGCGATGTGTAGCACACAATGATCCATTTAACCCAAAATTTAGGGAATCCCGATATCTAAATCGTTCCAATAGCATTGCTATTTGGTTGCTAAATTTACCAATCTTCTCTCCCATTCCCTATATTTAACAATTCTTTCTTGTCTCCCTATATGTTTTGTATTGGATGGAGATTTTGGATATGCTTTTGGAGACGGTCGAAATATAGAATAGGGAAGAAATATTTTGTTTGAGGAATGTGTAAATGAGTATACAAGGATCCAAATTTAGGGAAGCTGTTGGAGATATAATTGCTCAGCATATCAAGCTTTTTAGCTGATTATATGCATGCTAAGCTATGCAGAAATCTTATTGGGTGTGATTTTTAGTGCTTGTGACTTTTTTCATAATTCACCTGGATGTGAGATTTGTTGTATAAACCTTGATGAAGCCAAAATGCCAAACATATACACTAAGGCAGTTCTGCATACTCTGCGGAAATATATCGAGACTTGTCTGTTATGTTTGAAGTTGGCATATATTACAAACCTGTGAGTTTGTTTGGTTATCTATAGCATTTGGATCTAAGTTGTTACTTCCTGATCATTACAGGCTCTCCTGCATTCGTCGCATATGTACCATGAGGCAAAGAATTCTTTTGCACATCATGGGGTCAAGTTCTCCAATCTGGAAATAGATCTAGCTGCAATGATGTCTCAGAAAGACAAGGCTGTTTCTGGGCTCACAAAAGGTATTGAAGGCCTGTTGAAGAAAAACAAGGTTGAGTATGTCAAAGGGTTTGGGAAGTTCGTGTCCCCTTCGGAGGTATCTGTGGACCTCATTGATGGTGGCAACACTGTTGTCAAGGGGAAGAACATTATCATTGCCACAGGGTCAGATGTGAAGTCTCTCCCAGGAGTAACAATAGATGAGAAAAGGATTGTGTCATCTACTGGGGCTTTGGCCCTTTCAGAAATACCAAAGAAGTTGATCGTTATTGGAGCTGGATACATAGGGTTAGAGATGGGCTCTGTTTGGAACAGACTAGGGTCCGAGGTCACTGTTGTTGAATTTGCCCCTGATATTGTCCCATCAATGGACGGGGAGATTAGAAAGCAGTTCCAGCGCATGCTGGAGAAGCAGAAAATGAAATTCATGCTGAAGACGAAGGTAGTTGGGGTTGATACTTCTGGGAGTGGTGTCAAGTTAACTGTGGAGCCTGCAGGTGGTGGAAATCAGAGTGTTCTGGATGCTGATATTGTGCTAGTATCTGCTGGCAGAGTCCCCTACACTGCTGGTCTAGGGTTGGACAAAATTGGTGTTGACACCGATAAGGGTGGAAGGGTCCTAGTTGACAAGCGATTTATGACCAATGTTAAGGGTGTTTATGCCATTGGGGATGCGATACCAGGACCCATGCTTGCGCATAAAGCCGAAGAGGATGGTGTTGCATGTGTTGAGTTCATTGCTGGAAAGGAGGGCCATGTTGATTATGACACTGTTCCTGGCGTTGTGTACACACACCCTGAGGTGGCCTCTGTCGGGAGGACAGAAGAACAGGTCAAGGCTTCAGGAGTGGCTTACCAGGTTGGGAAGTTCCCTCTGTTGGCAAACAGTCGTGCAAAAGCGATTGATGATGCCGAAGGGTTGGTGAAGGTAGTGGCTGACAAGGAAACTGACAGAATACTCGGTGTGCACATAATGGCCCCCAATGCAGGCGAGATCATCCATGAGGCCGTTCTTGCACTTCAGTATGGAGCATCCAGTGAGGACGTTGCCCGAACATGTCACGCACATCCGACAGTGAGTGAGGCCCTGAAGGAGGCATGCCTGCAGACCTACGTGAAGGCAATCCACATCTGATATTCTGATTCTATGATTTCAAGTGCCACCTCGAAACCTTTCCAAGATTTTGTTTTTTTTTTTTTTTTTTTTTTTTTTTTTTTTTTTTTTTTTTTTTTTTTTTTTTTTTTTTTTTTTTTTTTTTTTTTTTTTTTTTTTTTTTTTTTTTTTTTTTTTTTTTTTTTTTTTTTTTTTTTTTTTTTTTTTTTTTTTTTTTTTTTTTTTTTTTTTTTTTTTTTTTTTTTTTTTTTTTTTTTTTTTTTTTTTTTTTTTTTTTTTTTTTTTTTTTTTTTTTTTTTTTTTTTTTTTTTTTTTTTTTTTTTTTTTTTTTTTTTTTTTTTTTTTTTTTTTTTTTTTTTTTTTTTTTTTTTTTTTTTTTTTTTTTTTTTTTTTTTTTTTTTTTTTTTTTTTTTTTTTTTTTTTTTTTTTTTTTTTTTTTTTTTTTTTTTTTTTTTTTTTTTTTTTTTTTTTTTTTTTTTTTTTTTTTTTTTTTTTTTTTTTTTTTTTTTTTTTTTTTTTTTTTTTTTTTTTTTTTTTTTTTTTTTTTTTTTTTTTTTTTTTTTTTTTTTTTTTTTTTTTTTTTTTTTTTTTTTTTTTTTTTTTTTTTTTTTTTTTTTTTTTTTTTTTTTTTTTTTTTTTTTTTTTTTTTTTTTTTTTTTTTTTTTTTTTTTTTTTTTTTTTTTTTTTTTTTTTTTTTTTTTTTTTTTTTTTTTTTTTTTTTTTTTTTTTTTTTTTTTTTTTTTTTTTTTTTTTTTTTTTTTTTTTTTTTTTTTTTTTTTTTTTTTTTTTTTTTTTTTTTTTTTTTTTTTTTTTTTTTTTTTTTTTTTTTTTTTTTTTTTTTTTTTTTTTTTTTTTTTTTTTTTTTTTTTTTTTTTTTTTTTTTTTTTTTTTTTTTTTTTTTTTTTTTTTTTTTTTTTTTTTTTTTTTTTTTTTTTTTTTTTTTTTTTTTTTTTTTTTTTTTTTTTTTTTTTTTTTTTTTTTTTTTTTTTTTTTTTTTTTTTTTTTTTTTTTTTTTTTTTTTTTTTTTTTTTTTTTTTTTTTTTTTTTTTTTTTTTTTTTTTTTTTTTTTTTTTTTTTTTTTTTTTTTTTTTTTTTTTTTTTTTTTTTTTTTTTTTTTTTTTTTTTTTTTTTTTTTTTTTTTTTTTTTTTTTTTTTTTTTTTTTTTTTTTTTTTTTTTTTTTTTTTTTTTTTTTTTTTTTTTTTTTTTTTTTTTTTTTTTTTTTTTTTTTTTTTTTTTTTTTTTTTTTTTTTTTTTTTTTTTTTTTTTTTTTTTTTTTTTTTTTTTTTTTTTTTTTTTTTTTTTTTTTTTTTTTTTTTTTTTTTTTTTTTTTTTTTTTTTTTTTTTTTTTTTTTTTTTTTTTTTTTTTTTTTTTTTTTTTTTTTTTTTTTTTTTTTTTTTTTTTTTTTTTTTTTTTTTTTTTTTTTTTTTTTTTTTTTTTTTTTTTTTTTTTTTTTTTTTTTTTTTTTTTTTTTTTTTTTTTTTTTTTTTTTTTTTTTTTTTTTTTTTTTTTTTTTTTTTTTTTTTTTTTTTTTTTTTTTTTTTTTTTTTTTTTTTTTTTTTTTTTTTTTTTTTTTTTTTTTTTTTTTTTTTTTTTTTTTTTTTTTTTTTTTTTTTTTTTTTTTTTTTTTTTTTTTTTTTTTTTTTTTTTTTTTTTTTTTTTTTTTTTTTTTTTTTTTTTTTTTTTTTTTTTTTTTTTTTTTTTTTTTTTTTTTTTTTTTTTTTTTTTTTTTTTTTTTTTTTTTTTTTTTTTTTTTTTTTTTTTTTTTTTTTTTTTTTTTTTTTTTTTTTTTTTTTTTTTTTTTTTTTTTTTTTTTTTTTTTTTTTTTTTTTTTTTTTTTTTTTTTTTTTTTTTTTTTTTTTTTTTTTTTTTTTTTTTTTTTTTTTTTTTTTTTTTTTTTTTTTTTTTTTTTTTTTTTTTTTTTTTTTTTTTTTTTTTTTTTTTTTTTTTTTTTTTTTTTTTTTTTTTTTTTTTTTTTTTTTTTTTTTTTTTTTTTTTTTTTTTTTTTTTTTTTTTTTTTTTTTTTTTTTTTTTTTTTTTTTTTTTTTTTTTTTTTTTTTTTTTTTTTTTTTTTTTTTTTTTTTTTTTTTTTTTTTTTTTTTTTTTTTTTTTTTTTTTTTTTTTTTTTTTTTTTTTTTTTTTTTTTTTTTTTTTTTTTTTTTTTTTTTTTTTTTTTTTTTTTTTTTTTTTTTTTTTTTTTTTTTTTTTTTTTTTTTTTTTTTTTTTTTTTTTTTTTTTTTTTTTTTTTTTTTTTTTTTTTTTTTTTTTTTTTTTTTTTTTTTTTTTTTTTTTTTTTTTTTTTTTTTTTTTTTTTTTTTTTTTTTTTTTTTTTTTTTTTTTTTTTTTTTTTTTTTTTTTTTTTTTTTTTATCAATGCGATCTCAAACATCTACTTTTGTCACTTGCGCTGTCAGCAAAATTGTGAATGCCACCTTTGCTGCAGATTATAGTTGCATGATGTTAACTTCACTTCCCTTTCTAGCTGCTGCATTTGCCTCTACTCCCTAATAAATTTTTAATTGCGAAAACTGCAGCCCCGAATGTATTTTCTCCTGTAATGCTTTTGTACCTGATCTGCAGAAACCACCCGGCACCCAAGTTTCCTTTGGATTTATGCCTCTATCCGCGATTCAGATATTCATTGCTTAGCATCTCTGTGTAGACGTGCTTTAGTGTTAGTGCTTAAAATTGTGATGCTGTAACTCAATAATGCTTATGATTCTGAGTTATGAACTTCTGGTACTCCGAGCAAACTACCAAATGACACAACTGAGCATTGCTGCGATGATCAGATCAAAGACAATGTTGAGTTAGCAAATTAAAATAAGATGGAATGATGCCCTTGCCAGGAATTTTGGGTGAATAAGCATTTAAGCAACGATGGACTTTCAAGAATTAAATGCAAAACCAATGAAATTGGCCTACCCTACACATCACATAATGATTTTGTTTTGGGAGTTTTTTTTTGCACTCTCTTAGTTCAGAATGATTCTGTTTTTCCCCTTCTTTTTTGTGCTCTCTCAAAAGTCTAAAATCTCTTAACATTTCTTTTTAAGCAAAGCCAATGTGCACCATGAGATTCTCCTCACAAGTTCACTTTCCATTTCCCAGTCTTCAGGTAGTCAAATTGTAAACCTGATCAATCCTATATTTTCTGTTTACAACTTTAATCCTGATCACGCTAGGATTTATTTTACCTTTTGTGTCTATAACATAAGGGTTAATTAAATAGTGTTATTGCACAGTTGTTGAATTCGATTCGTGCAAATGAAACATATTAAGTATCACCATGTTATAGTTCTTTGAAATATGTAACTATGTAATGTTTTTTTGCCCTTTGGTCCTCAGTAAATTTCGTTGAATTACCCTTCCGTTGTCTTCGTCCTTTTTCCTCTTAGGGTCTATAGCTTAGGCGAGCTCCCTCACTATCCGAGCTCATCTCTCCTCTTTTTACTCCTTGGGCTTGAACGTAGGGGGAGCAGAGTTGTCGTGGTAGGCGACCGACAATATATGTCGCACTGGGACGACAAAAAGGTATTACTAAAGGCCCCGTTCTTTCAACTTCTTTCAGCTTAACAGTTTAACGGCTTAACAGATTAATGACTTTATCTACATTTTTAAAAGAAAATGTTTTAAGTTTTTTTAGTCCATTTTTTTCGCTATTTTGAAGGTGGATTCTAACGCTTTTAAAAGAAAGTCAAACGAAATAGATCTAAATTTCGAGGCTACCTCGAGAAGCTCTTAAAATTCAGTCATTTCAACCGTTTAGATTAGATCAGAAGAACAAGACCTAAGACTTTATGGTCAAGTTTTAGTAGTAAGTTTTTCAAGTTAATAGGTGTTTTCTCAAGTTCCTGCAATTACAATGGTGGCGTGTTTGCTGAAACGTAGATTGTTTCCCCCTATAATTTGGGTTTTATTTTCTAAAAGTCGAATATTTGCTGGTTGAAACTTAAATTTTGTATCCGTGAAACTTTTTCTATTGTCAAATTATAGTGGTAGGTTTTTAGTTTTCGGTAGTAGGTTTCTTAAGTTTTAGCAATTATTTTTTAAGTTTTAGCAATGAGGTCACACTTAGACCTAATCATGAGTAGCCCGACTCGATCAACCTGACCTGACCCTGACCTAACGATATAACAGGCAGGCTCAGGTACCAATTTGCGACCCGAAACTCGAAAAAACCCGACCCGACAGGTTCAACGGGTAGGCTTGGACCTAAAGAACAAGCCTGGCAACCCGACCATATCCGACCCAAACTCGGTTCGATCCGATGAATGATTAGGTCTAGCCACGCTTAGAGCATGCACAATGGTTGAGATAGCAGTTGTTTCTAACTACTGCCAAGCCACCTAAAGACAGCACCAGAGATAGTATATACAATGTTAGAGATGGTTGCACGTTTTTACAGATAATTTGCTCATACACAAAGTTTTTTAATTCTCATATAGAGTCGACTCTTGTTTAAGAGACGGCTGAAATATCTATACACACTCACTCTACTCTACGTCATCAATTAGCTGACATGACACTACTTAGAGATGGTTTATATACTCCTGAGGTGGTCTCTTGTACATGCTCTTATGGTATGTTCGATTTGTGACAGCCGGGCAAAAAATAATCGATCTCATAACAAAATCACATACCCAAACCAGACTAGGCTACGGTGCGCATCACAAAACCTAAACCTTCTCTCACTTTTCTTCCCCGTTTATTCTCCAACAATCCCTCCCTGTTGCGAACTGAGCTGTGGTGAAAGGATCTTTATGGCCTAGGGGGGTGAATAGGCAATATTTAATTTCTTTTGGGTTATACTTGATTAAACAACGAGATTAAGAGTGACTCAATCCTAAGTTCTAGTGTCCTATCAAGCGAAAGCAAATTAAACGACACGCACTAGTAATCCAATCCATCCCATCAAAGCACTCAAGCAATTTATAGAGATTCATGCGAAAGATAAATGCGAAAATAAATG
>SPJY01035202.1:1074148-1112842 GCA_005191435.1 Raddia distichophylla
TAGTAGAGTTAATTATCTGAGTAAATGCTAAATAGAACATGGTGCCTGAAGCATATCTCTTACCTGTCGTAAGCAACCTTGCATGAATTAAAATCAGATTAATGTATGCTAAAACTTGATATATAATTATATTTTCCTTGGTGAATAGTCTTTCTACTCAACACCGTTTCGAGTGCATAGATGTCTTGAAGACATGAGTTGTAAAAATATGTCCTGCAGACATGAATAGTGGGAATATGTCCTAAAGACAAATGTTTTCTTTTGTTTGCGCTAGAGAAAATTTTCTACCCAGATGTCCATCCCCAAAGAATTAACTAGTCTAGACCAGCAGTCTACAGTCCTCCTCCGGTGTGGTGTTACCTACCGGTTGTTCAAGGTGTCTAAAATGTAACCTGAAGTCGTATAACTTCGTATAATGTATGCTATACGAAGTTATTACGGTATCTTGATTGAGCATCAAAAGTGTAACTGTCAGAGGTCAATACAGTGGAATTCTTGTCAAGTGCAATCTTTCAGTCTCTCTGTCAGTAATTGTGGTTGTGAGCTCTGTCAGTGATCACTATGGTTCACTTCAAATATGTTCAAAAGGAACATGCACCCGGCTCTAGCTAAGGTGTGCGGGACGCTCCCATATCCGAGGAGATAAGTTCTCAGGGCTGCTTCTCGAGGCAAGCAACCAGCTAATGCTAATTCGTATAACTTCGTATAATGTATGCTATACGAAGGGCGAGGCGAGCGAGCGCGCGCGTGTGATTCTCTATTTCTCTCTCCCATCACATTCTCTAGTGGGAAGAAGCAAGCTCTACTATTTAAGCATGTCCTCCACTCCTCCCACTAGCAATATGGTACTAAAGAAATTTCACATGCCTCATGCATACATGGGCCTTTGAGATTTTCCAGAAATTATTTAGATATTAAATGGGCCAGGCTCAATAATTCTAACAGATGACACTCGAGCAACGAATTGTTTCGCCTGATGACACTCTCATGTTTTTTCATATATTTTCCTTTATTCCTCCCATTTACCCACAGTAAAATACGGTCAAAATACATTTCTGACAAACGGGCTCCGCATGTCATCCTCTCTTCTTCTTCCTCCTCCTCACCCCTCTTCTCTTTCTTGCTGTTGCTGCTGTGCACCGCCGCCGCCTTCGAGCTCGCCGGCCAGCCCCACCGTGCGCGCCGCCTGCAACCGTCGTGCACGCCGTCGCACGCCGCCGCCGTCGAGCTCGTCTGCGCCGCCGCCGCTCACTCGCCGCTGCCGCTGCTCGGCGCCGCCGCCGCGGAGCTCGCCCGCCGCCGTAGAGCTCGTCTGCGCCGCCACCGCTCACTCGCCGCTGCTCGGCGCCGCCGCCGTCGAGATCTATGCGGCTCCACCGCCGGCCCCGAGCTCGCTGCCGCCGCCGCCGTCGAGCTCGTCTGCACAGCCGCCGCGGAGCTCGCCCGCCACCGTCGACCTCGCCGCTGCGCAGCCGCCGCCCCCGAGCTCGCTGCTGCCGTCGCTGCTCGCTCGTCGCCGCTTGCTCGTCGCTGCGAGCTCGCCGCCTCCGGGAGCTTCGCCGTCGCCGCGAGCTCCGCCTCCGCCGCCGCCGAGAGGAGCTCACAGCCTCGTAGAGCTCCGCCGCCCCTTGCTTGCCTTGCCGGCCATGGAGAAGAAAGAGGGCAATATGGGTACTCTACTGTAGGTAAATGGGAGGAATAAAGGAAAATACATGAAAAAATATGAGAGTGTCATCAGGCGAAACAATTCGTTGCTCGAGTGTCATCTGGCGAAAGTGAAGCGAATTGGGTGTCATTTTTACCAAGTACATCGAATTAGGTGTCATACAGCTAAATTTCCCCCGCACATCCACTTGGCTATATCGTGCGTGTGCGCCACCCGGCACGAGCGGCTGCCGTGTGATTGGATATGTTTCCAGCATTTTGGGCGTGCTTCTCCGGCCCCCACGTCACTGGCGCGCTAGATTTTTGTTTGGCCCACGGTTTATGAGTAGCTTAGAGCACTCTTGGTGCGAATTATATCAGTTGCTTTTGTAGCTATTATCTACTTATCATGGATTGGTAAGGTGCTTAGAGAATTCGGTACAATGATATCAATTTGTTTCTGTAGTTGTCACATATCATGGATGGTTAAGGTTGGAGAGAATTAATGAAGAAAGATAAGGGTTCTTGTTACGAATGTATGCTAGAAATAGGGTAAAGAAACGATAGAATATACAAAAAAAAACCACCACCTACCAATACACTTTTGCCTTTTTTTCGGCTGAAACTAGCGGATTATAATTTTTTTTTTGAACCAAAGGCAGGAGCACTGCCGATTCATTAAAGAAGAAGAGCACTGTACATATACAGGAGAGAAAGGGGAGGGAAAAGAACAGAAAGGGAGGGGAAGGGAGAAAAGCCCAAGCTAAGAAAAACGACTACTCGCTATGTCTCTGGGCAACACGCCCCCAAACGAGAACATCCTCCTTAATTCTGGCCACTAGTTGAGCGTGGCTCAGACTGCGCTGCTGGAAGAGACGACGATTCCTCTCCTTCCAGATGTTCCACAACGTGTAGATAACCCTCCCGTTAAATTCTCTTCTGGACGCCTTTGGTTGGGTATGTGTTGAGTGACTCCACCAATCGCAAAACCGCATGGGGGCGATGTAGTGGGGTGAAGATTGTGGCAGGATGTCGCTCCAGATGGCAGTTGAAACTGGACAGTGAGCACAAAGGTGATCAATCGTTTCAGGGCTAGCATCACAGAGCAGGCAACTCTGAGGATGAGGCCAGCCTTTGCGTGCGAGTACATCAGCCGTGTGGATGCGACCATGTTGCAGTGACCAAGCGAAGAATTTGCATTTGTTTTCTGTTGTGCCCTCCAAACGGAAGAGGCCCACGCACTTGCAATGCTCCCAATGAATTGGCTGATGTAAGCTGATTTGGTCGTGTATTCCCCTGAGGAAGTGGCATTCCAGACAATGTCATCATCAACATCCGGGTTTAGATTAACTTGTCGAACAAGACGCCACAGAAGCAGGTACTCTTGAAGTTGGGTAACCGTGGTGAGGTGTTGAATCGTCCTGATCCACCTATTGTTAGATAGTTGTTCATGCACGTTGCGACGCCTGTTGTGAGCGATGTGATACAAGTTGGGGGCAATGACGCACGGTGACATGCCTTGGAGCCATCTATCATGCCAGAAGTCTATCTTCTTACCATTGCCGATGAGGATGGTTGTGGAAGCACGGAAAAAGGCCCTGTCCGTATCGTCGCAAGGGATGGGTGTACCCACCCAAGGTTTGTCAATTTCCTTCCATTCGTGCCAAAGCCAGCGAAGATGCAGAGCCCTCCCAAACTTCTGCAAGTTTGATATCCCTAGACCTCCAAGTCATTTGGGACGGCAAACAGATTCCAATTGACAAGAGAGTGCCCTCCATGGGCATTATCTGATCCTTTCCAGAGGAAGGAACGTCGAATCTTATCGATCTTCTTGATCACCCATTTAGGCAGCTAAAAAGTTGTCATGAAGTAGGTTGGCAGAGCTGAGAGGACAGAGTTGACCAGAGTCAGGCGACCGGCTTTGAAGAGTAGTTTTCCTTTCCACGCGGAAAGCCTGGCTTTTAACTTCTCCACAAGAGGAAGGTAGTGAGCACGCCGGAGTTTGCGAACATGAAGGGGAAGGCCCAAGTAGCGGCAAGGCAGATTGTCTCGGTGGCCAGGGAAGGAGGCGGGGATCATTGGGAGGTTGACTTCGGCACAGTTGATCGGGTAAACTGCACATTTGCTTAGGTTAGTGTGCAGTCCCGATACATCTCCAAATAGCTTAAGAATGGTCATGGCAGCTTCAATTTCATCTTTGTTCGGATTGATGAAGACGACAGCATATAAATTTAAAAATTTATAGACCCTCGATAGAAGGATTGAAGAGACAAAAAAAGTATTTTAAAAAGTTTTGGATTCTTTGAAAAAACTCTCAAAATTCCTTAAAAAATGTCTATGAAATGCTATGATGTTATGGCCTGTACAAAATTGATAAATTTCCAGCTCTAGCTTTTAGTTCCAGTTTAAGCTAACTTCTAATTTACAGCTTCGCAATGTACTTCATCGTCCTTCCTTTTTCTTGGCAAGCAGCACATGTCGATGCTGAATACTGTTCGCACGACTAGTTGATCACGCGAGTTCAGGTAGTATCCATCCAACATGCACACACCCGATTCTGCATTGCAGTCTTATGTTTGCTTTCGAGCTCTCAAATTCATCCTTCGAGAGTCTTCCTCCAGCTTGTTCTATGTTGCCTGTCTATGATTCCATATTTGTTTTTTAGGTTTCATATCCTCCATACGATCTCGCTTTTATTTTCTAAGATTTTATATTCGGTCCACGTGAAAAAAAACATATTTTTTCTAGACGCGTCTACATTTATACGGCCACGATGCTGGTAGTCTGACTAGATTGTGCTGGTTGTGGCGGTTGGCCTCTCTGTATAACGAAGCGGTGAATTTTTTGGCCTTGACGATGTCTTATTCCGACCGAGGGGAACCGATTATTTCTAATCTATGGAATTATAAATGCCGCGGCGGGTGACACGAGCTGGATAGAATCTGTGCTAATTTCACTATTTCTTTGTCGGCGCCATGATTTAACAAGCCATCCCCAGCAGATCGCTGTTATTCACCGGTCACCGCACCCCTCAAAGATTTCCCTTGTACTCTAAAAATTCTAAAATACTGGTTTCTCCAACAATTTCTTTTCTGTAAAATGTCAAAAAAAATATAAAGGAGCTGGTGTGTTTTGTTTACCAAGTAATTTAGAACTATGAATAACCCTATTTGGTACTCACTCTAGTTCACATTTTCCACACCGTCATAGTATCATAAATATATTTTAACAATTAATACCCCCATCCACCGCCGCCCGACCGCCATCTCCCCCCTCCCTCGGCTCCGGCGGCGCCGCGCCGCCTCCGCCGCCGCCCTGACGATCCCGACCAACCGCCGATCCGCCGCCGCCCCGACCTCCCTCTACACCCGGAGAAACCCACATATTCCCTAACCCGAACCCCCGAACCTTAAACCCTAACCCGAACCGGCCGGCGGCGAGCTCGAGGATGGCCACGGCGAGGGTGACAGGGAGCTCGACGGCGGCGAGGTACGCTCCCTCCTTCCTCCTCCCCCTTCTTCCTCCTCTGCGCGAAGAACAGGGCAGTCGTCTGGGCGCCGCCCAGGCGACTGCCAGGGAGCAAAACCGTTATTTCTAATCTGTGGAATTGTAAATGCCGCGGCGGGTGACACGAGCTGGATAGAATCTGTGCTAATTTCACTATTTCTTTGTGGGCGCCATGATTTAGGTCTAGTTCTTTCCAGCTGCTTAACAGCTTAACAACTTATATACGTTTTGAAAAGACATATGCTTTGAGTTTTTTGAGTCTTTTTTTGCTGTTTTCAAGATGTGTCCTAACTTTTTAAAAAGCAAGTTAAACGAAACGGATCACAATTTTGAGACTACCTCGAGAAGCTCTCAAAGTTCAATCATTTCAACCGTTCAGCCGTTCAGATCAGCTCAAAAGAACAGGGCCTTAACAAGGCATCCCAGTAGATCGCTGTTATTCACCTGTCAACGCACCCCTCAAAGATTTCCCTTGTACTCTAAAAATTCATCACACTTTGCACTAAATTCTAAAATATTGGTTTCTCCAACAATTTCTACCGTAAAATGTCAAAAAAAAAGTATAAAGGAGCTGGTGTGTTTTTTTACCAAGTAATTTAGAACTATGAATAACCCTATTTGGTACTCACTCTAGTTCACATTTTTCACACCGTCATAGTATCATAAATATATTTTAACAGCTAATAGATCAGGATGTATTAATAGAAACAGCTTTTACGCAGGCGACTGCGTTTTGATCACTCCGCGTTGTCTCTTCTCCCCACCGCTTCGTTTTTCTTTTCACTCTTTGGCAGCACCGCTGCTTCTCCTACCATTCTCCAGCGACACCCCCTCCTTCTCGGGCTGCTCCGTGCACCTCCACCCCCAACTACCGTTGGTCCACCTACCCAGGACAACTGCGCCCTCGTCGCTCCGTCCCCATCCTCCCAACCACCACATCGATCCTGTCCACCCTAATCTAGCTGCCATGTGCTAGATCTGTTCACCACCCCACCTTCAACTAACCCCGTAGCTTCGACGATACCGCCACCATCTCGTGGCCCCACCACAATCCCTTCCCTGTCGTCTGACCACCATTTAACCGTTCTCCCTCTAAGGTTGGGGAGCACGAGAAATCCACACCAAATCCTAATTTAAACCCTAAAGCCACGGCGGTGGTGGCGAAGTTGGAGATAGAGAAGACGATATTGTGGAAGATGCCAAGTGAGTGACTGCATGCAAAATGGTATATTAATAGATATATTCTAAACTTTGACTTGTATATCTCGAAAGTTATCACGGGGGTACTATAGCTATGCCTGCTCGATACGTCGTCGTATTCATAGTTAAGTACTCCCTCCGTCCTGAAATATAACTATTTCTAGCATTCAAATTTTGTCCTCAAATATAAAGATTTCTAGGGTAGTTAGTGACCTAGCACTAGTTCATTTAATGAATGATGAGAGTGGTTGTGAGTAGTGAATGGTAGTGGGAGGGAATCTAATAGGGTATTGTAGCATTTTATAGCCTTCCTTGGTTTACTACAAAATATCTAGAAATACTCATATTTCAGGATGGAGGGAGTAGGACTCAAGAACAGTACCAGTGATGTCGTACATTGGCGAATTTGCTCCCGTTCGTCTGCAAATTTTAATCATAACCAGAATCCATTTAATTAGCCATAGTACCGCCGGTCATGTTGCTCAACGCTCACCGCTCGTTTCTTATCAGGAGCCGGTTCTCTCTTCCACTTCTCGACCGGGTGTGGGAGTGAATGTTTCCACTGTGCGGTGAATGCTACTGATAAATGACGATATGATTTGTGTACTGGTAAGCCACCAAAATAATTAACATTTAAGTGTGCACATTAAACTTTATTCAATTGTGTCTATGTGAACTAGCCGATCGAGTGTCTGTGGTTTATAAGGAGGAAATATCCAAACTCTATATAATCAAGATTATTATAGAACGAGTCATATTTCTTTAGTTTTCGAGTGGCACGTCTAAGGATGGCAACTGGTACATGTTTGGACAAATATCCATGAATAAAACTATCCGTCATATTACCAACAGGTTGCCACCACCACCCAGGGAAATCAACCCCACCTTGTCGTCCCTCTCAACATCGGCATGCCCCACCACACCTTGCCACTTAATGTTAGCCATCCCTACGCCGCTGGGTGTCCTCCCTAATCATCGAGGATCTTCGCCTCACTATCTGTTTATGTGTCGTTTAGCTTTGTCCATATATTTTGTAGGATCTAGTAGGTCATTGTAACAACACCAAGGCGTTATAACCCTAGACAATGACGATGGGTCGAGATGAGTCGGCTCTAACTATGTGTTACATCTTGCAAAAACAATATCATTATCTATTACGGCCGTTGGATCGACAAATAAAGCACATACATAATCGAGAATGCTAGTGTAGTTAGCACCGTAGGAGCACTTTGATGATGTGTTATTGTTTGTGCACTCTACATAGCGATATGGGCCATCGATTTATGATCTCATAATAGAAATGGCAACTATCAACATTATTTCTATCTTTACATTGCAAAAAGTAACAATTTTCTTATGTTTGCGGTTAGAATCCCTCTAAACCTTCACACTAGTTTGTATCCTCTTTGGATAGCCACTCAAAGGCATATAGACAGCCATCCATATAGTTGGAATCCATACATGCTTTAGAGTCTAAATTCCCTAAATCTTCTCCTTGATCAAATTAGGAGACCAAGGTCGAAAAATGCGCATCCATAAGGTCTCATATCACATCGTAAATTTACGAGGGATCTTGATGAAAGTTTAGGAGGTGGAACGAAATAATTTATCGGATCCACCGCAAACTTACCATCGGGGGAACTATTGACACACTTAAGAGAGTTATTTGGACTTGCTGAAAATATTTTCGGGGGCGGATAACTATAAAACTTTTAGGTGCTGTTGTGTTGGAGTTTCCTCTCCCCTGGAGCAACACAACACATAATTAAAGGCTAGCTGTTTAACACGTAAACGTTTTTCGCGCTAGCTAAGGACATCCACAAATTATATTACCGACATATAATAGAGCAGTGCATCAGCGACAGGTTCGTGCCTTGTGTACGGTGTACCTATATTCCGCGGCCAGGGGCAGCGGCGTTGAGCCGATCGAGACGCACACCGTACGTGTTGGGACACTTGGACCTCGCCTAGACGCCCAGCCACCGGTAGGAGGAAGCAGGAGCCGAGAGACACGGACAAGGCCGTGCACGGTGTCCAAGACCCGGGCGGAGCGAAGGCCGCTTCGGGCCGTGGAACCTCGGCCTCGAGGGACGGAGGAGCGGACGGCGACACGAGCCGGATCCGTCCACACGCCACACGCCACACGCGAGGGGCCGCGTGAGCGTGACGCATAGGACGCCTGCGAAGCCACCAAAGACACGGCGGGATGCGCCATCGGCGAGATGCGGAACCCCACCACCGCCCACCGGTGTCGACTAGCGTTGGCTGGCGCGGCCGCGGAGCGAGCCGCCCAACCACCCCCCCGCCACGGAAGACGGAACCGCGCAAAGCGGTAGAGGTGAACAAAAAAAAAAGTCAAATCCTCTTAGCCTAGAAACCTTCATCATTTTAAAATTTCCTGAATGGGACAGCGCATGCGGCACGCCCAATCGCCCAAAGGCTCCTAACACTCTTCGGTATTTCTTTAAATAAGGATTCCAAATCGAACTGCGCAAGCAAACCGAAAGGCTCAAAGAGATTCTCGTTACTATTTTAAAAGGAGGAGTTACGTATCAAACAGTGGAAGCAGACCCAAAGGATCGTACGATTCCTCCTTATTTTTTTGGGATGGACTACATATATTCTTTGGATTAACTATGAATAGGACGTAGACACTGGGTGTCAGGTGTTTTCACCCAACCGAACCTATCGAATAGTGTTCGGTGGGCTCCAGACAGTTCCGGGCAGAACTCCAACAGCTTGTTTTCCGCAACCACTAGTTTTTTTGGATGAGACTGTGTAAGGAGGTGGTTGAATTAGCTTGTGAGGTTTTGAGTCGTTCTAGAGGTATAGCTACCCATTTGATAGCCCACTAGAGCTCAGTGATCCGTCTCCTAGGTGTCTCTCTCCATCTTGTTGCGCATCACATCTAGCTCTTGATCCGGTGTGATCAAAACACTTAGGCTTGTTACTTTTAGTTCGGAGGCGTGGACTTAAGTAGCTAGCCTTGGCGCTTGTGGCAGCCCTCAAGTTGGTGTACAATATCCTCATTTTCACCTGGTTGGATCGTCCAATGACCACCCTGAGTGGAGCCGAGGGGATAGGCTCGAGCGAGAGCCAGTTCTTGTGTGTAAGAACTTGCCTCAAAGTGAAGTAGGAGTGCGACTTTGAACCATGGAAAAAATTGACCTTATCTGTTTTACTTTGTTCATTTAATCCTCGCATTTCGTTTCCCTACCTACTTCTGTATTTACTCTTGATTACTTGTGCTTGCTTCTAGGTAGCTGCAGCACCTTTGAATATTTGGCTAAAGCTCCACTTGAACAAAAAAAAAATTGCATATTCACCCTCTTTAGCCCACGTAAATCCTTTCACAAAGGACCAGTGCGAGGAGCACAAAATCAATTGTGAGATTGAGCAGGGACAAGATAGCCAGAGAATAGATGAGATTATACATGGGAGGGGTAAGGTTGAGTTTTTTTTGTGTTAAGTGGGACACCAGGATCTTGTTCTTTTCAGTGTATTATTGCGTTGGCGTATTATTGTAGCAAATTTGAGAGCAATCGAAAAGAGGTCTAAAGATTCTAAAAAAAATTAAAAAATAGTTTTATAATCTTTGGAATGACTATTAAAAGGCATAAAAAATCATTACAAATTATCACAACATATAAGTTATATAAAAATAACAAAATTTGCTATAGTAATACGCAACGGTACGTAACGCTGAAAAGAACAAGGCCCAGGTGGGGTTGATGAGAGCAGAAACATAGTGGGTCTTATTGTCTTCTCCCGATTTCCATGACATAGATGTTCAACCGGATTGAACGTTTTATTGAAAGCAATTCTTTTTTAATAAATTTTAAATTCATAAAACAAGCAAACGTTTGGTTTGTAATAGTTTTGAAACAGCGAACAAAAAAAAATCCAAATCCCCGGCTCCAAAAATTCTCCATCATATTCAAAGAGTTCCAAATTGAACAGCACAAGCAAGCCCATAGGTTCAAAGAGTTGTTTATTATTTTTTCAAAAAAAACCAAATCGTACAATCAAAGTCAACCCAGAGGCTCATATAAATCTTAGGTGTGTTCTTTGGATTTAACTGATTTGTTAAACTTTGAAAACTTCTACAAATGGTCAGGCTTGGGAGTGACCGGTTTTGCATTGATAAATGACTACCCTAGATAGGCAGCGTATAGTTCAGAAAGAGATTTCACTGATGAAATGGAAAGTCACACACATTTTGTTTGACTTGCTTTTAAGTGCTTTGTGATGCATCTTTGAGAAAGAAAAATTAAATAAAAATATCAAAACATTTGTATTTTTGAAACTAGAGATAAGTCAATAGGTAAATAAATGGATTTTTTTTCATGTGTGCCATTATAAAGTTTCATTTCTTCGATTTTGTCATTATAAAACGCATATTGTTGTTGATGCCATTATTTTTGCGCCTAATTGTCAGCAATGCCATTTTGGAGCATTTCAAAGAATTTCTAACAAATACAAACTCAAAATACGTTCTAAAATAACAAATGGGATCCACATGTCATACTCCAGGCGAACGTTTGGTTTGTAATAGTTTTGAAACAGCGAACAAAAAAAAATCCAAATCCCCGGCTCCAAAAATTCTCCATCATATTCAAAGAGCTCCAAATTGAAAAGCACAAGCAAGCCCATAGGTTCAAAGAGTTGTTTATTATTTTTTCAAAAAAAAATCCAAATCGTACAATCAAAGTCAACCTAGAGGCTCATAGAAATCTTAGGTGTGTTCTTTGGATTTAACTGATTTGGATTTAACGAGCTGTCGCGTGGCCCGCCACTGTCTTCATCGGAGTCAGGGGCGCGCGAGGAGCTCCAGTTCGACGACGGCGCACAAGGAGGCGGAGTCGGCACCGGAGGAGGGAGGCCTAGCCGCGTGCTCGCCGCTGCTCGTTGCGGCCTCCATCGCTCGCTCGCCGCTGCGCCACCACTGCCGCTGTTGCCCCGCTGCCGTCGCTCCCTGCCGCTGTTGCTACTGCTCGTCGCCACCGCCCCGAGGTCGCCCCTCCGCCCCAGGGGTGCTCGCTGAGGAAGATGGGGAGCTCGCCGGGGATGACGAGGAGCTCGTGGGAGTTGGAGATTGGGAGGTGGGAGAAAGAAGATGGGAGAGGATAACAAGTGGGCCACACGTGTCATAGCTCCGTATTTCTTAGTATTCGGCTCGCGTATAAGGTGGAAATGTCCAAAAAAGTCGAAGAATGATATTGCTGATAATTAGTTGCAAAAATAATGTTATCAATAATGATATGTGTTTTATAATGTTAAAACCGAAGAAATGAAAGTTTATAATGGCTCACAGAAAAAAATCCAAGATAAATATATAAGCAAATGAGTCCAAATAACATGCGCCTACTTATTTCAAGAAAAATTCCAAATCGAAGTGGGCAACAAAGCGTTTGGGCTGGTCCATCCGCATTAAAACAGCGACCACCTCGCTTCGCCTTATCCCCCATCTTGTCCCCGACGTCAACGGCCACCACGCCCCCCTTCCCCTGCCCACCTCCTCCTCCGGCGCCTCCTCTAGAGCGAGAGAGATTGATCGTCTCCTCCCCCTTCCTCTTCCCCTTCGGCCATGGCATTCGCCGCCCGGGATGCGGGGCTCGTCGCTGCCGCCGCCCTCCTCGCCGGCGTGGCGGCGGCGGCGGCGGCCGGAGGGGTGTGCTTCGAGAGGATGTTCAGCTTCGGGGACTCGCTCACGGACACCGGCAACTTCCTGCGCTCCGTGCCGGAGGACTTCCCGGACCCCGCGCGCAGCCTCCCCTACGGCCAGACCTTCTTCGGCTACCCCGCCGGCCGCTACTCCGACGGCCGCAACCTCCTCGACTTCTTCGGTATAATAAAAACAAAGAAACTAATACTTCTTGTTTGTTTCTCTCTTCTTGATTATACCATTCTTGCTTGCGTAATCTTCTGCCCCCTTTGCCTTTGCCTTCTTGGTTGCTTGTTTATTCTGCTGGTTTTGGACTTTTGGGTCCCCCTCTGTTGAGAGAGCTGAGATAATGGCGACCGAAATCCGAATGGTTGATTGATAGGCAGAGCGTAACCTTTGGTGAATAATTTTGGTAATCTTTGATACGAAATTACTAATCGCCGGTGGTTTTTATTTATTAATCTAGGATGATAAAGGCGATGGCCTTTCTTGGTTGGAACGCCTCTGTGAGTGTATCGATCTGTTTCTTGTCACCTGTGCCCTTCCTGAACACTCCACGCATCCGTGGTGTGATAGTGTGGGAATCGCCAATTCGCCACGCGCTTGATTTCTCTTCAAGTAATGGACTCGTCAACGCTTTCCCTTTAGAGGCGGCCACACGACGGTGAGGATATAGACCATATAGTATGCCCAATTCTCCAATTCTCCAATTCTGCTACTTTAGTGTGCCTGTCTCGAACAAGAACGTAGTTTCAACACCAAACATTGCAAATTTACCAACTTGAGAATTTCCGCTAGTCGTATTTGCTCGTTGCAATTTGGAATGGGCATGGAGCACAGTAGATTATTTTTCATGCATATACAGTTTATGAGTAGCTGCGACCATGTCTTGGATTTTTCCAGTGCAAGTGCAATACAGAACGAAATCGTGGGTTCGAAAGGCGTGGGGAATTAACTAGATTTGATTACACAGTGGTCATCTTCCCCAGTTCTCCCCAACCACTGGACCATCATGGCATCAGCTCCTCGAACAGGCACCAATTGGTAGCTCCAACTACCAGTGAATTGGCACTTTGGCATTCACACTATCACGTGGTCAACACTTCTGCATCAGTCTTTTCTGTTCGTCTTTTCCTTTTTTGCGGCTTCTTGATGCCTCTTCATCTTATTTTTATCTCAGCGCTCCTCACTGATTGGTTTGTTGACGTGATTTGTTTTCTTGTCATGACCAGCGGAAGCGTTCGGGTTACCGTTCATAGCACCATACCTTGGAGGTGGCGACTTTCGGCATGGCGCAAACTTTGCGGTTGGTGGGGCCACTGCCCTCAACGGTTCATTCTTCCGGGAACGTGGCGTGGAACCTACATGGACACCACACTCCCTTGATGAGCAAATGCAGTGGTTCAAGAAGTTGCTCCCGTCCGTTACCTCGTCAGAGTCTGGTATGCATCTTCCTGGGTTTTTGTGCTGCGTCAATTTGCTTGGAAACAGTTTAATTCCAGCATGGTGTTTGATGAAATGAAATGCCCATGTGTGTGCAACTGTTAACTTCTAACAGCTTTTGCAATAGATATCAAGGAAACATCTTAGTGTAGCGAGCGTAATAACTTCGTATAGCATACATTATACGAAGTTATACGACAATATGCAAAGAGTGCTCAATCACCTCCCTCAGAACACCCGGCATGTCCGAAGGCTTCCAAGCGAACACGTCCTGGTTTGCCCGGAGGAAGGTGATGAGCACGTCTTCCTATTTCTCAACTTCATCAATGTACAGATAACCCAACAAACACTGTAACATATGATGCTATGAGCTCTTTTATTTGATATATTGAGCTGTAGTGTTTGTAGAGTTTTAAGGAGCAATACAGATGCCACAGGTCCCATCACCTTAGACACTTCTCAAAGTCGAGAAGAGCAACGATGGGAAGTCCTGTACTTCTCCAATCCATTTTGCTGCTATAAGGAGAAGGGATTTTTTAGAGTAGAAATTTGCAATTGTTGAGTGTCCGTTGCTTTGCTCAACTCTTTTACTTTAGCAACTTACTGCAACAGAAATGGAAAGGATTGTGTTGTCTGTACAGATTGTACTTCAGTCTGTTCAGGTGGCCATGCTATATAGGAAACTAGATTTGTGATTCAGCTCATGAGGGCAATGTATCTAGTATTCCAATGGCTTCATTGCCTCGTAACAGACAAAAGCATGCTCATACCTCTTAAAGTCTGCCTTGTGTTCAACATTATGCTGAATATGATTACCATAACATTCTGCTGAATATGGTTACCATGTGATGTTCAACAAAACTAAATAAGGGACTGCATCCCCAGCTTTATTGCTCGCGATCAAAAAAACAAACATGATTTTATTGCCCAAACGGTTTTGGGGCAACCGTACAAACAGAGATAATAAGTTTTAAGAGGGAAAAAGGTAAACTCAAGTTCATAGGCTCTTCAACATCAACCTAGAATAAACCACCACACTAGCACCTCTTGCATAACAGAACCACTGATACCCGACCATACTACTCTACTAACCTGACATGTATCTGCGAACTTCACCCCTGGGCGCCAAGCATGCTGATGTTCATGCTCTTGATTGGGTTAAGACTAGGATCTCCAGTCTGATGACCAGTGCAAAATTTCACTACAAAATTTTCCAAGTCAGTCCTTTTTCAACTAACATTTTAGTGCCATTCATTTGCGCTCTTGCAACCTACTGTCTGCAAGAGTTCAGAGTTGATCCAGAACAGGCAATTGTGACCAACTTAACTACTGCCTGGGCTGGTAACTAATGAACCGTTCAAGAGGATGCAATCCAAAGTTTCAAACCCCTAACAGCTTTGTCAATTGGCCGATGGAATATTGGAACAATTAAGAACAGTACAACATTTTGTCCCTGTGCAAAATCTAGAACTTAGTTCTGGCTGTGAGATCATTCTAGCATCTGCTGAAACGGTCGGATAAGAAGAGTAAGTACTCCAAAGATGTGTTGCCGATTTCTTACGCATAAGCTCATTGGAAGGTAGATCTTGTAAAATATGTAGAAGTCAATTACATGTGGATTTATGCGTTTTGCACAGCGTGTAGGGTAAAGTTTCATCGACTGGTTCCTTTTCAACAAAAAACTCCTGCCATGTCCTTGCTCCTAAGTAACATGGCATCTGACATTAACAAGATGGTAGCGAACTTGGTTTGGTCAAAAGATGGAAAACAAAAGATGGAAAAGTTCAGTGAAGCAAGACTGTTACATGAGCAGTTGAGGAAAGATCTTCAGCAGCGTTAACTTGGTGTATGTGTGACTGTGACAAATCTGTTTGAAATTTAGAGCAGAAGAGTTTGAGAGAGTAGCAAGTAATCTACGTGTTGACAAAGGCGCTACATAAACCGTGCAACTATTCATTGCATTGGGCATGGAGAATGAACAACCGGCAAGAACTCTCCCAGAAAAATGATTTGGTCGTTCAATTTGGGTGTTTTAATCATACTTATGCCACATGTGACATCATGGCATCATGCGATTAAGGTTTATTTAACTCTCAGCAAAAAAAATTTATCCGTAGATCAGATACCTCCATAGGATACGTAAAAGATTTAACGAAAACATCTATATGAGAAAATCAACTAATAGTTAAATAAGTCACATATAATTGGCAAAAATATAAATGCAGAAATTGAAGTAATTAACAGCATGCTGTTGGAAACTAATTGCATGCATCACCTAATTAATCAAACGGACTGGAAACAACGGAGTAGCGTTTAGTGGCATGCATACATGCGTGAAGCCATAAAAATTTAAGGAAATCAACATAATCACGCCATCGCATGCATAGGAACTAATTACGCGTGAAAACAAGAAAATCGAGTAATTGGCGCTATCATGGAAACTTGGGTGCACTTGTGTTTGATCGGTTGTATCGGATTAAACTTATATGGATAATACATATTGAATATGATGGTTATGTATGTTATGATTCAAACACAATGCTTGACTGATTAAACGGGATCATATAAGATTTTGTTTGGTTCACGTATAAGATGATATTGGATGGTTCAAATGTTCAAGTATTATCAAATAAAACTTTAAGTCTTGAGAAAATTCAGCCTTACATTCAATTTTTATAATGGTCAAACCAGATTTAATTTTAAGTTCAACATTCAAACCGAATTATAAATTCAACATTCAAACCAGATTCAATGTTCAAAGTATATTTTAAATTCAAATCTAACTTTTGACATATAACTAGATATAACATTTGAAATTTAGATCAAATTGAAACTAAAATCAAATTTTAAATCCAAAATTCAAACCAAATTCAAAAAATTAAATTCATAACTGAAATTAGACTTTCAATTCAATATTTAGGCTAGTTTGAACATTCAAACCATAGATCAAATTGAAACCAAAATCAAATTTTAAATCCAAAATTCAAACCAAATTCAAAAAATTAAATTCATAACTGAAATTAGACTTTCAATTCAATATTTAGGCTAGTTTGAACATTCAAACCAATTTTAAATCAAAATTAAATTAAAAATTAATTTCAAAACTCATATCATATTTTTAAATTCAAGATTCAAGCTATAATGAAGACTCAAATAAAAAATTTCAAATTCATGCTTATAAAATTAAAATGAGATTTAAAGTTGAAATCGGATTTCATTTCCAAAATAAATTCAAAATTAAATTAGTTTTAAATTTGGCATGGTACAAAACAAAAAAATATGAATCAGCCTACAGGAGAAAGTTGCGCGTCATCATTCAATCAAATCGAGCGTATGGAGCCGTAAAACATATTAAGGGAATATTCTAGTTTTTTGTATCACGCCATTCAGGATGATTTGGTTTAATTCGTCTAACCAAACACATGGATGAACCCAGATTCTATACCATCTATACAGAAACCATCTCATTCTTGTAATTAAACCCACCCTTAGTTGGTTTCCTTTTTGTTCCTGCCGAATATAAAATCTTCTCCATTTATTTCTTGTTTGAGAAAAAACACTCTATTCTCAAAGAAACCGTTTGAATTCTCTCATTTTTCAAAGAATTTATTTTTATTTATGGCCAATTTCTCGATAACCCTAGCGAATCTCCTTCATAAAATCAGTTTGATTTAAAATTTAAAATATGAATTTTCGTTGAACTTTGACTCATTACTCATCGTTTGATTCTATATTTTATTGGCCTTAAATTCATTCAATCAAAATGCATATACACTTAATTTATTAAATTAATAATTACTTATTTCTAATTATATCAAATTATACCAAAGTCAATTATACATTCCCTAGAAATATACTATGATTGTAGCATAATAAAAGTTAAGACTAATCTTATGCCGCGCGCACAGATCAAGAGTGGCTCATATTCGTTAGAGTGTATAGTAGAAGATGTTTTTTAAATAAATTTCTGAATAAGTAGATAAACATAACGTCCGAGATATTGACGTTGAAAGTATTTTGAATAAGTGGATAAACATAACCGAGATATTGCATGGCTGCTGAACTCTGAATTTCTGCTAGGATTAGACTTCTGGCCTGACTTTTCGTGGACATAAATAAAAGTTCCATTTTGTATCTATCCATCCAACTAGTTCTTCTAAGTATTATATAGTCACTGTATGAACCGGAATTCTTGCTAAGCACGGATCCTTAGATAAGAACAATTTTTCGTTGCGCAGAGAAGGTCATAATTTGTCGTTGTGTTCTTCAAACATTGCAGCTGAATAGCTGATCACTTTCAAGAGTCATTTAATGATCCATAAGCAACTAGCTAGGAGCATAGGACTTACTTCTTGTTTAGTATATGTGGTAATTAAATTGTAACTATCAGTATACGGCGTCATGGCGCAAGGATTAACTAGACAAGGATCATTCTTTTGTTGAACAAGACCTTGTCATTGCGTGCTAAAGAACTTACATCCTTGTCTGTTTTGATCTTCTTTACCTTGGAAACGATCCATTCTAGCCTCTCTTTTTTCTTGTACTGATTCAAATGAGCTGTTATCTTAGTGCCGTTCCAAAAGGTTAAAGAAATCTTCATTACGTTCTTGACAAAAATAAATAATGAAAGTACAGTCATAATCATCTATTCTATTATATATATAAAGGAGGGGATCGAAAAAGAAGCCACCACGTTCGTCCACATCTTCCAAATTATTTGGGCCGTTCGATCAACGGTGGGACCAAATTATAACGGCCAAGGTTAATCAAAGAAATTCTCACATAAATAAAAAAGTAAAAGATCTATGCCATTGATTTTGTGGGACCGGATTATAACGGCTTAGATTAAAAGAAGAATATTAGAAATTCAGATTAAATACTAAAGATGATATAATATGGTTATTTTATCCGTTCAATCAACTGTGGGACAAAATTATAACGGGATAGACAAAGAAAAAATAAAAGATCTATGTGTCTTAGATAAAAAGAAAATATTAGAAATTCATATTAAATACTAAAGTTGATATAATATATTAGAGATAAACTCTAAATCCGACCTGATATGTTAGAGATAAATTATGAGTTAGAGATAAACACTATATACCAAAATAAATCTAGCCGCGCAAACGCGCGGGCCACCTCGCTCGTTACTTTGGACAATGAAGATTTTCTTTTAAATAAATTTAGATTGCGAACATATTGTTGCAAAACCTTGCTACTAGGTGTTATAGTATAAGGCATAGATGAACAATCATATAATCATAAAGAAGGCAAGAACACAAGACGTAGGAGTGGGATTCTGCTTTATTAATTTCAGAATGGAGTGAAATTAAGATCTTACAAGCAAGCTTAGGGATTTCATCCTCAACGTTATGAGTTATGAAGGTGTTGATCCACATCCTTGCCTCCTTTAATTAAGTGTTGATTCCACCACTATTGGGTGAGATCTTTTAAAACCCTAGATCTTATAGCCATCAAATCTTTGTGTTATCATCCAACATGATGCAATCTTGATGTATGTGAGCCTCTATGCTATCTAGAGAGGAACTTGGTGTAATCCTCATTATCATATAGTAAAAGAGTTTTTGGTCAGCTTTGGGCGCCCTGTGTATTTTTACCCTGATTTGGGGGGTTTTCCACGTTAAAGATTTAGTGGCCATGTGTGATAAGTGATGTTGGTACTGCTGCCATGTCTTCATATATGTGATTCCTAGAGGTTAATTACCGCATCCTTAATCAGCTGAGTGAAAAATTTGGCAAGTCACATCGCCAATATAGGGCGTCATACAATCAAGTACGGTGTGGCGCCATAATTGTTGGTGCAAAGCGCAAACAAAATAATTATATTTAACAAAACTCAAATTAAGTTGCTGGTTAAGTAGAAGAGTAGTTTAGTAGTGTGGCACTCCCCTTTTCGTGCCTTTTGGGGCTAGGGCAGTATCTATTTAATTCTTTTCCATTATATATATTAGATGTCTATCCAAGAAAATACATTATCAAAATCTTTAAATTAAAATAACGATATTATGCTGGGTTCATGGTTGGATCAATTTTAACACGTACTTAATTTTTTTTGTACCGTTGATCTGCTTTGATCTAAAGATCCATGATAGCTCTTAGTGCCCTCTAGGGCGTAGAACGTCGTCATCAGGTAAGCAAATAAAAAAACAAATAAATAAATAGGATGAGCTCAAGAGAGAACCCATATGTAACCTAGCTAGCTCGTGATCAATCTGTACTCGGAGACTGATCCGACGTGGTTGGAATTAATTTGCTTGTCTTGCATGGAATCAGGAAGCTGCTAGCTAGGTTCGCTTCAAGAAATTTTCGGAGGTCAAGTGATGCACGTGATGGCCGGAAGAGTGTATATATGCTGGATCCGGTTCCTGTGCAGTCGTAGTAATGACTGCAAGTTAAGCAGTCACCAGCGAGCAGTCCGATCTAAATCCAAAGGCTCAAAACCGGCCAGATCACTGTAGCAGCGAAAATGCACTGTTTCACACTGTACCATACAATACTGTAGCAATCCATCTCAACCGGTACTTCAAAAAATGGACGGCCAAGATTTGGTGCAGTCCTTAACGTGCAGTCGTAGTAACGACTGCACCGGATCTGGATGCATATATGCTAGCCTTACGTTCCATTATCCTGGGAGTACGCACGTACGTACTCGCACATGCATGCAACTAATAGTCGTACAAATATATATACATGCCATATATGTGTAAATCTGATCGGGTCAAGACCAGAAGAAGGAAAGAGCGCAAGCACGCACGCTACTGACACAGTGCATGCACGTACGTACGTGCACTCGCTCGGCTGCACCTTCCATCGCATTGCTTATTCTCGTGCATGTGCATGCATGCATGCATGCAAGTAGCCCTAGTAATTAAGTTGATTCGTACGTGTGGTAGACTTGCGTACCTCGCCGCCGGGCGCTCGATCGCTGCGGCGGCGCAGCATGCAGATCAGTGGCATATGCGCACGCACGTACGCGTTAGCGTTGCCGACATGCATGCAATGCAAGCCCCTGTGCGCGCGCGCATCAACTTGCTTAGGTTGTCCCGTACGTGTGGATCGATAGGCTATATTGATTGAGATCCGCATGGTACGTATAGCCGCCCCCGCCTTTCTCCCCTCCAGCGTGCTCCGCTTCCGCCTTCTTCCGCTTCGCCGGCGCCACCGTCCATGGCATCGTTGATATTGTTTGGGTTAGGGTTCAATATGGAGAGGGAGATGTTTTGTGTCAGACGGGTTAGGGACGACATTTGCCCCAATTCAGCAGCCTGGACTCGATCGTGTCCAGGCTCCCGACCCGCTAAATTATTGAGTGTCGTGTAATTGTATAGAAAAATTAGCCCACACCATGGGCGCTGACAGCCCAAAACGAACAAAGCTGAGAGCGTCAGTTAGGCTTATGCCCAAGCTCTCCGAAATTCCTGGCTTCGCCACTGCCCCGATTGATATCTATAACTGCATCTCTGTCGACGACCATGCTTGGACTGTCGAGAGTACGCTGGGGAATTGATGCCCCAACACCTCCTCTCTCATCTCTCGACGGCCTCCCTAAGCCGCGTAGAGTATGATGGGTAACCAGCCAAACCCCCTCAGTGGCATCTCTCTCGATAGGGCACCGGGTCTCTCTCGACGGCTTTCCAGGGCGGTAGAGAGAGATGCGGCCAACGGACGGCAATGGCAACCACCTCGCTTGATGGATAGTACCCTACCGTTGAGAGAAATGTCCGTTCAAATAGCCCACTAAGAGGGAGCTCACCTGAAAACTTTCTTTGATTATCCTCATGATAGAGCATCTAGATCTCTCGACGGTTTCTTACGATATCATCGAGATACCAGTCTCGAGTGTTCATCACAATTAGGCCTTTGGATGGTCAACGCATCCTATTTCATTTTTATTGATAAATTACCATTAGTATTAATGATTTTGAATATGTGATGTTTGTTTATACAACATATGACATCATCAAAAAAATCTTTTTCTGAGCTTCCGATGTGATGACCCAAGTTAGAGCATCCCCATCAGGGGCATTATCAAGCCCCTCTATCAGCACAAGACAGCAGCACAGCACCGGCCTACAGTGTGCTTTTTTTTGAATTTTTTGGGCGCGGTTACTTTAGCTACAGTACTATACGGGGCCTCCTGGGGATGCTCTTAGTATTTTTTTGATGAATCTCTATGCGATGTACTCAGAGGATATTGTTAGGAGCATGGCTAGCAAGAAACACTAATTTAATGTTATAAATGCACTTGTAAAAATATTGAATGCTTACAATCTCACGTAATCGAATAAATATTTTTAATATCTCATTTCTATATTTTAAATTTCTAAGCTTCCGATGTGTTGACCCAAGTTAGTATTTTTCGATGAATCTCTATGTGATGTACTCGGGGGATATTGTTAGGAGCATGGCTAGCATAGCAACACTAATTTATTCTTAATGCACTCGTAAAAAACATTGAATGCTTACAATCTCACGTAATTGAATAAATATTTTTAATATCTCATTTCTATATTTTAAATTTATCGATGATTGGGAACAAGCCTCCTGAGTCGAATAAATATAATTATAAATTTTTAGAATAATAGCCACAAGTTTATTTTGGAAATAAAGACATTAACATGGTTAGTTAGGGTGCTGAGTCGCTGATAGCTAGAAGGCTATCTGGGTGCCTGGGTGGTGTCATGCATGGTGTGTCGGCTGCAGAGTTACATCACTAGGATGTGTATCTAAGGAGCAATGTTTTAAATAATCGCCACTATAGCTGGCTATAGTTGCTGGACGGATCAAATGTTAGGATAGTTCCCTTTCGCCGCTACGTGATCCTGGACGCCAATAGTGGTATTTAGCCCACTAAAACCGCTAAACTATCACTAGTTTAGCGCCGCTCATTGAAGTGGGCCAAAATCAGCCAGCACAAAACGACCCTAGTTATTCCCCGATCTGAAATAGAGTTGCTAAGTTGATACTTATTTCTAATTTGTTATGTTAAGTAATGGTCATGTACCAGTTGACATGTTTCCACTTCTCAAATCATAAAATTCCATAATTTCTACCATGTTTATGTGTATATGTCACTGATATTTGCCATGTTTTTTTCCCAAGACCACTACATGGCATAGCGGCAGTTATAACCGGCTATAGCCTTTTATAGCTGTTGGATAGCCCTGCCGCTAAATGGTATAGCCAGTTATTTAAAACAGTGCTAAGGAGTGAGAGTTAGATTTTCATCGGACGGCCATAAAAATCCAATTAATGATCTCCAGTGTGCTGGAACTGGAAGGCACTTGAACGATGAGGTGAGTCTTGCGCATTCCCATCGCGCGCCATCCATCGATGCCGGCGCACACGGCCAGCGAGGTAGCTGCCTATAAATACGCGCACATACATACGCGACTATTTCATGGAGTAATAGATCAACAAGCGTAGAACACGCATCGACATTGCTCGCCTTAACCCTAGCTAGTTGCAGGAAGACACTGCAGGAGGCAGGAGCGATGGATTCGCGAGACACTACAGCGGCGAAGCCCATCGAGGTGAAGTTCTCGAGCTGCCGTGGCGTGTCCTTCGAGCTCAAGCCGTCGCCAGCCAGCCCGACGGCGCCCCTCCTCGATGCCGGAGCCTGCGCTGCCGAGAGGGCGCCGCCGCCGACGCCCGTTGTTCCCGGAGCCGGCCGATGGGTGTGGCTCCCTCTGCCGTTTAGCCGTGAGTCCTCCTCCAGGATCTTCCCTAACGCGCTGGGTTCACGCATCGTCGGCAGTTCGCGGAGCCGCGCTAGCAGCCACTTCTGCGACCTCGACCTCGCCGCCATCGACGGCGATGAGGACGTTCCGAACGGCGGCGACGAGGAGATGGCTGTTGTCGCGGCAGCTCCGGCAGTTACCGAGGCGCCGCCGGCAAAGCCTGCGGCGGCGTCGGCGGCGCACTCGAGGCTCAGCGTGATACTGCTCGACCAGGGCCTCTTCACCATGTACAAGCGCCTGTTCGTCCTATGCGTCGTGCTGAACTCGGCGGCGCTCGCGCTCGCGGCGGCGGGGCACTTCCCTTACGCGAGGCGGCGCGCCGCCGTCTTTGCCATGGGCAACATCCTGGCGCTCACGCTGTGCCGCTCGGAGGCCGTCCTCCGGGTCGTGTTCTGGCTCGCCGTCGTGCTCCTTGGCCGGCCGTGGGTGCCCGTCGCCGCCAAGACCGGCGTCACGGCGATCCTCCAGTCCCTCGGCGGCGTCCATAGCGGCTGCGGCGTGTCGTCGGTCGCTTGGCTGGCGTACGCGCTCGTGCGGGCGGCCGCGACAGCGACGCCGCCGGCGATCGTCGCCGTCGCGTCGGCCATCCTCGGGTTGCTGGCGCTGTCGTGCTTGGCGGCGTTCCCGCTGGTGCGCCACCTCCACCACAACGTGTTCGAGCGCACGCACCGGTTCGCCGGGTGGAGCGCGCTGGCGCTGCTCTGGGCCTTCGTCGTGCTCTCCGCCGGCTACGACCCGGCCACCGCATCCTACTCCGGGCTCGCCGGCGCGGCCCTCGCGAGGCGCCAGGAGCTCTGGCTCACTGCCGCCATCACCTTCTTCACCTTCCTGCCGTGGCTAACGGTGCGGCGCGTGCCGGTCACGGTCACGGCTCCGTCCAGCCACGCGTCCATCATCACCTTCCGCGGCGGCGTCAAGGCCGGCCTGCTCGGGCGCATCAGCCGGTCGCCGCTGTCGGAGTGGCACGCCTTCGGCATCATCTCAGACGGCGGGGAGACGCACGCGATGCTCGCCGGCTCGGTCGGCGACTTCACCCGGGGCCTCGTGTCGGACCCGCCGAGGAGCCTCTGGGTTCGCGGGGTCCACTTCGCCGGCCTGCCGTACCTCATCGGGATGTACCGGAGGGCGACGCTGGTGGCGACGGGGTCGGGGATCTGCGTGTTCATGTCGTTCCTGATGCAGCCGAGCGCGGCGGAGGTGTCGCTGGTGTGGGTGGCCAAGGGGATCGACGCCAACTACGGCCAGGAGATGAAGGCGGCGGTGGCCGGCAGCAAGAACCTCGGCGGGAGGGTGGTGGTGCACGACACCGCTGTCATGGGGCGGCCGGACGTGGGGGAGCTGGCCGTCGGCGCGGCGCGGCGGTGGGAGGCGGAGGTGGTGGTGGTCACCAGCAACCCGGTGGGGAGCCGGGACGTCGTGCGGAGGTGCAAGGAGGCCGGCATCCCGGCGTTCGGCCCTATCTGGGATTCTTGATCTGCTTTCATCTCGAGCACACAATTTACACTACAAGCCACACTACAAGTCTTTAATGTCAGCTAATTAGATTCTTGTCTCACGAAGCTAGCTACGTAATAAGTATCGTTAGTCGGCGTGTTTGATGTTAAACATGTAACAATAATGCATGCAAAGATGCATGTGCACTGCTGGTGACCATGAACATGCCCAATGCATGCATGCATGTGGTCTTCCCCTAATTCAATGCATGCATACAACCACAATTATATCCAGATCCGAAAATGTATACTTTGGGAGGGCTCCAGGCATCTACGTTGGAGCAAAAGCGATAATTTTTAATACAGCACCTTCCTAATTCAAAGCTCTTACTCGTAAGAGCATGAATAGCAGGGGCTGTCTCAGCCCCTGCATCATGCGTTTTTGAATTTCAAGCCAGCCCGCCCACTGTGAATGTCTCTGCTGTTTTTGAATTTTTAACCCACGATTACTGTAGCTACAGTAATATAAGGGCCCTGCTGGGGATGCTCTAAGTGTGCATATCGAACATGTGTCCAACTACAGATACTAAATGATAGTTCAATGTATATGTTAATTGTTTCAATAGAAAGTATATAGAAGGAACGCCAAAATGTAGGGATCGTTGTTTTTGTTTAGAGAATGTAGTATTGAATCTATAATTTTACCCATTCATCATATTTTTTTACGATAATGTTATGTAAAAAAGACGACCGATGGGCATCACGTCTATCGAACACCCAACATCACATCACATTTCTTATCACTTTCTCATCCACACATTTCTCTTTGTAGCACCACGTCCAAATTTCTGTATCCCTCTCCTCTTCTCCATCTCCCTCCCTCCCCCTCTCTCTCTCTCTAGCAACAACACACCCAAATCTCCTTTTCCCTCTCTCTTATCATGCCTAAATCTCCTCTTCCTCTTCCTCTCCTCCCCCCTCTCTCTCTAGCAGCAACACGATCAAATTTGTGTGTGCATGCCTAATTTACCTCCTTCCCATCTCCACCTTGCTCCCTCCCCCTCCATTTGCTTGTGCTTTTGATTGGACCATTGCTAATAGATTGCATGGCTTTGATCCGTTGAATCAACACAAGAAAGAAAAACATGAAGAGCACAACACAAGAAAGAAAAACATGAAGAGCACAAAAATTTGCATCGCTAACTACAACATTGTTGGCTACTTGGGGCCTCCTTTGCTAGCAAATCCAATCTTAGCAAACACATGGGAATTATCTCTAACCTTATATACTTGATCTCTTACTAGCTTATCCCCTAAACAGATGAAGCTTAGCATACTTTTGGACTCTTAACCAAGCGAGCACAGACACATGTGACATCAGCCACAAACCATTCATGCAACTCAACACCTCACAATTTGCAGAGTTTGTACACATTCACGTCACTTAACCCTCTCAACACATTTCCTTGACGTGTGACCAGCAATGAACACCATATGGCCTATTGGTTTGCTAACAATATTTCAACCTGCGAATGCTCAGCAGTCAAACCCATATGGTCAGCAGTCAACCATATCTCTCCCGTGTCACATCCTCCATGTTCAGTCGGACGACTAAGAGAACCAGATCAGTGCGAGACGCCTTTTCCAACAATAACTGGCTTCTCGACCTTCGAAGAAACTGGCTACCTCACATGGCCCCCGAGCTCCTCGTGCTGCTCGCCAGATTATCCCGCGTCACCCTTGCCGAGGGTGAGCCGGACCAGCGAACTTGGCGGTTCTCGCCGGACGGTTCTTTCTCCGTGCGCTCAGCTTACCGGTTGCAGTTCTCTGGGCGTTGCCCGGCCCCCGCTCTGCTTACAATCTGGAAGACCTGGGCGCCGTCCAAATGCAAATTCTTCCTTTGGCTTCTTCTACAGAATCGAGTCTTGACAGCGGATGTTCTACAACGAAGGCAACTCCCCAACTCCTATTTCTGCCCCCTGTGCCGCAGAAACTTGGAGACTCCGGAACACCTTTTTCTGGATTGCGCATTCAGCTCTTTCGTCTGGAGCAGGCTCGCAGCGCTCTTCAACATCCCTGCGCTCATTCCGAGCACGTGGGGAGAGGTCTGCCTCAACGTTTGGTGGGAGAACATTACCCTACAATCCGGGTCCCATAAAGGAGCCCGCTCGATCATCTCTGCCACCTGTTGGCACCTTTGGATCGAGCGAAACAACCGCGTCTTTCGGTCGGAAGAGAAGCCTTGCCACCTCTTCCTCAAGCTCCTCACTGACGAGCTGCGCCTATGGGAGGCAGCTGGTGCAAATTTAGTTTCCCTGTAATTAAGCTTAGCTTGATCTTCTGCTCCCCTGGGGGGAGGGGTAATTCCCCCCCACTCTGTACAACTTCTTCCTTTTGATCAATAGATGGCAGCTCTCCTGCCCTTTGCTCAAAAAAGAAATAAGTATCAACTTGGCAACTCTATTTCAGATCGAGGAATGACTAGGGTCGTTTTGCGCTGGCTGATTTTGGCCCACTTTAATTTAGCGGCGCTAAACTAGTGATAATTTAGCGGTTTTAGTGGGCTAAATACAACTATTGGCGTCCACGATCACATAGCGGCGAAAGGAAACTATCCTAACATTTGATCCGTCCAGCAGCTATAGCCATCTATAGCGACGGTTATTTAAAACATTGCTCCTTACATACACATCTGACATCCCAGCGCTGTACTTCCGCAGCCCACACACCATGACACCACCTAGGCACCCAGCTAGCCTTCTAGCTATCAGCGACTCAGCACCCTAACTAACCAGGTTAAGAGCATCCCTAGGAGCCCCCCAATCAACACCCCCCATCGCTACAGTAACTCGATTTTTACCCGCGCAGTAGAATCTGCTTCTCTGGCCAGATGGATTCCCTCCTGCTGCATTTGAAATTTTTTGAAGTAGAGGCCTTTTTGATGAGCCTCCTGTGGATGCTTTAATGTCTTTATTTCCAAAATAAACTTGTGGCTATTATTCTGAAAATTTATAATTATATTTATTCGACTCAGGAGGCTTGTTCCCAATCATCGATAAATTTAAAAATATAGAAATGAGATATTAAAATATTTATTCAATTACGTGAGATTGTAAGCATTCAATATTTTTTACGAGTGCATTAAGAATAAATTAGTGTTGCTATGCTAGCAATGCTCTTAACAATATCCTCTGAGTACATCACATAGAGATTCATCGAAAAATACTAACCTATGTCATCACATCGGAAGCTCGGAAAAAGATTTTTTTGATGATGTCATATGTTGTATAAACAAACATCACATATTCAAAATCATTAATACTAATGGTAATTTATCAATAAAAATGAAATAGGATGCGTTGACCATCCAAAGGCCTAATTGTGATGAACACTCGAGACTGGTATCTCGATGATATCGTAAGAAACCGTTAAGAGATCTAGATGCTCTATCATAAGGATAATCAAAGAAAGTTTTTGGGTGAGCTCTCTCTTACTGGCCTATTTGAACAGACATTTCTCTCAACGGTAGGTTACTATCCATCAAGAGAGCCCTGGAAAGCCGTCGAGAGAGACCCGGCGCCATGTTGAGAGAGTTGTCACTAAGGGGGTTTGGCTAGTTATCCATCGTACTCTTAGCGGCTTACGGAGGTCGTCGTGAGAGATGAGAGAGGAGGTGTTGGGGCATCAATTACCCAGCGTACTCTCGACAGTTCAAGCATGGTCGTCGGCAGAGATACAGTTATAGATATCAATTAGGGCAGTGTGGCGAAGCCAGGAATTTTGGGGAGCATGGGCATAAGCCTAACTGATGCTCTCAGCTCTTTCTATTTTGGGTTGTCCGCGCCCATAATGTGGGCTAATTTTTCTATGCAATTACACGACGCTCAATAGTTTAGCGGGCCGGGAGCCTGGACACGATCGAGCCTAGGATCACCGGGCCCTGGCTCCGCCACTGAATTGGGGCAAATGTCCCTAACCCGTCGGACACAAAACATCTCCCTCTCCATATTGAACCCTAGCCCAAACAATATCAACGATGCCATGGCGGCGCCGGCGAAGCGGAAGAAGGCTGAGGCGGAGCGCGCGCGCTGGAGGGGAGAAAGGCGGGGGCGGCTATGCCTATACGTACCATGCGGATCTCTTAATATAATCAATATAGCCTGCCTATCGATCCACACGTACGGGACAACCTACGCAAGTTGATGCGGCGCACAGGGGCATGCATGCATGCATGTCGGCAACGCTAACGCGTACGTACGTGCGCATATGCCACTGACCTGCATGCTGCGCCGCCGCAGCGATCGATAGAGCGCGCGGCGGCGAGATACGCAAGTCTACCACACGTACGAATTAACTTAATTACTAGGGCTACTTGCATGTATGCATGCATGCATGCACATGCACGAGAATAAGCAATGCGATGGAAGGTGCAGCCGAGCGTGTGCACGTACGCACACGTACGTGCATGCACTGTGTCAGTAGCGTGCGTGCTTGCGTTCTTTCCTTCTTCTGGTCTTGACCCGATAAGATTTACACATATATGGCATGTATATATATATGTACGACTATTAGTTGCATGCATGTGCGAGTACGTACGTGCGTGCGTACTCCTGGATAATGGAACGTAAGGCTAGCATACATTCTTCCGGCCATCACGTGCATCACTTGACCTCCAAATTTCTTGAAGCGAACCTAGCTAGCAGCTTCCTGATTCCATGCAAGACAAGCAAATTAATTCCAACCACGTCGGATCAGTCTCTGAGTACAGATTGATCACGAGCTAGCTAGGTTACATGTGGGTTCTCTCTTGAGCTCATCCTTTTTTTTTTTATTTGCTTACCTGATGACGACGTACTACGCCCTAGAGGCTAAGAGCTATCATGGATCTTTAGATCAAAGCAGATCAACAGTAAAAAAAATTAAGTACGTGTTAAAATTGATCCAACCATGAACCCAGCATAATATCGTTATTTTAAAAGATTTTGATAATGTATTTTCTTGGATAGACGTCTAATATATATAATGGAAAAGTATTAAATAGATACTGCCCTAGCCCCAAAAGGCACGAAAAGGAGAGTGCCACACTAAAATACTCTTCTAACCAGCAACTTAATTTGAGTTTTGTTAAATATAATTATTTTGTTTGCGCTTTGCATCAACAATTATGGCACACCGTACTTGATTGTATGAAGCCCTATATTGGCGATGTGACTTGCCAAATTTTTCACTCAGCTGATTAAGGATGCAGTAATTAACCTCTAGGAATCACATATATGAAGACATGGCAGCAGTACCAACATCACTTATCAGTTATCACACATGGCCACTAAATCTTTAACGTGGAAAACCCCCCAAATCAGGGTAAAAATACACAGGGCGCCCAAAGCTGACCAAAAACTCTTTTACTATATGATAATGAATATTACACCAAGTTCCTCTCTAGATAGCAGTAGAGGCTCACATACATCAAGATTGCATCATGTTGGATGATAACACAAAGATTTGATGGCTATAAGATCTAGGGTTTTAAAAAATCTCACCCAATAGTGGTGGAATCAACACTTAATTAAAGGAGGCAAGGATGTGGATCAACACCTTCGTAACTCATAACGTTGATGATGAAATCCCTAAACTTGCTTGCAAGATCTTAATTTCACTCCATTCTGAAATTATTAAAGCAGAATCCTACTCCTATATGTCTTGTGTTCTTGTCTTCTTTATGATTATGTGGTTGTTCATCTACGTCTTATACTATAACACCTAGTAGCAAGGTTTTGCAACAATAGGTTCACAATCTAAATTTATTTAAAAGAAAATCATCATTGTCCAAAGTAATGATTATGACTGTACTTTCATTATTTTTTTTTGGCAAGAACGTAATGAAGATTTATTAACCTTTTGGAACGGCACTAAGATAACAGCTCATTTGAATCAGTACAAGAAAAAAGAGAGGCTAAAATGGATCGTTTCCAAGGTAAAGAAGATCAAAACAGACAAGGATGTAAGTTCTTTAGCACACAATGACAAGAGGTCTTGTTCTCAACAAAAGAATGATCCTTGTCTAGTTAATCCTTGGGCCATGACGCCGTATACTGATAGTTACAATTTAATTACCACATACTAAACAAGAAGTAAGTCCTATGCTCCTCGCTAGTTGCTTGTGGGTCATTAAATGACTCTTGAAAGTGATCAGCTATTCAGCTGCAATGTTTGAAGAACACGACGACAAATTATGACCTTCTCTGCGCAACGAAAAATTGTTCTTATCTAAGGATCCGTGCTTAGCAAGAATTCCGGTAATACTTAGAAGAACTAGTTGGATGGATAGATACAAAATGGAACTTTCATATATGTCCACGAAAAGTCAGGCCAGAAGTCCAATCCTAGCAGAAATTCAGAGTTCAGCAGCCATGCAATATCTCGGTTATGTTTATCCACTTATTCAAAATACTTTCAACGTCAATATCTCGGTTATGTTTATCTACTTATTCAGAAATTTATTTAAAAAACATCTTCTACTATACACTCTAACGAATATGAGGGGTACATATGCTGTGCAATCAGCCTAACGGTGCAATCGCCATGCAATCGAACTATCAAAAGTTGTAAAAAATTCTGAAAAACTTTGTACATGTACTCTTCAACTTACTCTATCTCTGGATAAAATTTTAAGTTCAAATTCATTCTATATTGAACGTTACAAAAAAGCGAAAATTCTATCAATTTTGAACTTATCAAAACTGTCCGTTTTTTCTTTTTTTTTATAACTCTTAATATAGAATGAATTTGAATTTGAAATTTTATCCAGAGATAGAGTAAGTTGAAGAGTACATGTACAAATTTTTTCAGAATTTTTTACAACTTTTGATAGTTCGATTGCATGGCGATTGCACCGTTAGGCTGATTGCACAGCATATGTACCCCTCATATTCGTTAGAGTGTATAGTAGAAGATGTTTTTTAAATAAATTTCTGAATAAGTAGATAAACATAACCGAGATATTGACGTTGAAAGTATTTTGAATAAGTGGATAAACATAACCGAGATATTGCATGGCTGCTGAACTCTGAATTTCTGCTAGGATTGGACTTCTGGCCTGACTTTTCGTGGACATATATGAAAGTTCCATTTTGTATCTATCCATCCAACTAGTTCTTCTAAGTATTACCGGAATTCTTGCTAAGCACGGATCCTTAGATAAGAACAATTTTTCGTTGCGCAGAGAAGGTCATAATTTGTCGTCGTGTTCTTCAAACATTGCAGCTGAATAGCTGATCACTTTCAAGAGTCATTTAATGACCCACAAGCAACTAGCGAGGAGCATAGGACTTACTTCTTGTTTAGTATGTGGTAATTAAATTGTAACTATCAGTATACGGCGTCATGGCCCAAGGATTAACTAGACAAGGATCATTCTTTTGTTGAGAACAAGACCTCTTGTCATTGTGTGCTAAAGAACTTACATCCTTGTCTGTTTTGATCTTCTTTACCTTGGAAACGATCCATTTTAGCCTCTCTTTTTTCTTGTACTGATTCAAATGAGCTGTTATCTTAGTGCCGTTCCAAAAGGTTAATAAATCTTCATTACGTTCTTGCCAAAAAAAAATAATGAAAGTACAGTCATAATCATTACTTTGGACAATGATGATTTTCTTTTAAATAAATTTAGATTGTGAACCTATTGTTGCAAAACCTTGCTACTAGGTGTTATAGTATAAGACGTAGATGAACAACCACATAATCATAAAGAAGACAAGAACACAAGACATATAGGAGTAGGATTCTGCTTTAATAATTTCAGAATGGAGTGAAATTAAGATCTTGCAAGCAAGTTTAGGGATTTCATCATCAACGTTATGAGTTACGAAGGTGTTGATCCACATCCTTGCCTCCTTTAATTAAGTGTTGATTCCACCACTATTGGGTGAGATTTTTTAAAACCCTAGATCTTATAGCCATCAAATCTTTGTGTTATCATCCAACATGATGCAATCTTGATGTATGTGAGCCTCTATGCTATCTAGAGAGGAACTTGGTGTAATCCTCATTATCATATAGTAAAAGAGTTTTTGGTCAGCTTTGGGCGCCCTGTGTATTTTTACCCTGATTTGGGGGGTTTTCCACGTTAAAGATTTAGTGGCCATGTGTGATAACTGATAAGTGATGTTGGTACTGCTGCCATGTCTTCATATATGTGATTCCTAGAGGTTAATTACTGCATCCTTAATCAGCTGAGTGAAAAATTTGGCAAGTCACATCGCCAATATAGGGCGTCATACAATCAAGTACGGTGTGGCGCCATAATTGTTGGTGCAAAGCGCAAACAAAATAATTATATTTAACAAAACTCAAATTAAGTTGCTGGTTAGAAGAGTATTTTAGTGTGGCACTCTCCTTTTCGTGCCTTTTGGGGCTAGGGCAGTATCTATTTAATACTTTTCCATTATATATATTAGACGTCTATCCAAGAAAATACATTATCAAAATCTTTTAAAATAACGATATTATGCTGGGTTCATGGTTGGATCAATTTTAACACGTACTTAATTTTTTTTACTGTTGATCTGCTTTGATCTAAAGATCCATGATAGCTCTTAGCCTCTAGGGCGTAGTACGTCGTCATCAGGTAAGCAAATAAAAAAAAAAAGGATGAGCTCAAGAGAGAACCCACATGTAACCTAGCTAGCTCGTGATCAATCTGTACTCAGAGACTGATCCGACGTGGTTGGAATTAATTTGCTTGTCTTGCATGGAATCAGGAAGCTGCTAGCTAGGTTCGCTTCAAGAAATTTGGAGGTCAAGTGATGCACGTGATGGCCGGAAGAATGTATGCTAGCCTTACGTTCCATTATCCAGGAGTACGCACGCACGTACGTACTCGCACATGCATGCAACTAATAGTCGTACATATATATATACATGCCATATATGTGTAAATCTTATCGGGTCAAGACCAGAAGAAGGAAAGAACGCAAGCACGCACGCTACTGACACAGTGCATGCACGTACGTGTGCGTACGTGCACACGCTCGGCTGCACCTTCCATCGCATTGCTTATTCTCGTGCATGTGCATGCATGCATGCATACATGCAAGTAGCCCTAGTAATTAAGTTAATTCGTACGTGTGGTAGACTTGCGTATCTCGCCGCCGCGCGCTCTATCGATCGCTGCGGCGGCGCAGCATGCAGGTCAGTGGCATATGCGCACGTACGTACGCGTTAGCGTTGCCGACATGCATGCATGCATGCCCCTGTGCGCCGCATCAACTTGCGTAGGTTGTCCCGTACGTGTGGATCGATAGGCAGGCTATATTGATTATATTAAGAGATCCGCATGGTACGTATAGGCATAGCCGCCCCCGCCTTTCTCCCCTCCAGCGCGCGCGCTCCGCCTCAGCCTTCTTCCGCTTCGCCGGCGCCGCCATGGCATCGTTGATATTGTTTGGGCTAGGGTTCAATATGGAGAGGGAGATGTTTTGTGTCCGACGGGTTAGGGACATTTGCCCCAATTTAGTGGCGGAGTCAGGGTCCGGCGATCCTGGGCTCGATCGTGTCTAGGCTCCCGGCCCGCTAAACTATTGAGCGTCGTGTAATTGCATAGAAAAATTAGCCTACACCCTAGGCACGGACAACCCAAAATGGACATAACTGAGAGCGTCAGTTAGGCTTATGCCCAGGCTCCCCGAAATTCCTGGCTTCGCCACACTGCCCCGATTGATATCTATAACTGCATCTGTGCCGACGACCATGCTTGAACTGTCGAGAGTATGCTGGGCAATTGATTCCCCAACACCTCCTCTCTCATATCTCGACGGCCTCCCTAAGCCGCATAGAGTATGATGGGTAACCAACCAAACCCCCTCAGTGACATCTCTCTAGACAAGGCATCGGGTCTCTCTCGACGACTTGCCAGGGCAGTCGAGAGAGATGTGGCCAACGAACGGCCATGGAGACCATCTCTCTTGATGGATAGTACCCTACCATTGAGAGAAATGTCCGTTCAAATAGGCCACTAAAAGAGAGCTCACCGAAGGGCTTTCTTTGACTACCCTCGTGATCGATAGAGCGAGAGCTCACCGGAGGGCTTTCTTTGACTACCCTCGTGATAGAGCATCTCTCTCGACGATTTCTTACAATATTGTCGAGATACCATTGTGATCGAGCATCTCTCTCAACGATTTCTTACGATATCGTCGAGATACCAATCTCGAGGGTTCAACACAATTAGGCCTTTGGATGGTCAACGCATCCTATTTCATTTTTATTGATAAATTAACATTAATATTAATGATTCTGAATATGTAATGCTTGTTTGTACAACATATGACATCATCAAAAAAAAATCTTTTTCCGAGTTTCCGATGTGATGACCCAAGTTAGTATTTTTCGATGGATCTCTATGTGATGTACTCAGGGGACATTGTTAGGAGCATGGCTAACATAGCAACACTAATTTATTCTTAATGCACTCGTAAAAAATATTGAATGCTTACAATCTCACATAATCAAATAAATATTTTTAATATCTCATTTTTATATTTTAAATTTATCGATGATTGGGAACAAGCCTCCTGAGTCGAATGAATATAATTATAATTTTTCAGAATGATAGCCACAAGTTTATTTTGAAAATAAAGACATTAACATGGTTAGTTAGGGTGCTGAGTCGCTGATAGAAGGCTAACTGGGTGCCTGGGTGGTGTCATGGACCCATGTTGTAAATAACTGGCTATAGCAGCCGCAATAGTCGGTTATAGCTGCTGGATGGATCAAATGTTAGGATAGTTCCTTTTCACCGCTACGTGATCCTGGATGCTAATAGTGGTATTTAGCCTGCTAAAACCGCTAATTTATCACTAGTTTAGCGCTGCTAATTGAAATGGGCCAAAATCAGCCAGCGCAAAACGATCCTAGTCATTCCCCGACCTGAAATAGAGTTGCCAAGTTGATACTTATTGCTAATTTGTTATGTTAAGTTTTGTTATGTTAAGTAATGGTCCTGTACCAGTTGACGTGTTTCTAATTCTCTATTCATAAAATTCCCTAATTTTTGCCATATGTGTATATATCACTTCTTTTTGTCATGTTTTTTCCCCAAAACCACTACATGGCATAGCGGCAGCTATAGCTGGCTATAGCCTTTCATAGGATAGCCCTGCCGCTAAATGGCATAGCCGGTTATTTAAGGCCCTGTTTGTTTGAGCTGTAGCTTCTCAAAAAGCAGCTTCTAGGAAAAGCTCAAATCACAGTACAAATTGGGCTTTTGGTGGCTTTTGACTTCTTTGAGGTGGGTTTCAAAAGCTGGCAGCTCCGCCACTGCGGGAACTGGAAAGCACTTGAACGATGAGATGAGTCTTGCGCATTCCCATCGCCATCCATCGATGCAGGCGCACACGGCCAGCGAGCTAGCTGCCTATAAATACGCGCACATACATACGCGACTATTTCATGGAGCAATAGATCAACAAGCGTAGAACACGCATCGACATTGCTCGCCTTAACCCTAGCTAGTTGCAGGAAGACACTGCAGGAGGCAGGAGCGATGGATTCGCGAGACACTACAGCGGCGAAGCCCATCGAGGTGAAGTTCTCGAGCTGCCGTGGCGTGTCCATCGAGCTCAAGCCGTCGCCAGCCAGCCCGACGGCGCCCCTCCTCGATGCCGGAGACTGTGCTGCCGACAGGGCGCCGCCGCCGACGCCGGTTGTTCCCGGAGCCGGCCGATGGGTGTGGGCGTGTGGCTCCCTCTGCCGTTTAGCCGTGAGTCCTCCTCCAGGATCTTCCCTAACGCGCTGGGTTCACGCATCGTCGGCAGTTCGCGGAGCCGCGCGAGCAGCCACTTCTGCGACCTCGACCTCGCCGCCATCGACGGCGGTGAGGACGTTCCGAACGGCGGCGACGAGGAGATGGCTGTTGTCGCGGCAGCTCCGGCCGTTACCGAGGCCCCGCCGGCAAAGCCTGCGGCGTCGTCGGCGGCACACTCGAGGCTCAGCGTGATACTGCTCGACCAGGGCCTCTTCACCGTGTACAAGCGCCTGTTCGTCCTATGCGTCGTGCTGAACTCGGCGGTGCTCGCGCTCGCGGCGGCGGGGCGCTTCCCTTACGCGAGGCGGCGCGCCGCCGTCTTCGCCATGGGCAACATCCTGGCGCTCACGCTGTGCCGCTCGGAGGCCGTCCTCCGGGTCGTGTTCTGGCTTGCCGTCGTGCTCCTTGGCCGGCCGTGGGTGCCCGTCGCCGCCAAGACCGGCGTCACGGCGATCCTCCAGTCCCTCGGCGGCGTCCATAGCGGCTGCGGCGTGTCGTCGGTCGCGTGGCTGGCGTACGCGCTCGTGCGGGCGGCCGCGACCGCGACGCCGCCGCCGATCGTCGCCGTCTCTCATGTTGCTTTTATCGAAGATGATCATAGATGGGTGGTTTATGATTACTTACTCGTGTCTCTGATGCCATAAGAGAGACAAATTATTTTATCTAAGATGATTTACTGTTATTATTTGAAATAGTAAATTGTTATTATATATCGGAGATGACTCTTGTAACAAGGAATATATAAATAACTTCTTTAGGTTGTTGGCCACGTATATTGTTGGAGGGAGTAATTTCTTTAGGTCGTTGGCTGTGGTAGGGAGCTCCAAAGGATGAGACTATCTCCAAACACCTATATCCTTTCAATTTTTCGTAAAATTTGAAGATATGGGCTCCCTAAGCTGCTCTAGTGGTCCCCTGTATTTCCATATGTCTCTTACTCCATCTCCAAATTTACTCTCTTCTCTTCCACATTATATTTTGGGCAATTCTCTTATGTAGTACTCCGAAATTGCAAAAATTATAGAAATGAGTAAAAGTATAACACTAAGTGATATCTTTTTACACAGGATTAGAAATTTTTGTGACTTTGGAGTACTACATTGGTAATTTTATCTCTATATTTTTTAATTGGATGGAGTGTGATTTTAGGGGTCATGTTGGAGTGTGTAGAAATATAAGGAGAGAATCTTTCCTAGAGGTGGGTATGTGAGGTGGAATTTCGTTGAAAATGGCCTAGGCATGGCTTCATTAACCGAACCACACTCTCTAAACCGTATAACCCTCGGTTAGCGGTTTTCGAAAAAACCGGTCAAAACCAATTGAAATTAGTTCGAATTCCATATGTTTCTAATCAAAATCAAATGGGGAACGGTTTGGTTGATCATAGGTTAAGCACTGGTTTGGACCGGTTAGCCGCCTTTTTTGGCGGTTAGTTGATGATTTCATCAATTTTTATTAAAAAATTAAAAAATTCAGAAATATATCCAAACAATCTGAATATAATTTGGTTGGTTAAACCGGTCAATCAACCAAACCTCTCGGCGTCAGTTAACGGTTAACAAAGATTTTCTAGTATTTTTGAAAAGAATAATGGCCAAAGTGCATATTTAGAAATGAAAGTAATGTAAAAAAAGATTTTTTAGTATTTTTGAAAAAAATAATGGGCTCAGTACATATTTCTAAAAAAAATAAAAGGCAATGGGGCTCAAGGGGGGCTCGAACCCTAGTAAGAATAATGGGCTAAGTACATATTTAGAAATGAAAGCAATGCCAAAAATTTTTTTAGTATTTTTGGAAAAAATAATGAGCTAAGTGCATATTTAGAAATGAAAGTAATGCCAAAAAATATTTTTTAGTATTTTTGAAAAGAATAATGGGTTAAGTACATATTTAGAAATGAAAGTAATGTAAAAAAGATTTTTTAGTATTTTTGGAACAAAATAATGGGCTCAGTACATATTTCTAAAAAAAAAAGGCAACGGGGTGCAAGCGGGGCTCGAACCCGCAACCAGCACGGGGAGCCCGCACTTAAACGCCATGCGCTAGCCAAGTGAGAGGAAGTTTCTATTCGACATAGGAGGGTGCAAGAATTTCTTAAAGGATAACAGTAGAGTGTACGTGTCCCAAGCCCGTGGCACGGAGCCAACCCTACAAGCGGTTGGTGGAACCAACCGCTTGTAGCAACCCTATCTACAAGTGGTTCGTGTTACGAACCGCTTGTAGAGATGATCTCTACAA
>SPJY01035202.1:1112877-1124144 GCA_005191435.1 Raddia distichophylla
GCAGCCACGGCGGGGCGGGAGGGAGGCAGTGGCAACGTAGAAAGAAAGGGAGGGAGAGCGGGGGCGACGCGGGAGGGAGGGAGAGCAGTGGCGGCGGCACAGAGAGAGGGAGGGAGAGCAGTGGCGGCGAAAGAGAGAGAGGATGTGAGGAGAGACAAGATGAGATGGAGAGAGACAGGAGATATTTTAATTTTTTGTCAGATTTGCCACATTACCCGTCACGTGGAAAAACCACAATCAAAATCATTGCGTGGTGTTATTTGCATATTTTTTTGGTTTTGTGGACTATAATACCTGGTTTCATAGTTCCGGGGTTAAGTAGAAAGGTGCGATAGTTTAGAGTATAATATAAACTTTTTCCTTTTCTTTTATCTAATTCTGGTAGAAGTCATATGGCCGAGGCCCATTGAGCTTATTAATTTGAGTGGTTATTTTTTTCTTTAGAAACATACCACGTCTTCCAAAATTTGAGAATCGTCGCCGCTCCTAAGTCGTCGTAGCATTGCACCGCACGCCGGTCCACCGGCACAGCGACTATGGGTGCGTTTGGTTCTTTGGCTAGGGTGGCTATAGCCGAGCTAGGCTAGGCTAGCTCAGGTTGGATTAGCTAGCCTTGCCGTCAATACTTGTTTGGTATTCTTTGCCTATGATGGCAAGTATCCATCAGCCAATTGTTTGGTTTTTAGCAATAGGATTCTTGCTGTACCGAATTTACACACACATACAATCAGGAATCACACGCACATACAAATCAACATTAGCAAAACCAGAATATTAATGCATCTGTGCTTGAGCACATATACGTCCACTCGAGCAAAACACAAAAAACATAGACCAGCTACTCCATAAGTATATACGGCAAAAACATAGACTTGCCAACAAAAACACATGCAAAATTTGAGCTGCTATATAGAAGACGAAGGGCCAAGGTATCGAGCCCCCCTCTTTATCCTCACCTCCCTGCTCTGTGATGCACACATGTTGTTCGACGGAATGCGCAGCCGCCTCGCTCCCTCTCCTCCTTTCTCTGTGACTTGAACTCCTGCTTCTTATTGCATTTTCTGTGCTAGCAATAGGCTAGGCTAACTCAGGTCGGATTAGCTGGCCTTGCCGTCAATACTTGTTTGGTATTCTTTGCCTATCATGGCAAGTATTCATCAGCCAATTGTTTGGTTTTTAGCAATAGGATTCTTGGTTCTTAGCAATAGGATTCCTGCTGCATCTGTGCTTGAGCACATATACATCCACCTAAGCAAAACACAAAAACATAGAGAAAAATTGCCATGTTATTCTCACATATAGGCCACAAGACTTAATGGAACACATGAAAAAATTGAGCTGCTATATACGGCAACAAGTTTTATGTGGCAATAGCTGCTAGATAGACATTTATTAGGCAAATCAAGAAACTAGATGATAGACAATTATTTGGAAAATTTAACAAACTAGACCAGCATTCTAAAAACACCTGACAAGTAGAAATCACATGGATGTTGTACAATTTTGAATGACCCAATGGAGCACAAATTGTTGGTTGGTATCCAATGGCCTCTCCTTCAACATGGAAGCAATTTTCTCATTATTTGCCAAATAGGACTGCACCTCAAGCCTGACAAACATGGGTAATTATTCCATACCATCAACTATTTTGAAGAGGGACTCGTTTGGATTGGTCATATGGGTCAAGCGCATAGCGCTTGTTATATCTTTAACAGCCAAATCATCGGTCTTGACCCTCTTTCCTTTGTCACGCTTGCTAGCTGTTGGACGGTTTGATGTGCTACCTTCATTGTTGTTACTTTGTTCAGGAAGACAATCTAAATCGTAATGCATGGCAGGATCCTCCTCATTGTTAGGTGCATTCTTGTCACCAAGTATATCATTGTCCTCTTTATTTGGGTGATCAAATGGTGTTTGAAGGACCGTAAATTATCAAAATGAATTCCATCTCATCATAGAAGCGAATGGGGGTATTAATATATTTTGCCCTTCTATCTTTGTTCTACATGTCAACCAAACAAATGGAAATATTGTTAGTTAACTCAATATAAGAAAAAAAAATTGCTAGAAAAATATTGTAACTATTATTATATATGCAATATATACTCACATTTGTCATGCGGATGACCTCACTCTCTTCATACAATATCATTTTCTCCACATCATCGAAATTGGCTCCACTTAAATTCTTTGCTTCCAAGATAACCTTCCACTGAGCTTTCAGTTTGTGGAACTTGTGGTATACTTGTCGTTGTGTGAAGGTTGTCGAAAATTTTTGATTGATTTTTTGGGCACATTCCTCATGATGGACCTCCTTAAAAACAAATTGTCTCCCTTCACTTTGTATCTTCTCCTTGTAGTATCGCAACATTTCCTCAACAACCTGGGGCTTCCATACCACATTGCTTCCTGCCATTCTCCTATACCAACACTTCAAAAACATGCCCATGTCAAGACCCTAAACCCTAATTATTGGAACAGACTGATTTTCAATTGATACAGTAGAAACACAACCATAGTAAAATTACATGCACGATGGAAAACAAATAAATCCTAATAGAAACAGAACCGTAGTAAAATTACATGCATGATGGAAAACAAATAAATCCTAACATAATGCCGCATAACCAAAATCAACCATGCGTAACATTTTGTCTATTTCGCCACATCCTTCTCGCCATGGCATCTCTATTTCGAAGCACCTCTCTTTGTTCTTCACGCAAATCTCGTTGAACTTGGCGGGTTGATCTTGGATATTGATCAAACCAACTCTCTTCACTATAGACTAGCTCATCAGGTCCACCATTTTGTAATATCCAATTATGAAGTATGCAGCATGCTATAACAACTCGTACTTGAGTAGTAAAGGGGTAATATGGTCTGGTTGTAAGAACTTTGAATCGATTTTTTAAAGTTCCAAAGGCTCTCTCAACAGTAGTCCGAAGGGATGAGTGTCTCAAATTGAAGAGTTCATTTGGAGTTTTAGCCGTATTACCCCTCCATTCACGCAAATGATATCGAGTTTGTCGAAATGGTGGCAGAAATCCTATCCTTGCCGGATAACCAGCATCCGCAAGGTAGTATTTTCCTATAAGGACATGGCAAACCTAATTAATAACAAGCTATATAGGCTGAATTGTTTTTAAAAAATTAAACTACACTAACCTTGAGGAACTCGTAGGCCATTTGGATGCTCTAGGGAATGCCTTAGGACTGTTGAATCATGTGCTGAACCTTCCCAACCAGCACTGACATATGTGAACATCAAATCAAAGTCGACGGCAGCAAGAACATTCTGTGTAGGAAAAGGTTTCCTACCACGAAATCTATCCACTATTCGTGATGGAACATTACATGGAATATGTGTTCCATCGATTGCGCCAATGCAATCCTACACATCCAGTGACACAAGAAATTACGGATGGCTTGGGTTTCTCATGGTACACAAATTCTATATTTGCAAGAAATAATATAGGGTCATACCTTAAAGTAAGGATCAAAACGTGGATTTCCTTGAATTTTTGATGGCATAGTAAGAGATCGATGCCTAAGCATTTCCGGTCCAAGTTGCCCAATTGCAAATAACACTTCATTGAAGTACCGGCTCACAGTTTCACCAGACCTTGTGAAATGAAAATTGATGTCTCTATTTTTTTTATGATGCCCTACCGTAGTGAGGAACATGGCAACTTGTTCCTCTATGGTACAATGCCACGTATCTCTCAATGCTCCCATGATACGTAACTTGTGACATAGTTTGAAAAACACGGATTTGTTCATACGCAACTCCCATATACAATGTTTCTCCTCCCCACAGTACAATTTATTAAGATAATGCATTCTTTCTCTATTTTTCTCCATCAGTGAATATCTAATGGGATCTCTTAAATTGTTCTGATATATTTTTAATATCCAGTACGCCACTGCAAATGCACCAAGCAAAGCCGCCTTCCTATTTACTTCTGCTTTGTCAACCATCTATACTGATTTGTGAAACATAAATACATGTCAAACTTCTGCTGTAAATATGAATAGATAACATTTACAAAAGAACTAGCCGCTGATGAGTCATGGCATCCATTTCAGTGGTTTCTAACAATAGTTTTCTATAAGGGTCCACACAACAAAAAGTTTTACCTAGTAAAGAAAAATTCACCGCTCAATATCTACAAATATGAAACAAAACTGATGTTTTTATCTGCATGCATAGTACTAGCTCAACCAAAATTAACGATAGTGACAAGGAAATCAAAATTAAGCATTCTCATCAGTGCGGCAAATCAACTTGGAAAGGACGGGAGAGGCAAATCAACTTGGGAAGAAAGGACGGGAGGAAATGATAGAAGATGAATGATACCTTGTGAATCTGCGATGATCCGATGAGTTTAGCTGGAGTTGTTCGACTGTCTTCTCCTCCTCCTCGATGTACTTCTCTAGGTCCGCTATTTATGTAGCCTTGTGAACAGACCGGTCAGAGGTTGTTGCAAATCCGAGCACAAGAAAGGGATTTGTTGCAGATCCGTGCGGGTTTAGAGGAGGGATTGTTGCAGATCTGTGCAGGCTCAGAGAAGGGGTTGTTGCAGCCTTGCAGGACCGAAAAATAGGAGGATTTGTTGCAAATCCCGTCCAGATTTGCGTGCACTACGGAGAAGATGATGGATGAAGATAGCAAGCATGGATTTGGGGAAAGTAATCTGTGTGTGGATGGAGCGCTTCGTGCGGGGAAGACAACAGGAGCAGGGGAAGGGATTGGATTTGGCGCGAGGACAGAGATTGCCATCGAAGGAGAGCCGAATCGGCTCTCCTAGCTGAGCAAGGTTTTTCTGGCCAGCTCGGGCTAGTTTGCCTAGAAAAGCTAGTTTTTTTTTGTGCTACCAAACAACTAGCCTAGCTCAGTAAGGCTATAGCCACCCTAGCCAAGGATCCAAACGCTCCCTATATCTCAAGTTGATAGCTAGTGTGCCTACGGCGCGAGCATGCGCTGCTCCAACGATCTGTGCACGCCGAGAGATAGTGGGATCCATCTCGAGTCGCGACCAGCAAAAACGACGTTCCCAATCTCCCACGGCCGAGAATGGGCAGGCCAGCAGCACGATGCATGTATAAATAATACTCCATGATCGAGCCAGTGCTAGCTCGTGAGCCGTAATAAGCGAAACGAGATACATCATACATGGACATCGTCCCGGCCCACGCGGCGTCCGCGCCGCCGCCGCGTTGCTTGCGCTGGTGGCGGCCGCCACCGCCGCCGCGGCGCGCGGGGAAGGCATGGTGCGTGGCCGCCACCGCCGCCGCGGCGCGCGGGGAAGGCATGGTGCGTGATGCCATGGCCGCGCGGCACGAGCGGTGGATGGCCGAGTTTGGGCGCGCGTACGCGGACGCCGGGGAGAAGGCGCGGCGGGTGGGCGTGTTCAGGGCCAACGCGGAGCACGTCGACGCCGTCAACCGCGCGGGCAACCGCACGTACACGCTCGGCCTCAACCAGTTCTCCGACCTCACCGACGCCGAGTTCGCGGCGGCCCACCTCGGGTTCCGCCGCCGCCTCCACGACGACATGCCGGCGGCGATGTCCGCGGGCACGGCTGCCGTGCAGGACGACGACCTGCCGGACAGCGTCGACTGGAGGGCTCAGGGCGCCGTCACGGGAGTCAAGAACCAACGCTCCTGTGGTAACCATCGGAATTGCTCCCATCCTGAAAATTCCACTAAAAATGGATGAATTCTCGTCCGACATGTTAACACTAATAAATAAGGGACCGACTAAAACGCAGGCGTCTGCGTTTTGCGTTTCGTGCAGGCGCTCCTTTTTTCAGTACGATTGTGTAGAAATTTCACCGTACAGAAATACTGAAAAAACAGTATAAAAAAAGTTAAAAAAAATTCCGTAAACTACAAATCGAGCAAATTAGAGAGGTAGAGAAGAGTAGATCGACGGGCCATCGACGGGCGGCGGCGAGCAGCGGCGTTGGCACGCAGCAGCATCCTCGGCGGGCGGCGGTGGCACAGCAGCGGCGTCGGCGACGAGCGCGCGCGGCAGCGCCTGCATGAGCGCGCGAACGCAGGAGCCCGCGCAGGAGCAAAACCGAATAAATAATTAAATTTACATAATTTTGACAAGCTTAAACTATCTTTAATGATAAAACAAATCACAACACAATAGATGACATTTATATAGTTTTTTTAATAACACGAATGGTCAAGGACATCTCAAAAGTCAAAGTTATCAAATAAAAAACGAAGATAGTACTATTTTACCACATGTCCTCGATATTTTATAGGCAGTCTATTATGTATCTTTTTTTTTCTTTTCCAACAGCTAAAAAACATCATATAACTTATCATTGACTAACATAAAAAACGTTGATCCAATTTTTTTTCATTTTCGATCACCAACGAGAAGTCACGCCGCTGACAACAATAACAACAATGCTAACAGAGCCATGCATATACAACGCATGCTTAACGACACGTGCGTGCAGGGAGTTGCTGGGCGTTTGCGGCGGTGGCGGCGACGGAGGGGCTCGTGCAGATCGCCACCGGCGCGCTCTGGCCGCTCTCGGAGCAGCAGGTGCTGGACTGCACGGGTGGCGCCGACACCTGCGACGGCGGCGACGTCTCCGCCGCGCTGCGCTACATCGCCGCCAGCGGCGGGCTGCAGCCGGAGGCGGCCTACCCGTACGCCGCGCAGCGGGGCGCGTGCCGCGGCGGCGCCATGGCGCCGAACCCGGCCGCCTCGGTCGCCGGCTTCCGGTGGGCGCTCCTCGCCGGCGACGAGGGCGCGCTGCGGGCTCTGGCGGCGGCCCAGCCAGTGGCCGTCGTCGTGGAGGCCTCCGGCCCGGACTTCCGGCACTACCGGGGCGGCGTGTTCGCCGGGAGCGCGGCGTGCGGGCGGCAGCTGGACCACGCCGTCACGGTGGTGGGCTACGGCGGCGGCGCGTCGGGGGAGTACTGGGTGGTGAAGAACCAGTGGGGGCCGTGGTGGGGCGAGAGGGGATACATCCGCATGGCGCGCGGCGACGGCGCCAACTGCGGCATCGCCACCTACGCCTACTACCCCACCATGAACGCCTGAACGATCAACCCTGATATATATGGCTTCTGAATAATGCTATGACATATGCAACCTAGCTGCGTGGATCGGTCGTAAGAACGATCCATCTGCATTCGCATAATATACAAAGATGATTCACAAACCAAATTAAACTTGTATCAACATTTCGAGATTTTTTTTTTATTTTTGCAAAAGGGGGTAATCCCCGATTTCGATTTTCAATAAGAGAACGGAAACAATGTCTAATCGCTTTTCACAGCTACATACGGAAACCTGAATAGCAAGTAAAATAAAAAAGGGAGGGAAGGACACCGCATGAATAGCGACCTCGCCAATCACCAGCCTCCTCCCTCTAATCTAACGAAGATAACCAAGTAGTCACCAAGCCTCCCACTAACCAAAATAGAGACAAAGCAGTAGCTAAGAGATAAGCACGCAGGCTCTCAAAAGACAACAGCAAGTATCATAACCACATCAAAACAAAGTTCACTTCCCCACTATCAGACCACCATCAGCGCTCCTCTTCACCCTAATTGGGCCTCCTCTTTTTGGTTTGGTCACTCTTCACAGTCTGATAGTCTTTGATAACTTAGAATATCTTCTCAATCCCTAGCATTTCAAGATGAGCTCTGCCAAGTGCCAATGCATTTAGATGAGTGCTACGGTCCGCACGGGGCCTAAGATTAGAAGCAGATCCGTCTTCTGCGTTTTCTTTGACAACAGCCTCCGGGTTCCCACCTCGAGGGTTCTTCTGAAGTTACTCAAGCTCTGTGAAGCTGAACTTATCCGAATGTCACTGCACTCGAATGCAATTGTCCGGGTGAGTGGAGCCCTGCCCACACGTCTTAAAGCAATAAAGCCTATGGCCTCGTTCTTTTAATTTCCACTTAAATTAATTTAAATTTTAGTTTATCATTTTTTTATAAACCAAACAATATAGTGCTTTGTAGTTTTTTTATGGAGTTTTAAATGATCCTTTTGAGTTTCTAGAATAGATTTTTATAATTTTTAGACTCTAAGGCCTCTTTTGAGAGGTTATAATTTTCTTTTGAGAGGTTATAATTTTTTCAGATTAAATTTTCAGTTATTCGCAGCAAAAAAAGAAGAGCCCCTATATGCACAAATGCAACATAGGGGAGAGGGGATGGGAGGCAAAGAGAGGGCAAAATGGAGAAGCGGAAGGATAGATTTGTACGTGGGACGGTAGATGGGCGTGTGGAGTAGAACACGAAGGGGCAGGGGAATGCGTGGAGCATCGGATGATGTATGGATGGTGGGGATGAGCAGTGATGAGCTTTTTTAGGAGTAGAGATTCAAGCAAAATGAAGCATTCATCAGAACAGTTACATGCTTATTATATTATTGCCTACCAAAACAAATGAAACATTTCCAGTTTTGTACTGTTCCAACACAAGAGAATCCTTCTAGACTCGGCATTAGTAACCAACGTAAACTGCAGCGTTCACTATGTAGCAATCATCGTTTTTGTCTCCCATTGCTTCCAGGCATACGCCACTTGAACAGATCATCCCACCGTCAACAACCTCAAAACTAATAATCTTGCCGCTGCAAACAATGAAAATGTCAGTACTCCGAAAATAGCAGTTTGGCACACTTTACTAATGTCTAATGGTCGTCCTCAACACATGAATTCCACTGAACTAGCCCACTCATAAGACATACTCTAATACTCGATCATGATCAGGGATTTATATTTCGTAATACCAAAAATTTTGTTGCCGACCGAAATAACCGGATTTCATGAAATTTCGGCCGAAATAAAAATAGAGCTTTTAAATTTTAAACAAAAAGTCATAAAAATAGCAAACCAAGAACTAAAACTATGCATCTCATGTTTGGACTACTCACTACGTTATCTTAGGTTCTTAAAAGAAGGATATTATGGCTTCTTTTTTATATGTTAGTCTCAAGTTTTATAAAATTATTTGAATTCAAAAATTTCGAGAGGTGATTTAAAATTTCGTTGTGGACCGAAATTCACGAAATTTTGCGAAATTTTGGCCGAAATAAAAATCCATGATCATGATAACATTAACTTTCTGAATGACTTCGAAATAATTGATCGATTCCTTCAATATTAAAGATAGGAGCAAGTACTCTTTGCAACCCCAATCTTTTCGAGATGCACTAAAGGTGTGCAAATATTATTGTACAACTACTCCGCAAATATTATCGTTCAACTATTGCTAAATTATTTTCTGAACGAGTTATGTAAATGACATTCTTCTTACGGGTTGTTGAACATTTACTGATTACACATTCTTTCGTTGTTGCTCTTTGAATAAAAAAAATGGAAGCTTCAGCTAAATGAGCTAAGTATATATTATTTAGATCTTCGCAAAGGATACCGGTGTTGATGGGATGAACTCCTGACCAAAATATTCGTAGGGGTTTAATCGAAGGAAGAACATCAGGCGATGATAGCCATACTTTAGGGTCTAGTTTACTGCATAGAATCCAATCTTGCATTGCTAGTACCCAAAAAAAATTAATCTGAAAACAAAAGGAAAAAGTCTACTTACCCCCCCTGAAGTATTGAGTCGGATGCACATAATCCCTTGACTTCGAAAATCAGGTATTCTGTCTCCCGAAAAATTGAAACCGGTGCAAATAACCCCCCGAGTGGTTTTACGGGTGGTTTTGCCACTTCAGCGCTACACATGAATGGTTTTGCCATCTAAGAAGTGCACGTGGCATTTATTTTTTCTTTAATCTATTTTTATCACGGGCCCACCCCTCATCTTCTTCCTCCACCATCCTCCTCTTCTCTCTCTCACCTAGGAGTTCCGCAGGCTCCATTCCGCGCATGTCGCGGAACTGTGCGTACCAGTAGCAGTGGAACGCGGCGGGGTCGAGGAGCGAGGAGAAGGCGCCGCGCGGTTGGGGGCAGGTTATGAACACCATCTCAGGAGCCATTTTTTGGCTGCTCAATTAGCAGGGCTCATACAAGGTTAATGGCTCAATTTCATGTATACAGCTATTTTTTCCATGTTTCTGTCTTTTAAAATTCTAATTGATACCACTATATTGGAGACGTATAAAAACCAATGTGCAAGACAGCAAGTTGAAAATGTTATACTTACTCCCCTTACCGTAAGTGGCATGCTCTACAGGAGGGAGTATAAGCTGACTAAACTGATTAAGGGAGCACTAAAAACCTACACACTTTTGAAATTTTTTCTTGACACAAATTAAGAAAAAATACACCTTTTTTTTTTAAAAAAAATGGGCCGCAAATTAAGAACCCAGTGTTCTGATTCAGGACTTCATCGGCAAAGCTCGAAGATTGCACAGGTACAAAGAAAGAACAGAGAGCATGCTCACTAGGGGAAGACAGCTTTGACTCTCTCAGCGTCCAGCAGATGCTGCGTCGGCCTCGGCACACCCAGCTTGATCTGGAGCTTCATCTGATCAGTGTTAACCCCGGGTATCGACCCTGTGCACGCAATCCACACTCGAACCAGCTAAATCCACCAACAATCGAGGAACACAGCCAAGAGCGGAAAGCCTCTGCCGTGCGGGCAAGGTGCTCGACGAAATGGCAGAGAGACAGGCATGGAAAGACCAGGTTACCGCGGCGGAAGGCGGGGATGGAGTTGGAGGAGATGGCGTCCTTGCAGGCGCGCACGGCGGCAGCGGTGATGTCCTGGCCGTGCTGGTCGTAGCCGACCCCCATCTCCACGAACAGCAGCTTCATGGCCTCCCCCGCGCCTTCCTCCTGGCCACCGCGCGTCTTGGGCTGAGCCGCCGCCATGGAAGAGAAGGCGGCTCCTGTAGCTCCGGGCGCTGGGGATCGGGTTCGCAGGCGGAGGAGGGAGCGAGACGGCAGATAGGAGTGGGGCGGCGGTGCTCCCGCTCTGGTCGAGAAGAAGAGGTTGCAGGGGAATAGAAATGCTGATGCCACCATCTTTCTCCATTCATTTGTTGGGCCTGCCCAATGTCCAATATATGTCTCGGAAAAATGTCATTTTCATCCCTTAACTATGATACTTTATCCATTTTAGTCCTAAGAGCATTGACAACGGGTTTTCTAAAAAGTTTCCTACAACACTGTTGCGAACAATCTCGATCTCTGTAACGTTCCAACAGAGTCTATCTCGATCACTAAATATAGACTCTCAACTCTATAGAGAATCTCCGTATCTTTTCGAGTATAGAGACTCTGTTGGAGATAATAAAAATATAGGGAACGAAT
>SPJY01035202.1:1125261-1199115 GCA_005191435.1 Raddia distichophylla
CCCTATGACGATCCGCAGTAGTGATTTGCTATTTACCGATGACATGTTTATTTCTTATATTTAGTGATGGATTCCATTGTTGGAGATACTCTTAGAAAATCTATATGCATCCTCTTGTGATGCCCCTCGAGCATCAGTCGCTGTTGCCTGCAAGCGGTTATGAAATTGCTTGCACGGGTCTTACGAGCCGCTTGCCCTATGGCGATCCGCAGTAGTGATTTGCTATTTACAGATGACATGTTTATTTCTTATATTTAGTGATGGATTCCATCGTTGGAGATACTCTTAGAAAATCTATATGCATGCCTTAGCATTAAATATACGGATAGACTACTAATTCCATGTCACATCTCTATGATCTCCCTGGCTCAGGCAAGCAGTATAAGAGGGCCCCTCAAGAACGCTACGTACAGTTTGTCTCAGCAAACAAAAGGAATGCTACACTTCAGAGTTCAGGACTTCATCCGTCCCTGCAACTGCCTCTTCTCGTACTCGTCCGCGCGTTGAATGGCGATGAAACATGTCAAAGATTTTTTTTTTCCAGGTTCTTCTCTGAGGTCTTGGTTCATTTCCCAAAGGAATAAATGATGTGATCATATGTGGTTTTACAATTTACAGAGGGATGTGCTTTGGTTATGTTATTCCGTACGTGTGTGATGTGTCTTGGATGTTGCATGTCTTGATAATGGTTCGTTGCATCGCATGGTTGCAGGATCAAAATCACGAATGGACAAGCCTAATTATAATCTTTTATGCATGTATTGACTTATTTGTGATATATTGTTATAATGATTTTGCTAATAATTGAACGACTAATTTATAGACAAGTCTCGGTTGATTTTCTTAAAAACATATCCTGTACATATGATGTTCGTACTCGTGCACATATGCAAACATTAAATCTGGATCGTTCAATTCCCATCCATAGAGGAGATGGATTTTTTGCACGGATTAGGGGAGGTGGGAGGGGCGAATTGCAAAAGGCCAGTGGCCATTGGATGCAGGCTAGAGAGTTGAGATTTAGGCCCCGTTCTTTTCAGCTTAACGGCTATGTTGGGAAACCATCGGGTGGGAGCCCAGCCGGCGGATCCCCCATGGTGGGTCCCACATTGGACCTAGTCTAAACCCTAAGCAACACTATAAAAGAAGAGGTGGAGCACCATGTTGTAGATCAGATCTGAGAATTAATAAAAAGAAGCTCCACCCATCTCTGTGTCCCCTGTGTTTTTGATCTTTCTCTGTGATTGATTGACCACGGATATACCTCGGACAACACCCTGTAGCGAGGTTTTTTAACACGTTATCAGTACGCTCGCTCCTTGACGTGCCGATCAATCCGCTAGTAAGAATGATCTGCATCCACATCTACCACGAAGGTATTGTTTTGCATATCGATTATCTAGTAGATTGTAATCTATGCTTGTTTTCGTTGCAGATCAAGAATTCTTGTGAGTTTTTCCTTGTAGTTTGAAAAATCTTGCAAGAAAATTTAGTAGGTTACTTTTTTGGGGTTTTGTAAAAACCAATCTAGTAGATTGATTTCGTTGCCGGCCATGTCGCGCCGCCCTCCGCGGCCACGCCGGCCGTGCTCCGCGCCTGCACGCGCGCCGACCGGGTCGCGCCCGCATGCGCTGCACTTGATGGGCGCGGGCGCGGGGTCCCGATCTTCTGGTAAGAGATGGTAAAGATAACTCGGTAGGTGTCACGGAGGCCTAAACGATCCGGCTTCCAACCCTGCAAAGGAACTGGAAATCTCGGTGATCGCTAAACCACCACGACGATTGTTATCGACCTAACCAGAGGCACGATCGACCTGTCCACGAAGGACGGTTCCTGCAGGCAACCGAAGAACGAGCAAGAACACAAGATAAGCAATCTGAATTACGAATATATATTAAGGATAACGGGGTTCAAAAACTTGGTCCTGTTGGTCTAGCCGACACAAAAAGAACAAGGCGAAATTTCACACGACAATGACGAAATCAACTAAACAAAACTCAACTAAGACGTAGCACGGCGTGGGGCTTATATAGGGCGGCGGCCAGAGGAGGGGCGCCCAAACAGGTTCCCACACGTACTCAACCCTAACTCTAGGGGTACACGGGCTTTGGGCCCAAAAATACGGCGACGCAGCGCCGAAAAGTTTCTGTCCGTCAGATTGTTTTCGCAATTCCTGTTTACTTGGATTGAATTTGAGGGCGTGGTTAGATCCGTTGGAAAGATTATCTCGATAGATTTCCGTAGAGCCCTTATTTGCCTCATTTGGACGTCGTATGCGATCTGGACATCCGTTTGAAGGTGCGTTGGTTCTGGAAGTTCGAACCGGACCCGGCAGTGAATTCGACGTCGTCTCGTCTTGGGCAACCGCGTCATTGATGTCCTCATCAGCACCGGCAGCGCTGCTCCGCGCCTGCACATGCGCCGCGCCCGCGCCCCGCGTTCGCACGCTCTGCCTGCACGCGCCGTTGTTACTAAATATATGTATAAAAGACTTGGATTCGAACTTGTGAATGAAGATACCTGACGTATCACTATCCGGAATCAAGATAGAGCAAATAGAAACATAAAGTGTGAAAATCTGAAACTCACTATATGAATTGAATAAGAGAATTAGAATAAGCATGCTCATACTTAAAGTATGGTTTTGAATTGAAAGACAGGAAACTAAGCACTGCTTAGGCTTACAGCTCGAGCATTTTTCTCATGGGATCCTAATGCATCAGGCGACTTATACTCAGAAGGTTTTAGAAAGGTTTGGCTTTGACAAAACCTATTCCATAAGAACCCCTATGATAGGGAGATCTTTGATGAAAGATAAAGACTCCTTAGGACTCAGGGAAGAGGGGGAGAAAATTTTCAGACAGTAAGTCCCGTATATGAGTGCAATATGAGCACTTATGTATCTTGCTAACAGTACGTGGCCTGATATAGCATTTGCCGTGAACACGTTGGCTCGATACAGTGCAGCGCCCACGAAGAGGCATTGGAATGGAATAAAGGTTATCTTTCGATACCTATGTGCCAGAATTGATCTCGGCTTGTTTTACAGGAAGAATCAAGATATGAATATTGTTGGTTATGCCGATGCCGGATACCTGTCGGATCCGCATTCTGGTAAATCACAAATTAGGTATGTTTTCCTATGTGGTGGCACTGCAATATCATGCAAGTCGTCCAAGCAGACGCATCTCGTGAATGTGCATGATTGAGAAGAATGATGAAACACATCTTGCAGTCATGTGAATTACCTATTGAGCAAATCCCTACAATTATCTATAACGATAATGTCGCTTGTGTTGCACAAATTCAAATGGGTAATATGGAAAGTAATCTTACTAAACATATCGACCCCAAGTTCTTCTATGTGCTTGAACTACATGAGTTAAATGAAATAAGTATTAAGCACACCAAATCCTGCGGGAATTTGGCTTACCTGTTCACTAAGTCATTGCCTATTGTCTTCTTTGAAAGGTGTGTTAGAGGCATTATAATGATCAGACTCAAAGAAGTGCTGAATTTAGGGGAAGATACTTCACACGTTCTGAATTAAAACTTTGGCGAGAAGCTGAGTACCCAACTCAATTTGGAAGATCGTATGCAGTGTTGGGTGGTTTGTACTCTTTTTCGCTAATTGAGTTTTCCCCGAAGTTTTCTCACGTAAGGTTTTTAATGAGGCAAATCATACGCACAGTAAGCGTATACTATGTACTCTTTCTCTAATTTTTTTCTACTGGGTTTTTTTATGTAGTTTTATGAAGCATATGCATCTCGCTGGCAAGGTACAAGGGGAGTGTTGGGAAACCACCGGGTGGGAGCCCAGCCCTAGGGGTGGAAACGAGCCGAGCCGAGCCGGGCTCGGCTCGGTCTTCCTGGCGAGCCAGACATTAGGCTCGGCTCGGCTCGGCTCGGACCAGGCTCGCGAGCGGCTCGGTTGGCTCGGCGAGCCTGCTCCAGCCAGCGCCCCAGCAGTAGTCCAGTGCAGTGTCGGCGCGAGTCCAGTGCAGCTATGGTCCTATGGATCGAGTCATTAGTCATCGAGATCACCGGAAGCTCCTGGCATCGACGCAGGTGTGCAGATCGGATCATCGGAGCTAGCTGCCTAGCTCGATCCAGTCATGAGTCATCCAGCTGCATGCAAGCCATGCATGTGTCGTGTGACGAGCAGCTAGTATATGAACTCTGCTCTCAAGTGCAGCATGTTACGCTACGCATGTAGTAGATGAATTAACTAACAGCAATAATACACTCGTACATACTTTTTTGGGGTTTTGTAAAAACCAATCTAGTAGATTGATTTCGTTGCCGGCCATGTCGCGCCGCCCTCCGCGGCCACGCCGGCCGTGCTCCGCGCCTGCACGCGCGCCGACCGGGTCGCGCCCGCATGCGCTGCACTTGATGGGCGCGGGCGCGGGGTCCCGATCTTCTGGTAAGAGATGGTAAAGATAACTCGGTAGGTGTCACGGAGGCCTAAACGATCCGGCTTCCAACCCTGCAAAGGAACTGGAAATCTCGGTGATCGCTAAACCACCACGACGATTGTTATCGACCTAACCAGAGGCACGATCGACCTGTCCACGAAGGACGGTTCCTGCAGGCAACCGAAGAACGAGCAAGAACACAAGATAAGCAATCTGAATTACGAATATATATTAAGGATAACGGGGTTCAAAAACTTGGTCCTGTTGGTCTAGCCGACACAAAAAGAACAAGGCGAAATTTCACACGACAATGACGAAATCAACTAAACAAAACTCAACTAAGACGTAGCACGGCGTGGGGCTTATATAGGGCGGCGGCCAGAGGAGGGGCGCCCAAACAGGTTCCCACACGTACTCAACCCTAACTCTAGGGGTACACGGGCTTTGGGCCCAAAAATACGGCGACGCAGCGCCGAAAAGTTTCTGTCCGTCAGATTGTTTTCGCAATTCCTGTTTACTTGGATTGAATTTGAGGGCGTGGTTAGATCCGTTGGAAAGATTATCTCGATAGATTTCCGTAGAGCCCTTATTTGCCTCATTTGGACGTCGTATGCGATCTGGACATCCGTTTGAAGGTGCGTTGGTTCTGGAAGTTCGAACCGGACCCGGCAGTGAATTCGACGTCGTCTCGTCTTGGGCAACCGCGTCATTGATGTCCTCATCAGCACCGGCAGCGCTGCTCCGCGCCTGCACATGCGCCGCGCCCGCGCCCCGCGCTCGCACGCTCTGCCCGCACGCGCCGTTGTTACTAAATATATGTATAAAAGATTTGGATTCGAACTTGTGAATGAAGATACCAGACGTATCACTATCCGAAACCAAGATAGAGCAAATAGAAACATAAAGTGTGAAAATCTGAAACTCACTATATGAATTGAATAAGAGAATTAGAATAAGCATGCTCATACTTGAAATATGGTTTTGAATTGAAAGACAGGAAACTAAGCACTGCTTAGGCTTATAGTTCGAGTATTTTTCTGATGGAATCCTAATGCATCAGGCGACTTATACTCAGAAGGTTTTATAAAGGTTTGGCTTTGACAAAGCCTACTCCACAAGAACCCCTATGATAGGGAGATCTTTAAAGAAAGATAAAGACTCCTTAGGACTCAGGGAAGAGGGGAGAAAATTTTCAGACAGTAAGTCCCGTACCTGAGTGCAATATGAGCACTTATGTATCTTGCTAACAGTACGTGGCCTGATATAGCATTTGCCGTGAACACGTTGGCTCGATACAGTGCAGCACCACGAAGAGGTATTGGAATGAAATAAAGGTTATCTTTCGATACCTATGTGCAAGAATTGATCTCGGCCTGTTTTACAGGAAGAATCGAGATATGAATATTGTTGGTTATGCCGATGCTGGATGCCTGTCGGATCCGCATTCTGGTAAATCACAAACTAGGTATGTTTTCCTATGTGGTGGCACTGCAATATCATGTAAGTCGTCCAAGCAAACGCTTGTGGCTACGTTCATAAATCGCTCAGAAATCATTACATTATATTAAGCATCTCGTGAATGTGCATGATTGAGAAGAATGATGAAACACATCTTGCAGTCATGTGGATTACCTATTGAGCAAACCCCTACAATTATCTATGACGATAATGCCGCTTGTGTTGCACAAATTTAAATGGGTAATATGAAAAGTAATCTTACTAAGCATATCGACCCCAAGTTCTTCTATGCGCATGAACTACATGAGTTAAATGCAATAAGTATTAAGCACACCAAATCCTGCGAGAATTTGGCTTACCTGTTCACTAAATCATTGCCTATTGCCTCATTTGAAAGGTGTGTTAGAGGCATTATAATGATCAGACTCAAAGAAGTGCTGACTTCAGGGGAAGATACTTCACACGTCCTGAATTAAAACTTTGGCGAGAAGCTGAGTACCCAACTCAATTTAGAAGATCGTATGCAATGTTGGGTGGTTTGTACTCTTTTTCCCTAATTGAGTTTTCCCCAAGTTTTCTCACGTAAGGTTTTTAATGAGGCAAATCGTGCGCACAGTAAGCGTATACTATGTACTTTTTCTCTAATTTTTTTCTACTGGGTTTTTTGATGTAGTTTTATGAAGCATATGCATCTCGCTGGCAAGGTATAAGGGGGAGTGTTGGGAAACCACCGGGTGGGAGCCCGGCCCGGCGCGAGCAACACTATAAAAGAAGAGGTGGAGCACCATGTTGTAGAGCAGATTTGAGAATTAATAAAGAGAAGCTCCACCCTATATCTCTGTGTTCCCTGTGTTCTTGATCTTTCTTTACGATTGATTGACCATGAATATACCTCGGACTACACTCGGTAGTGAGGTTTCTTAACAGCTTAACAGCTTAATGACTTATCTATGTTTTGAAAAGGTAAATATTTTGAGTTTTTTAGTCTGTTCTTTCGTTGTTTTCAAGGTGGGTCCTAACGCTTTAAAAACCAAGTCAAACGAAATGGATCCGAATCTCGAGACTAACTCGGGAAGCTCTCGAAATTTAGTCATTTCAGCTATTCAAATCAGCTCAAAAGAACAGAGCCTTAATGTTTGCACATGTGTACAAGTGCCCCATGTGTAGAGAATATTCTCACATACCCGATGCATTTATGTGTCTTGTGGAGGTGTTTGATCTACGACCCAAAATATCAATTGAGAGTTAAATGACTCTCAGTCGCCTTATGTCAAGCCGGTTCTAAAACATTAATGATACTATTAATCATGACAACAACAATTCTAAAATCAAATATGCGCGTATGTATACAAGGGTATGTACATAATTTTTTTTTAATCAAAATGGTAGGAGCTCTGACCGAATCACTTAAGCAGAGAAGAAAGGCGTTCGTGGTCTGTTCCTGGAGTTCCGCACATTTCGCTCCTTCCGTTGGCCCCAACAACCATATATTATTGCCCCCATCTATCCTTTTTATCGTCTTTTTATCGTGGGTAGCTCTGTGGCGATGTCACCATTGAAGATTGAAATCTAGTGACCGGTGGCACCGCAACTATAATCAAACGATTGAGCAGCCAGGCTATGGTTTCTTTGCCACAACTATTTTGCAAATGGGCACTCGCACAACAGGTGGGCCGCACATTTTTCATGTGTGCTGCACAGGGCAGTATACACAGTTTGGCCACCCTCGTTTCTGTAATATGTCCGCTATTAAAAGATGTTATTATTGCCCAAATGTCCAGAAGGAACTTACAATTTTGCGTCGTCAATGTCGTTGTGCTCCAAATCGCCTTCTAGGGGACATGTACACTAACGAATGCACCACGGACGGAAGCAAAACAAAAATAGTAGGGAGGTTTAACAGGGTTATCTTCTACCTCTAGACCTATCTTCTTCTCTTTCATACCCTAAAAATAGTAGGGGATCTAAGGGAGGCTCCACTGTCATAACAAGGGTAGGAGGGGCTGGAGCTCCTCTAGACCCGGTGCTAGGTCCGCCCCGATGCACCCATAGATGGCCAAATGGGCCGGGCCAAATAGGCCGACACGAGGCACGACATTTTGACCCAGCCCGAAGCACGGCATAGACCGGGCCCGGGCCAGCACGGCCCGGTCGGCGGGCCGTGCCCGGGCGGAAGGCCAGGCACGCTGGGCCGGTCCGGCACGGCACGATTAATGTTTTCTGATTTTTTATTCATCAATATATATATTATAATGTAACATGACACAACCAACACAAGTGAAATCAAGTGCTAGTGGCTAGTAGGTGTGGCAATAAGGCTTTGGATGTCAAGAAGTTCCTAGTTCAAAGCCTGGAGTCACCAGCACACATTTTCTCTATTTAGTACCGGGCCCATCGTATAGCAATCTTAGGCGGTGGGCTTCGGAACAATCTCATCCTCCAGAACCATTGACTTGAGCTGATTGAATGTGGAGCCAAAGGTTAAACATCTTCAATAGTTGAGTCTCATTCTAAACTCTAGAGAGGAACCTGAGCCACCTGTTGTTTTGCACCTGAACTTGAACTTTCGCACCCTTGTGCAACACTATCGAAGAGATTATCGGCGTGTATCGACGAAAATAATGCCACTTGATCAACTCGGATTTGTGATGCGGCAACACCTTAATTTTGTCGACCTGAACCAACGAAATTACTAGTTATTTTGTCGGCCTGGTCTGAACCGACGAAATTGTTGACGTATTTTCGTCGGTTTGGGTAAACCGACGAAATTGTTGCATTATTTTTGGCGGTTTTTTGAGACCGATGAAATTAAAGTGGACCGACAAAAAAACTCCCGTTTTTCTGTAGTGCGGAGCTATAATGCTCGGAGAGACCCCTTCATCCACCTATCGTCCTAGAAGTTTCTATGCGCTCCATTTCCTATGATGATAGTATATGCACACCCAAAAAAATCTTCAGTCCACCCTATCACAAGGCAGCTCGGTGTATATGCCCATGTGTGGCCTTGGTGAGATTTCTCGAGCCAGGGCCTGCGGATCCGCATTCTCGATGTCAAAATTTGCTACTCACCTAATTTCGGGAAGTTCAAATTCGTTATATTTAAAGCACAGCAAAAAAAAAGAAAATTCTGACAGATTTATACTAGTTGACTTTTGCTATTTTTCATGACTTTTGCTAGTTGGTTTACACGGCGTTTGCACGGGAACCCCGTTTGCACAAGATACGTTCTCCTTCAGTCCACCCTATCACAAGGCAGCTCGGTGTATATTCCCATGTGTGGCCGTGGTGAGATTTCTCGAGCCAGGGCCTGCGGATCCGCATTCTCGATGTCAAAATTTGCTACTCACCTAATTTCGGGTCGAGGAGTTATGCTGATGTTAGGAGGGAGAGATTTTGAATTCAAGGCAGACGATCAAGTATTGATTAGGGTGCCTCCTATCATTTCATTTTCATTTTCATTTTCATTCTATATTAGAACGCGCGTGCAGCGCGTTGCTCAGCTCGCCACGCGTCCCCCGCCACGTGCCATCGTTTGGCTTGTTCGCACCAGCCCGCCGTTCCGCCGATCGCGTGCGCGCGTTCCTTCGATCGAACGGCTCCGCGTTGTCGGCCCAGCCCCGGATGGAGCCCTAAATCTGCCTGCTTCTAGCGTCTTCCTCGCTCTCATTCCCCTCGCCCCGATCTGCAGCCCCTCTCCCTCTCCGCTTGATAGCGCCGCCGCCGCCGCCGCCGTGCCTCGCCCGCCCACCCTGCTGTCTCCCCTGCCTCTCAGTGCGACGCGGCTTCTCACCCTCCCTTTCTGCTTTCCTTCGTCCAGCCTTTTTGCTCCCTTCCCCTTAATTCCTGCCCCGTGCGCCGCCGGTCATCCCCGCGTCTGCTGCCGCCAAGGAAAACTCCGGGCTCATCCCTCCAGCGTCCGACGCCTTCAACTCCGTCGGGTCGGGCCGCCACCAGCTGTTCCACTGGGCTCCACGCCGCCTTTTCCCTGGGTGAGTCCGGATCGGTCGGCGGTTCGCCCCTGGAAGACCGGATCCGGCGACGGCGGGGCTCCATCCTGGTTGTCTCTCTTCAACGCCGCCGCCACGCCTCCCTACGGTAGACCTGCGTCTTCTCCTCTTTCTCCTTCGATTCAGCTGCTGCATATCAGTGCTAAGATGTCGCGGTTGTCGTTTACTGGAGTGAAATTGTTCTGGTCTTCGTGTTAATTTACCTGCTGCGCTTGCATCTCTGCAGGTGTTGTGCTGCTTGTCGAGCTGCTGCTTTCGTGTGCTGGGATGGCTGTGCCTTTGTGCATCGATCTATTCAGCTGCACCTCTGACGTGTTCTTCAAACGTTGCCGATTACGTTTGTTGCTTCAGTTGTTTAAACCTCTTGATGTATGCAGCATTGGTTTCTGACAATTAATACATCCTACTTTTTTGTTATTAAAAGGATGTTATCAGGAGATGATAAGCAACTAAACCGTTTTATTTTGGTTTTATATCTTCAAATTTCAGTTTCATTTTACAGCCCCCTGTTTAAACTTCAGCACTACTTTTCCTAAATATGTCTTCAATTGTTGGCTGTTACAAGTATATGCTGGGTTGGGGCTACCATGACCTCTAGCATATTTAAAAGGATCTTCGATTCTACCTTTGTACTGCTTAGTTACATATGAACTTCTGTTCTTATTTGATTGTTTTCTTCGCTATGCAAGAGTAAGCAATTTTTGGTTAGCCCTCCCTATGATTATTCTTGCTTTGATCCTTTTTTACATGCAACCAAGCTGGATGTGCATTTGTTTCATTACATAGGAAAATTGCATATTATAGAGTCACCTTATTCCATAGCATATTATGGAGGCAAAAGAAATATTTTATTTTTACACAAGCTTTATTTATTCGGTTGTGTTGGTGTCGTGCTGCCTATGACATTTCTTTGGTTTTTGTCTTTGTGGAAGAGAAAAAAATCCATACAGTGGATTAAATCGGCACATACATGCCATTTTTTTTGCATTTGTGTATCGCTGTCTTTCATCAACAGCGTTTTATTTATGCGCCCTGGATTAATTTACATCCTGCTCCAGCTTCTAAATGGTTTTCTTTCTTGTGAAATGATTGGGTGATTTGTGTCTTATTATTTTTCTTCCCCCTGTGTGCTTTTAGTTAATTAGCTAACTATCGGATGGACTATTGCAGATAATGGCATCCAGCCTGAATGGGTTGTCAGTTGGGGATTCACTTGCTGACAATATCATGGAGTCCCCTGCTAGGTCAGATTTCAGGTTTGTGTCCTCTGGTTCGTGTACATTCTGAGCGCATAAATTAGAATGATATGTGTCTGATCGTGTTGCTGTTAACTCGGGTTTTCAGAATCAAACGGTGGGGACAATATACATGTCTAGCCTCATATTTTTCAGTAGGATTAGTGTTATTCACCAAAATTAATGGTTCGTCTATAATTTGTGAAAGGAGGACAACAATAGTGGTTCCATACTTCCATTTCTTATTTTAGTTATAACATGACACATCTTTTGCATCCATTTTAAAAAAACAATCTGCTGTTCACGTCTTGTCTAAAAATTCATAGACACGCAATTTTTTTATCTTTCGAGAAAGGTGGTTGATTTCCTGAGGATTTAGATAACTGCAGGGGATATCAGTGTCAGCGAGGAATTTGTATTGCCTTTTGAATATTTTTTTTCGAGAAAACTTTGTATTGCTAATGCTTGTGACATTCTTTCTGCTATGCATTTTCTTGTCATGACAAATGATCACAATTTTTAAGCAAAAATCACCCAAGAAGATTGTGCTGAAGCTACAGTGCCAAAGCTACAAGCACTACTCCCAGCACCCCATCAAGGTAGACGTTTCATTACTGTTGAGCTGAATATGTTGTTAATTAAGCGTCTTTTTTTGCTGTAGTGTTGGTTGCTTATTTTAATTTTCTGTGTGCAGAGGTGCAAACATTTTGAGATTGGTGGAGACAACAAGGGCAAGGGAACATCTCTTTTCTAAATTTCATGCCACCTATGTCTTTTCTAAATTGCATTCCACCGATCTGTATGCTGAAGTTCTGGGGTCTACAGTGCTTAAAACTTGTCTTCCAATATCTGAAGTTTGTAGGAACTTGATTAAAGCAAGCCTTGTCGTGTATCCAAATTCCAATTTCTAGCATTTATAACCATTTCCTTCCCATATTTCCCCTATTAATTCTATCTATGTGCTCTTATGCATCATGTGATGTTGGTTACAACTTTGTGATGATATGAATATTTGTAATTTTCTGTGAATTTTCTGAATTTTCTATGATTTTCTGTGTTTTTTTTGTGAATTTTGTGTGAATAATAAAGCAGCATGTTTTTTTTAAAAAAATTGTAATTTCGTCGGCTTAACTACGTGCAGATTCACAAATTAATCTTAACTACGGCGCGCCGTGGGCGCGCGATTCGTCCTAGTTAAAGGCATTATTCGACTTGGCATCGACGGGTAGTTGAGAAGGATGTACGTGAAAGCTTTTCTGATCGTGGCACGTACTGGTAATTGGTTTATGGCTTGAACCTTCCGAAGTCCATGCCTGGCTAGTGGAGTCTTTTCGAATCTCACGTTCAAAACTCGGTCTATTTAGATACTGGGAGAATAAAAACGTGTTCAGACGTAATATCTTGGAACTATGTCAAGGTGCTTTGGACACCAAACTGATCAAGAAGCAACATAGGATCTTGAGGCATGAATGTGAGAGTACCTAGAGTTGTTTACTACAGGTATGCGATATGATGTGATGTGATGTTTTTAATCTTTGATGCATTTATGCTTCATTTAGTAGAATTGTCAAGCCTAGAATGTAGGGTTGAATTCCTTTAGGGTAGGAAAAGTGTAATATCAACGAAAAGGGGTCTTTTGGGCGGAACAGGCCATAGCCCAACCTACCATTGACCCTAATCCTTTGTGTGGGGATAAGACAGGAGTGTTGCAACAATGGTGTGTGCAATCATACATCAATTAATTTGCATAATTTAGGAAGTGACAAAATAACAATACAAGCTCAAAATATCGGCACAAGATGCCACTAGCGATAGACTTGGTTTTTGGCTTGACTCATGCTCAACTCATTCGCAAACAAGCACAAGCTTCTCTGTCAGCACATTCACTTTAGCGAGCCCAAGCTGAGCCAGACCTTGCTTGCTCCCAGCTCGCTCATGGCTTGTTTGGTGGACTCAAAAGGCCCACCCGACCTCTCTTCTTTGGTCCATCCAAGGCCTACCACCCCACCCCACTGCCACAACACCTTCTAACCCCAATCTCTCTTCGTATAACTTCGTATAATGTATGCTATACGAAGTTATTACGCTTCATCAAGCTATTGGATCACCTCCAGACCTAGTGATCTCAACAGATGGCACCACCGTCGCTCCCTCCTCAACCCAACCAACGACGCCACCACCTCCCTCCTCCCTGCCAACGATGCCATCGCCCCCTCTTCCCGGATGGCGCCACTATCACTCTTTTCTCAGCTTGGCCAACAACGCCATCGCCTCCCTCCTGCCCCCAACGGTGCCATGGCCTCCCCATCAATGATGTCGTCCCATCTCTCCTCCGACAAATGGCACCACTTCCTCCTTCCTCATCTAGGCTGACGGATCCACCGCCTCCCCCTCCAAACTGATGACGCCACCGCTTTCCTCCTCCTCCCTTTAACAAATATGCCTCTCTCTTCCTCCCGACCGACGACGTTGCCCCCTCCCTCCTCCCGCACCATTGCATTCCTCCTCCTCCCAGTAGATTGCACACCTCTCTCCTCCAGCATAGCCATATCCGTCCTCCACCCAGCAGACAATACCACCGCCTCTCTCCTCTTCTTGGTCGGCACGATGACATCACCGCACCTTCCCTCTGCCTCTACCACCATTGCCTCCTTCTCCCATCGGTAATGCTTGCGAGATAGCTCATATTACTCACAAGCTTGTTCGGCTCAGCTCACTTGCTAAATGAGTCCGAATCAAGTCTCTCTCCAGGCTCGGCCACTCCAACGAGCCTTAAATCGAGCCACCTCTAGCTCGCTCGAGGCCGGCTGTTTCCTCCATAGCTCTACCCAATAGACTCTTTGAGTGCTTGACAATCCTGACTCGATGGCAAATGTTCATTTCACCTCCCGCACAACACGTTTGCAGAAAGAAAATGTCCATTTTACCTCCCTACGCTATCATCAAAGTTCGATTTTTCCCTCTCAGCTTCAAAACTAGGCGGTCAACCTCAATGTGCTATAAATTCCAAACAAAATACCCCCATAACCAGAAAGCCACCCTCAATTTGGATGACTTGCCATCCTAGTCAATATGGTTTTTATGAAAATAAATTCTAAAAAAATTGTAGAAAATCATAGGAAGCTTATAAAAATAGAATAAAAAAACCTACAAATAAAAAAAATGGATAGAAGCCAAATATGCAATAAAGATAATTTTTGTGTGAGCACTTATATGAAAAACTCATTTTGTCTTAGAACATATTTTATTGGTTAAATCAATCAAGTATTTAGGAATTTTTTGTTTGAATTCTAAAAAAGGGTTAAAATTACTTTGTCTTTGAGAATGTTGGAGGAATTAATAAAAGGTAAGGATGCTATTTTATCCTTTGAATTTATAATTTTTAAACTACAATTAAAAGGTCAAACTAACTTTGAATTTGAATTTATAAATTCAAATTGAAAGGTATAAGTAGCATCCTTTTATTCTTCTTAGTTTCCTCGAATTTTCCCACATTCTAAATTAATTTTGGCTAAGTACTTGATTTATCTAATCAATAAAAAACCTTATAAAACAAATACAATTTACGTATAAGTTCCTAAATAAATATATTTTTATTGCGTCTTTGGATTCTAGATATTTTTCTGATTTTGTAGGTCTTTTTATTTTATTTTTCTAAACTTTCTATCATTTTTATATTTTTGGAATTTTTTTCATTAAAACAATGCCGAATAGGATGCCGGAGTCGTTTCAGGTGAAGAGAGTATTTTTTTCGATATTGATAGCACAAGGATATTAGTCGTCGGTTTTGAAATTCAGGGGGGAGAAAAATGAACTTTGACAATAGTTGAAGGGTGTAATGTGTGTTAGGAAACCGCCATGGCCGACCCGTCCTAAGTGGCATGCGCAGTAGATGTGGGCCCACCCTGACTTGGGAATCAAACTAAAACCCTTGGATATGCATTATATATTGAAGAGGTTTTTGTAATCCATGAGAAATAATAGATATTTTTTCTCCATATTTCTAGATTTTTTTGTGTTTGTTCTACTTGTGTATGTTGGAAGCAAGGTCGTCTAATAATGTGGACTTTGCCCTTTCTAAAAACCCTTTCTAATAAAGAACCCACAGGCCGCAACGACCGCATACCCCCTCCCCTTCCTCTATCAGCCTCTTGCTTTCATAGCATTGCTAGCAGGATCTCCATATTTCGTTCTCCATATCGCTTCTTTATAAATCGTTATTTATTCCCTATATTTCAATACTTTTCAGCAAAATCTCTATTTTCGAAAAGATAGATATCGGATAAAAACTCTGGATGGAGTCTCTAAATTTAGAGACTGAGATAGAGACTCCGCTGAATCGTTATAAAAAGGTCGTCTTAACAAGATTTGACTCCTTCACTGTTCTGGCCATCCAATAAGCTTCTACCAAATCTCTAGGTCTCTGCAACATAGTCAACTTCTGCACATAACTTTGTAAACCAGCTACAAAGCTTTTGAGGTAATAGTCCTTAGGCACCAAGGGTTTATCCTTCTTAATCACTCCTACAATTCTCTCAAATCTTTCAATGTAATCATTAACTGAACTTGTTTGTCTTAATGAGTGAAATGTGAACATACTGTCCAAGTTAGATTCTTCCACAAATCTTCTCTCCACCATGACCTTGCGTTGGGCCCAAGATAACACTTGTGTTCACTCCAGTACTAGCCAACCAATCCTCAGCTTTCCCACTAAAATAGAGTGGCAATTTCCACCCTCTGATCCATGGGTACACTAGCCAGCTCAAAGTATTTCTCTGCCTTCTTCAGCCAAGAGTGGCCTTTTTCTCCATCAAATTTAGGGAAAAATAGCTTGGGTCCTTTGGCAAAATTTCTTTGGTGATCTGACTCATAGTGAGTGTTCCTATGTGGAAGTGCTGACCTTTCTCTCCCATTCTCCCCAAAAGATTTGTTGTGATTGTAGTTGCCCATTGGTAAGCTTGTCCCCCTTGAGTAGTATCCTCCATTCCCCCTTGGGCCCTCACAGAGTATGGCAACATGGGTGGTACCTGAGTGTTGAGTAGGACTGTAGATGGTAAGAGAGGACTTGGAATGGTTGGGCCTTCCATAGATTTGGTTCCCCACCTGTTGATCCCTATTGGTGTATTAGCAAGAGAGGGAGATGGCAAATTAGGCGTAGTTCTCGGCAACGGCAAGTTAGTACTACGGTCAGGCACATCACTCATGCCATGCAGGGCCATCAACAGGTTCACTGCAGTTAGTAACTGATCTAGTTGCTTACCATGGTCGAGCTGACATGCTTGTAGTGTCGCTAAGCCAACCTTGATATTCTCCACTTCCTCCCGCGTCACAGCTTCTGCTGCTCCTTGCTCCCATCCTTCCCCGAACACCCCTTCTATAAGGTTGCTTTGCAAGACCACCAGGTATCGAGGCTTAGGGATTTTACCAAGGTTAAACATGAAGCCTCACATGATTGACCCAGATCTTGCAGGGATGAGAAAGATGGAAAAGGAAATTAACACAAAGCAGGAAACTTTGTCACCTTCACCAACTTTTCAAACCCACACTCACCCGATTCCATATGCAATCGTTCGGCTTAGTGATTTTACAAAAGAACGAACCTTTCCACCGTCACCTCCCGATTCCAAATGCAAACTGGGGCCAGGATTGTGCTCTAATGCAAATTTGTCAGGATCAGGCCTGAACAGGTAATATTTGAAAGGAAATATGAGTAGATAGGAACAAAGTATGCTGAAACGGGATGAAAAAAATAGAAGAATAGGGATGGGGAAAGTAGGTAAATAGCTTTGGATAACACATTGTTTTCTTGCTTCTTATATAGCCGCAGCGGATTACAACTCAAAAGTGAAAGCAAATTACAAAAGTTCATAGAAAAACGACAAAAGCTTGACTGAAAAGCAACCGTGTCTACCGAAATCTATCTAGTCCCTCCGATCTTCATAACCCAAGCGGTACGAGTTAATCAGGGCCGTCCTTTCTTTCTTCTGCAACTCCCTTCACAGCTTCACCCCTTTCTAGTGCGCAATTCATTTCAGAACCCGACGCCGTCCAGGCTCCGGCCGTCCCCGCGACTCCTTCCCCGACGCGGCGAAGTCGGCCTCCATGACGCGCTCTGTCCTCGAGGCCCTAATCTCCTCCGTGGACCCTTCCCCCGTCTCGTCGTCCTCTGGTCGATGAAAGTTCGTCCGTTTGCCTCACATGATTGACCCAGATCTTGCAGGGTTGAGAAAGATGGGAAAGGAAATTAACACAAAGCAGGAAACTGTGTCACCTTCACAAACTTTTCAAACCCACACTCACCCGATTCCATATGCAATCGTTCGGCTTAGTGATTTTACAAAAGGACGAACCTTTCAACCCTCACCTCCTGATTCCAAATGCAAACTGGGGCCAGGATTGTGCTCTGATACCAATTTGTCAGGATCAGGCCTGAACAGGTAATATTTGAAAGGAAATATGAGTAGATAGGAACAAAGTATGCTGAAACGGGATGAAAAAAATAGAAGAATAGGGATGGGGAAAGTAGGTAAATAGCTTTGGATAACACATTGTTTTCTTGCTTCTTATATAGCCGCAGCGGATTACAACTCAAAAGTGAAAGCTAATTACAAAAGTTCATAGTAAAACGACAAAAGCTTGACTGAAAAGCAACCGTGTCTACCGAAATCTATCTTGTCCCTCCGATCTTCATAACCCAAGCGGTGTGAGTTAATCAGGGTCGTCCTTTCTTTCTTCTGCAACTCCCTTCACGACTACACCCCTTTCCAGTGCGCAGTTCATTTCAGAACCCGACACCGCCCGGGCTCCGGCTGTCCCCGCGACTCCTTCCCCGACGCGGCAACGCCGGCCTCCACGACGCGCTCTGTCCTCGAGGCCCTGATCTCCTCCGTGGACCCTTCCCCTGTCTCGTCGCCCTCTGGTCGGTGAAAGTTCGTCTGTTTTAGCTGCCTGTCTTTTTTCTTCTTGCGGGAATCGAAATGGCTGGTTGGTTAGTTTAAAAGTCGGATTTTTGGGTTCTGGAGGTGATTGAATTTTGTATTTTTTTTATTCAGCCATCTCTTCCATTGGCAGCAAGATGGAAGGCTTATTCAGTTGTCTATCTCGTTGATCCAAATATAGAAGAGCTCCTTTGTGTTTCACCCACTACAATGTCTAAAAAACTATTTTTTTTGGGAAATTGTTTTTCTAACCTGAATCTTTATTTCTGTTTTAGATGGGAGAAGTGAAAATCTAAAGTACATATCTTTTTCCAATGAGCTACATGAGATTTTCATGTACCGGAACTAAGCTTGATTCTTCAGACAAAGAGAACAACAAGAAAAAGAAGGTCCATCCTGTGAAGGATCCACGAGGCTATATAACTCTGCAAAAGTTATATGTTTAAGAAATATATCTTTGTTTTGAGAACCTGAATAGTCCCGCTGGTCTTCATTTTTTTTTTCACAATTTTCCCAAAAAAATTTTAGGTAAGTGTTTTTAGCAAATTCAACCAGTTTAGACACTTGTCCTGTTGCGAAGTTCTTAGCAAAATTCAATGTTCATATGTGATGTCCCTAATCACCTGTCCTATTGCAGAAAGATTGCTTCAATTGCTTATATCAAGGGACGGCAAGGGTTCTACTTCAAGTTTGACCCTAAATCCATATTAGTAAAGTATCGAGATAGTTAATGTACTTGAGGTTGCAGTGCCAATGTTGGTGATTCGTAAACGGCCCACCTCGAGATGGGCCTAGGGCCGGATCCGTACCGGCCTGCCGCGTGTGAGAAGGAACCCAAAAGGCCACCCCCAGCCGTACCAAAGGAGACATTTTATTATGCTAATTGCTGTTAAAGGGTGAGAGTGGCATTTTGTGAAGAGAATCTTGATTGGAGTGACAAATAGTTAATTAAATTCTTTGTTGTTGGCCCAAGAGCTCACACGAACAAGCAAAACTCTGACAAGATCTCACACTAATATTCACTTAGGAAGCAATTAAGGCGCACTATATTACACTTGTAGTATACATTGAACTAGTCATCAAGCTTGGCTTATAGGTGCTTCTACATGTTCTATTTATAGGCCAAGCTGAAGTGACCTTAGCTTAGCCCATATATCCAGAACATTCCACATCTAGCTATTAATATTTCAGCTCTAGTAATAGCTAGATACTTCTAGTATCTAGTATTTTTTAGTAGAAGTGAATGTTCTATATGCTTCTAGCATCCCTATATAGCTACCAACTAGCTACTCCTACAATCTTCTAGTAGATGTCAAGATTATATCTAACATTTGCAGTGGCATATAGTTAATAGCTAAACTTTGGAGTGGCATATAATTAATTTCCCTTCTTTTTGCTAGGTCGTTCTGAGTTTGTGGACAAAGTTGTAGGACCATTCATTACCATGGTTTATGAGTTGTCCCAAGACTGCCACCAGTATTATGAGGTTTTGGACCTATTATATCTATCCAGGAACGAGCCATATTGCTGGTAATTTTTCTTTACACTATTACTAGTAGAAAATCGTTGATCCATGACATTTTGCTCATGATGATTACAAATTTTGTCACTAAAGATGACATATCGATGACAAAATATCTCTAAGCATCATAGATATTAGACATCTAGCTTCGACCCAAAGAAAATTGTGACGAAATCAAAGTATGTGTCATAGAACAACATAAAAAATTGTCATAAAACTTCAGGTCTGCCAATATATCTCTAGAGAGTAAAGGTGACAAAATCGACGTTCATCACAAATATGGGGCTTGTCCTATGTGGCTTATACGTCCTGCATGATCGACTTGATCTACGGTTTGTTGAGAGGCACGGGTAGGAAAATTCACGTCATTGCGACTGCGTGGGCACGAGGCGGCGGCAACTACGGCACACAGCGACAGTTGCGGCCGCGAGGGCACGAGGCAGCAGCAACTACGACACACAGCGGCGGCAACGGCGGCGGCGGCGACGCGCACACTCGACGACGCACGGCACGCGGCGACGGCGGTGCGCACACACAACGCGGCGGTGCGCTAATGCGGTATCAGCAGTGTCCGGCTGGGGGCCTCGGAGGCGCGAACATGCGGAGGTAGCAACATGGAGTTGCCAGCACACGGCGGCTACTATTCAGCGATGACCTCATCCTTCCGCGATCTGCTCCAACTCCGTGATACCCTCCGTGAGTCCTCCTTTTCAGATTTAGAAAAATCAATTTATTACATTGAATATAATATAATAGCCAACTTTACTTTTTTTAGTGCTGTTTTATTCCTATCAATGTACTATAGTAGTGTTACATTAGCTAATTAGTTGCATTAGAAATCATCATAATTTGTAATTTGATATGTGTCAATTCTATTTTTCTTTGGATCAATGAACAGATGGATAGAAGATGGATACATGGTAAACAATTCACCCTCGACCCCAAGTATATTGATGGTGTGAAACAATTCATGCAATTTGTTCAAGAACAATACCCTGAGGATGCCGAGATACCTTGCCCATGTCGTAAATGTCTTAATCGGAGTCTACGATCTCAATCACAAGTATATGATCATGTGCATGTATTTGGGATGTCAGATACTTACAGTAGATGGATTCATCATGGGAAATCGATCGATGCTGATATTGTTGAATATCAAGAGCATATGGAGCATGCGGTTGAATCCGATGGTCCTAGTGGGATCGATGCGGATGGGCCTGACAACGATGATGATAGAATGCTAGAACTAATAGAAGACCTGTACATAGCTAGAGAGAAAAGTGGAGAATGTTTGCCACTGTTTGCTCGAGTGCTAGAAGATGCAAAACAACCACTTTGTCCGGGATCTGACCACTCAAGATTTTTCTTTCTTGTTAAGTTGCTTCATATTAAGTCATATTATCGGATCAGTAATGTATCATTTAATACATTATTGAAGTTATTGTCTTCATCGTTCCCTCAACGTGAAATTCCGAAATCATATGACGAGACAAAGAAATATCTTCGTGAATTGGGCCTTGGATATGATTTGATTCATATGTGCAAGAATAATTGTGTGTTGTTTCAAAAGGATTATGCGAACAAGGATGCTTGCCCAATCTGTGGTGAATCAAAATGGACAGATGGAGATGGTAGCAAGCGGGTTTCGTACAAAGTTTTAAAACATTTTCCACTTATAACAAGATTAAGAAGGATGTTTGTTTTGAAAGGAACAACCGAGGACACTCAATGTCACAAGTTGAAGCGAATGCATGTCGACAATGAAATGAGTCATCCAGCTAATGGTGACGCATGGAAAGACTTCGATAGAAAGTATCCGAAGTTTGCGCAAGGAATTTGAGACTTGGCATAGTTACAGATGGTTTCGATCTATTTGGCAACATGAGCACCTCATATATAGCATGTGGTCAGTATTTGTTATGCCTTACAACTTGCCACCATGGGCATGCATCGATCAATCCAACTGCATGATGGCCTTGCTCATTCCAGGTCCAAAGTCTACAGGTAGGGATTTTGATTTATTCTTAGATCCTCTAATTGAAGAACTGTTTGAACTCTGAGACGGTGTTAGTACTTATGATGCATATACCGCTATAAAATTCAATTTGCGTGTTGCAGTTATATGGTGCATTCATGGTTATCCAGCTTTGATCGAGCAACCCAATGGAGGGGATAAGCGGAGGCGGAGCGACTGACCGGCAATGGAGGGGAAGGTGCTCCACCACCTCCTCCTCGTCCCCCATGCTCGCCTCCCAGTCCCAGGCCTTCTCCCGAGGTACCCTCGCAGCCGCTTTTGCGCCCCTGGCTTCCTCCCCCACCGCCGCAGGCCGAAGCCGAGGCAGCTTGCTGTCTCAACAGGGCGTCCACCAAGGTACCAAACTGAGACGCCCAGTGGCGGAGGTTGGGAGTGGGCGCTGAGAGCCGTGGCGGCGCTAGTGCTTCGCCTGGCCGTCTGCTCCCTCCTCGCCGTCTTCCCCACCCTGGCACGCGCGGGCGCGGGCGCACTCTCGCCCTCTGCCACCACCACGGCGGCCGTTGAGATGGAGGACGAAAACCTTTTTTTTGTCCCTCTTAACCATTCTTATAGTGTCTTGGTCCATTCATAATCTTGCATTGCCTTGGATATTGCAATAGGAAATGCCTAGGATGAAAACCTTGATGAAATAGTTTGTACAATAGAACTTTCAAGTTTCAAGGAAATCATTCCATCATCTGAATTGAAATGGCCTGTATAGGTTCCTTCTTTCAACTGGATGTCAGTTTTATTTCTTATATAGATCAAGCTCCTTTGCTTGCCATTTGCTTCAGTCGTACCCATTTTCTATTTTTGGGTAGGCATTGTCATTGTGTTACTTGGACACGTGTGCGGGTGTCTGATTCGTATAAAAAAGGGGGTTTTTTGAATCCATGCCATCACAATATGATTGTTTTGTGATTTTGCCATTACAAAGTTTGTATATTGCTCATGCCATTATAATTTCATATTTCTTGCATTCATGCCATTTTCAACCTTTGACCGGTCAAATTGGACTTTTATGCCTCTCTCACTTCTTCAAATTTACAAAACATGCCACTCTCCGCACTTTCTCCTTCCTTCTCTATCCTCATCCCTTCTCCCTCAAAATCCGGTGGCCGGTGGACCATGTCCCTCATCTCCGGTGGCCGGCGGTGGGGGTGGAAGGGTGGGTAGGCGGCGGCCGTGGCGGAGACTGCGACGATACGGGAACTTGCAGGCGCCGGTGCGCAGGAGCTCGCTGGCAGCAACGGCGCACGGGAGGTCGTGGCGGCGTGGGATGTAGCGGCAGCAATGCATGCAGGAGCTCGCGAGCGGTGACCGCGTGGGAGCTCGCCGGCGTTGGCCCGCGCGGGAGCTTGCGGGTGGCGCATGCTGCGCGGGAGCTCGCCGATGTCGGCACGGGCAGGAGTTTGCGGCGGTGGCACGGGGGAGCTCACACCAGCAGTGACACTGGAGCTCGCGGACGGGAATCATCGACTGCGGCGCGCACGCCGAGGATGTCTCCGGGCAGCGGCGAGGTTGCTGTCAGAGAGTTCGCCGGAGAAGAAGGAATGGAGAAAAGAGGAGGGAGAGAATGGAGGAGGGAGGAGGTTGGGGCATTTGGGTCATTTCAAGTGAAAATGGCATGGATGCAAGAAATTTGAAATTATAATGGCATGAGCGGTATTACCGACTTTGTAATGGCAAAATCACAAAACAATCACATTGTGATGGCATGGATGCAAAAAAACCCGCAATTTTTTTTTTGACATGCCAAATACCATTTGGAATCCGACACAGGTGTCTGAATCTGACATGGTCTCCGGGGACCGGGTGCCCAGCTTGGCAAAAAATTTTAGGTCTTGGGTGTCTGAGTAACACTTCATTGCCAAAATATTTTTATTCGCTTCAGTTGGTTGTGAATTCATTGTAGCATATCAATAGCTAAATAGTGAAGATGTCCTAGAGCAGTTTCCATTTTCATTATAGTCTATCAGGTTCATTTGTGCAGGAACCAGAATGGAGAGGCAGATGCTAATGGCTCAGTATGGGGGGCTCCGTACAAATGGGGCACCATGGTCATTGCTTACAAGAAAAACAAATTCAGAAGGCTCAACCTGAAGCCAATACAGGTAAAATCTTTTATCAGGAAAAAATGATATTATACTGAACTTACAAGAGCAAGTATGTGTAAATTGAATTAACCTTCAAAATGGGAATATGGAGCTTCCCTTTTATTGAGGGTGAAATGAAAAGATGTTAATATGCCTGATTGCCTATTGCTTATGCTGACTGTGTCAATTATCGTGTGATTTATAAATGTCGTTGTGTGTAAAGATATAACTGCGATAACCTACTAGTGTTGCATATGCCAATGGCATTGCTTGTAAAGAGTAAAGGCACCATTGTGATAACCTTGTAGCTGTTACTTATATGTGTGTTTTTTTGTATGTAGGATTGGGAGGATTTGTGGAGGCCTAACCTTGCTGGGAAGATTTCAATGATTGATTCTCCTCGAGAGGTCATTGGTGCAGTCCTGAAGCGAATGGGATCATCATATAACACGGTTGATATGGAAACAGAAGTTAGTGGTTGTAGGGAAGCTGTCTTAAAAAGCTTCATACAACTACAAAAGCAGGTTTGCACCAAATAGCTCATCTGCTTTGGATGTTTATTGCATTCCATCCATGTTCTTTCTTATAAGTTACGACCCAAAATATTTTGAGGAAAAGACAATAGTAGCCTTAAATATTAGGATACCAACAACTTACAGAACCCTGAATCCTTTTGTAGGTTCAGTTATTTGACAGCACAAACTATCTGAAGTCATTTGCAGTTGGGGATGTGTGGGTTGCTGTGGGTTGGAGCAGTGATGTCATCCCTGCTGCAAAGCGAATGTCTAATGTCGCTGTGGTTGTTCCCAAGTCAGGCAGTAGCCTATGGGCTGATCTATGGGTATGTCAATGGTTTTCCCATGCAGAATTTCATCAATTTGTGATGGTAAACCCAGCATCTCACTCGTGTCCTTTATACGTTTTAGGTGATACCATGTGCAACAAGATTTCAGACCGATCGAATCGGCGGCAGAACTAGAGGCCCATCTCCACTCATCCACCAGTGGTTGGACTTCTGCTTACAAAGCGCTAGAAGCTTACCCTTCCGTCAGGAAGTCTTCCCAGGGGCATCGCCATTGTTCCTGGAGAACCCAGTGCCGGATGCCCCTCGAGAGCTAAACAAGAGAAAGCCAAAGCTGGACACCAACCTTGTCAGGGGAGTGCCTCCCCGTGAAATCCTGGACAAATGCGAGTTCTTAGAGCCTCTGTCAGACAAGGCGCTGGCCGATTACCAGTGGCTGATGTCGAGAACGGGGAGAACACGCCACGGTCTGTTAGGAGAAGCGTTGCAAAAGATATCGACTGTACTGGACTTCAAATCGAGAATTTAGAGCGAACACCTCAACTTGGCCAGTTCTGCGGTTTATGTTGCCACAAAGCACCCGCATCGACACGGTTGCAGTTTGATCGTTTTTTCTTCTCTTCGCCTCACGAAATACGAAGTCATTGTAAGATCAACGCCTACTACAAAAATCGCCCACAAAGGGGTTTCAGTGTAAGAAAAAAATATACAGAACAAACAATGTCACTTCTCCGAATTTTGTCTGATTCTTGGGAGTTCAGACGGGAAAAAAAAACGCAGAAGAGTGAAATGAATCCAACACCTAGCTGAGCCGACCATATTGCCATAATGGAGAAAACTGAAAGGCCGACGGCTGATGGAGTGATGGACAGCCAGTCTGGCCGAACTGCTATATTGGTCATTTAATTCCTGGTGCACCCTGTGGCAACTTGATTATATATACATAGAGAAGTTTTGCTCCTGTTTTGGACTAGAGCAGTGCTGTCTAAGGGCTTATTTCCTTTATTTCCAGATTAATTTATCCTGTGATATGTTGCCTAAGATCGGTTGGATGGCTAATTTTATTAGCAACCCCTTTTCTTGCAATCTGAGAACAAACTCTCTATCAAACTTGAGCTTTAAAGCTGGTTCTTTTATTGTCCATTTAGCTGCCATGAATCTGATTTCATTGCTGGTCATGAATTTACTTTTGTTCTTATTGGAAGATGTTAAATTCATGATTTACCTTGCTGTTCATGGCTTAAATGTGATCTATTTCCTAGCTGTTCACGCTCTGGTCGTATTGCTATTTATCTTGCTCATTATGTCAAATTTGCAACATTTATCTGTAGGATCATATCATATATTTTAGGAAGCAAATAGCGAAGGAGATCCTAGGATTGAAGGCTGACTCGCCAAATAACTATTTGTAGGATGATATCATATATTTTCATTGATGTTGAACTTCTGATGTGACAAAAGCCAAACTTCTTGGTCTGCGAGACATATTCGCCAATAGAATTATTTTTGGAGCATGGGGAGCCATGGCACCCCTAGCCCCCTTGTGTCCGTCCCCGTAGCCAAGGTTTCAAATTCAAAACCTACTTATTTTCACTCCAAGTGAAAAAATTGCGATTTTATACTCGTCATGCAGTTGTCAAAACACAACCAAAAATATACTGCTTTACCTCAATTAACATTCGATAGGTTCAGCAACTGCTGGGCTTAGTTGCAGTTATCTACTGGGTTTATCTGCTTGGTCTATTTTTTGGTCTATCAAGTGATCTGCATAACAACTCAAGTGATATTGCTCCTGCATAAGTGCAAGCCAAAAAAGCTCAGGGATGTCGCAAAGGAGCTTTTGTAGCTCTTCTGGCCTTAAGGGGCCATTGTCGCAGCAGGAGTTTTGCGCTAGTGGGCTGCGACTTGTGCCATGCCCTCAGTGTGTGACCAAGCCATTAAAATGGACGACACAGTCACTAGACTCTATACCGAGGGGTTGCTGGCCACGACACACACTCGCGTTCGTTCGCAAGTTCTTAAAATGGACGACAAGGGCTGCTGGACAAGACACGTGCTCGAGTCTGTTCTTAAAACGGACTACACGGTACTAGACTCTATATCAGGGGGCAACTGGCCACGACACCCACTCGGGTTCGTTCAGAAGCCGTTAAAAAGGACGACACAGTCACTATACTCTATATCGAGGGCCCGCTAGCCATGATACACACTCGGGTGCTTTTCGAAGCCGTTAAAATGGACGACATAGTCACAATACTCTATATCGAGGGGCTGCTGGCCACGACACACACTCAGGTTCGTTCACAAGCCGTTAAAATGGACGACAGAGTCAATAGACTCTATACTGAGGGGCTGCCGGCCAAGACGCGCACTCGGGTTCGTTCACAAGCCGTTAAAATGGACGATAAGGGCTGCCGGCCATGACACGTGCTCGGGTCTGTTCCTAAGCCGTTAATATGAGCGACACAATCAGTAGACTATATCAAGGGCCTGCTAGCCACGACACGCACTCGGGTTCGTTCACAAGACGTTAAAATGGATGACAAGGGCTGCTGGCTATGACACGTGCTCGGGTCTGTTCCTAAGCCGTTAAAATGGACGACACAGTCACTTGACTCTATATCGAGGGGCTGCCGGCCACGACACCCACTCGGGTTCGTTGACAAGCCGTTAAAATGGATGACACAATCTCTAGACTCTATACCGAGGGGCTGCTGGCCACGACACGCACTCGGGTTCGTTCACAAGCCGTTAAAATGGACGACAAGGGCTGTTGGCCATGACACGTGCTCGGGTCTGTTCCTAAGTCGTTAAAATGAACGACACAGTAACTAGACTCTATATCAAGGGGCTGCAGGCCACGACACACACTCTTGTTCGTTCACAAGCCGTTAAAAACGACGACACAATCACTAGACTCTATACCGAGGGGCTGCTGGCCACGACACTCACTCCGGTGCGACATTTTAATAGCCAACTCTTTCCCAATCTCATATTCCCGATAATTAAGTGGAAATTTATCACTATAAAAGTAAATGGGGGGAGTAAGTACTTAATTGTAATAATAAATTTAACCGTAGTGCTTAGGCTGTTTAGCCAACAACCTTTCGTCGTTTAAGAAATCATTCACTTGTTCTAATTCCTCAACCGTGAGAGGAAAAAAACCATCGGGTGTCTTCAGTCCATCTTCTGACTTCTGTTTTGTCCCCCTCTAGCCTCGATCTAAAAAACAAATTAGTGAGCAAGGGTTAAAAGGCTTGTCCTTTTCGTAAAATTCCTAAACTTCACCTAATTGCTATTCAGATTCCAGGAAACTGTGGGATAAGCCTTGGGGTATAGGTTGCCAAACTTTCCATTTGTGCTGTAAAATCCCTAGAACCTAAGGTTTCTCAAGTGGATTTATGAGTCAATCAAGTGAGGGTTGGGGCTGGTGCCTTGGTAAAATCCCTAAACTTCGATACTCAGCAAAGGCCACAAGTTAATCCATCAAGATCAGTAGAAGAGTTCGAGATGAAGAGGAGTGTTACTGTTGTACAAAAGATTCAAGAGGAGCAAGGCCGGCGATTGGATAAGCAAAGTAAGCAACTTGACAAGCTTATACAACTAGTAAGCGATCTAAATCCTTAGAATATGAGAAGAGCACTTGAAGAAACCTCTAAAAGAATCACTAGCAGTACTGGAAATCAAGGAACAGTACCATGGGCTACCCATGTCAGAGCAGTATTCCAAGAAGGAGATATGGTTTATCTAAAGCTACAGCCTTATAGACAATCAGCTCTTAGCCTGCATAAGCACCTCAAACGGCACTCAAGATATTATATATGGTCCTTTCCGAGTACTGAAGAAGGTAGGCCAAGTAGCATACACAGCGACACCAGGACTACGGCTGATGGTGGTCAAGTTGATTCCTTCTCAGTGGAAGAGTTCGAGATGAAGATGAGTGTTACTGCTGTACAAAAGATTCAAGAGAAGGAAGGCCGGCGATTGGATAAGCAAAGTAAGCAACTTGACAAGCTTATACAACTAGTAAGCGATCTAAATCCTTAGAATATGAGAAGAGCACTTGAAGAAACCTCTAAAAGAATCACTAGCAGTACTGGAAATCAAGGAACAGTACCATGGGCTACCCATGTCAGAGCAGTATTCCAAGAAGGAGATATGGTTTATCTAAAGCTACAGCCTTATAGACAATCAGCTCTTAGCCTGCATAAGCACCTCAAACGGCACTCAAGATATTATGGTCCTTCCCGGGTACTGAAGAAGGTAGGCCAAGTAGCGTACACCTTGCTCTTGCCTCATGGGTAAGCACCTCAAAGGGCACTCAAGATATTATGGTCCTTTCCGAATACTGAAGAAGGTAGCCCAAGTAGCGTACACCTTGCTATTGCCTCATAGGTGTCAGTTGCATCCCACTTTTCATGTAAGCCAACTCAAGAAACACAAAGGTGACAAGGTAATTCCAACTCTAGAATTCCCATTAATTGATGATGAAGGCTATTAAGGGTTTATCCTGAAGCTGTAATTGCTAGAAGGATTGTCCCCAGAAACAATGAGGCAGTAGTATAGTGGCTTATCAAATGGGTGAATCTTTCTGATGAAGCTACAAGCTGGGAAGATATGGAATTTAAGAAGAAGATATTTCCAGGATTTAATCTTTGAGGGCAAGGATGAGCTCAAAAGGGGGAGAATGCCACAAAACCTGCATAAAAAATCAGAAGTTGCTGAAAAATTCAGAACTTTTTTTTTGACAGAGAAGTTCAGAACTTAGTGCTGAAGAAGAGAAGCCTGCAAGGGCAACTCTGTAGCTCGTCTATATTTGTTACATTTTGGATTCGTTTCTTTAGCTCCCTGGATGTATTCCCTACTAAATGAATCAAAATATCTACTACTATTCTATTGTCTTTCTCTCCAAGCTATCTTCAAGTTCTGAACCCTTCTCTGATGAATTCAGAAAATTACCTCGAGTAGTGACATCTGCCTTTTTTCTTTTTTCCTTCTTATTCTTCCTCGTTGTCTTCTTCTTTCCGGAGAGCGACAACTTCACAGGCGCTTTTATATCGGCGGCACTGGCTAGAAGGGGCGGCAGTGGTGGCTATGGGAGACGGTGCTGGCTGGGAGGCGGCGGCCAGCAGGAGGGGGAGAGAGGAGTACGGGACTCCCTCTCTCTCTGGGTCTCTTAAGCCCACGAGTGGGCCGGGCCAAAGGATGGGCCAAAGGCCACGGAGCATAACATCATGTTTGGGCGTCACTGGACTGGGCATGTCCACATGATGGTCATTATTGTGCAATGCAACATTGGACCCAGAGTTGTCTGCGTTAATTAGAAATTAATAAATGTCACTCACGAATCACAGCAGTTTAAAAAGTAGAGTACAGATTGGCCCCTCCAGGCCAGATTACCTGTCTCTCCATCTTTTTTGAGCACGTCCTCTACACCTTCACCATTATCATCTTCATCTGCAACATATTTGCGCCAACGGAGACGGTTTAGATAATGCTGAAACATCTCATCTTCTTTGAACTTGTCCTCTACACCTTCTCTGAGCATGTCACCATTATCATCTTCATCTGCAACATGTTTGCGCCAACGGCCTTCGCCATTATCATCTTCATCTGCAACAACGAAGACGGTTTAGATAATGCTGAAACGTCTCATCTTCTTTAAGCTTGTCGTCTATCTCCATTTATACAGCAATTAAAAAGTGTTTCCATATACTGTCAAACCTAACAAAACAAAGCATCCATCTAGTAACGGAATTGGAGTAGCAACCCTTTGTGAAAAAAACATACTGACCTTTGAATCACGTGCAATCCTTGGTGCCTCAATATATTTTTAAGCATCGTGCGCACGCGATCTATTTTGTCTGCAGCAGGCCCATTGTCTTTAGTCGCCTCATATTCACTCGGATTGCCAATGCAAGCCCTGGAAATTGTCTTCACCTGGCTTAAAGTAAACAGCAGCATATATAAAGTAAAATCACTCGATCGCTGATAAAGTAACAACAGCGTATATAAAGTAAAATGTCATACCTCTTCATCTAGCGTAAACATTTAAATCAGATTGCTCCATTAAGTGTATCAATGGAGTATCAGATCTGACGTTCCAAGTTTGTTACTTGTAATCAAAGTAAGTGAGCTGATAAAACATATAGTGGTTAAGAGAAAAATTAAAGGGAAATGATAACCAATTAGATAAAAAGCATAACCTATATGCAAAATGTGCACACACCCCATGCATATTAATTGCAGTTTTCTTTCGAAACGTTTTAATCCCAGAAATTAGATATTCAGCAACAAATTTGCTCCAATCAAAACCTTTAATTTTATCGACATATCGAATTGTTGTTACATAGTCTCGATTGATAATGTCATTATTTGTTGGTGCTAAATAAAAAAGATAAGACAATAAGAATGAAATGTCGACAAAATGAATCTCTGTCTTACAGACCCTTCAAATCTTTCAGCATTATAGAGACAACTAGCCCTATACCTTTGTCAACATCGGTAAACTGACGTTTTAGTTCCAACAGTTCTTCATCTTTTTCGTTATCCCTTATTCTTCTAGGCTGAATTACATTACAACCCTGGAAAAGCCCCAGAAGCCTAGGAACCGAGGCTTCGATGTTGAAATACTCACCCCAAGCTTCAAAGCACCATTTTTGAGGTCCACCTTACTGACTAACCACCAAGTCATTTTTTGTGGAAGAATTTATCCATATAGGACTTCATTGAGAGAAGATTGTCGAACTGCATATCCATTACAAATGGTCTCTGATCATCGGAAACACTGGTCACAAGTTCGGTCGTATAATACAAGTTAGGTTTTTCCTATTTTTACATATTCTGCCATGCCTACAAATCAAAGATGACAACCATTTTTAACATGGATATTAAAGCGACGCTTAATTGATGATTAATCGCCGATTAAGCGTCAAAACGCTACTCTGGCGCTCTATACCTGGAGCGCTAGAACGCCGCCCATACTTACCATGAACGCTCCCCTGCTTGCCATGGACACCTCCCCTGCTGTGGCCTGCTCCGCTTCAGGCGCTTCTGCGCTCGATGTGCCCCCATCGGCACCCGACGCCGCTGTCGACACCCGTCGGCACTCGATGTGCCCCCATCGGCACCCGCGCTCGATGTGCCTGCTCCGCTTCAGGCGCACCTGCGGTCGATGTGGCCAGCAGCCCCTTGATATAGAGTTCGCTTTCATAACCATGTTTATAATGGTTGTCATCTTTTATTTGTAGGCATGACAGAATATGTAAAAATGAGAAGAACCCAACTTAACTTGTATTATAGGACCAAACTTGTGACCAGTGTTTCTGATGATCAGAGACCATTTGTAATGGATATACAGTTTGATAATTTTCTCTCAATGAAGCCCTGTATGGATAAGAGTCTTCCACAAAGATTGATTTGGTGGTTAGTCAGTAAGGTGGACCTGAAAGAAGGTGCTTTGAAGCTTGGGGATGAGTCTTTCAACATCGAAGCCTCGGTTCCCAGGCTTCTGGCCTTCCCCAGGGTTGTAATATAATTCAGCCTAGAAGAATAAGGGATAACGAAAAAGATGAACTGTTGAAACTAAAACATCAGTTCACCGATGTCGACAAAGGCAAAGAGCTGGTTGTCTCTACAATGCTGAAGGATCTGAAGGGTCTGCAAGACAGAGATTTATTTTTTCGACATTTCATTCTTCTTGCCTTATCTTTTTATGTAGCACCAACAAATAATGTCACAATCAATCGAGACTATGTAATAACAATTCGATATGTCGATAGAATTAAAAATTTTGATTGGAGCAAATTTGTTGTTAAATATCTAATTTCTGGGATCAAAGAGTTTCGAGAGAAAACTGGAATTAATATGCATGGGTGTGTGCACATTTTGCATGTTGGTTATGCTTTCTATCTAATTGGTTATCCTTTTCCTTTAATTTTTCTCTTAACTAATATATGATTTATCTCTTAACCACTGTATGCATTATCAGCTCATTTACTTTGATTAGAAACAACGAACTTGAACGTCAGATCTGATACTTCATTGATACACTTAATGGAGCAATCTAGTTTGATTGCTCTTACGCTATATGAAGAGGTATAACAATTTACTTTATATACACTGTTGTTACTTTATCTGTGACCGAGTGATTTTACTTTATATACGCTGATGTTTACTTTAAGCCAGGTGAAGACGATTTCCAGGGCTTGCATTGGCAATCCGAATGAAGATGAGGCGACTCAAGACAATGGGCCTGCTGCAGACAAAATAGATCGTGTGCGCATGACGCTTAAAAAATATATTGTGGCACCACGGATTGCACGTGATCCAAAATTCAGTATGCCTTTTTTTCCACAAGGGGTTGCTACTCCAATTATGTTACTAGATGGATGCTTTGTTATGTCAGGTTCGACGATATATGAAAACACTTCTTGTCGGGCGTCATCCTTTGGCATCTGAAATTACAAAATATGTTTTGACAAACGGTTGGTCCATTTAACTTTTTTAACTGCTGTATGAATGGAGATAGAGGACAAGTTCAAAGAAGATGAGACGTTTAGCATTATCTAAACCGTCTCCGTTGGCACAAACATGTTGCAGATGAAGATAAAGATGATAATGGCGAAGGCCGTCGGCGCAAACATGTTGCAGATGAAGATGAAGATAATAATGGTGACATGTTCAGAGAAGGTGTAGAGGACAAGCTCAAAGAAGATGAGACGTTTCAGCATTATCTAAACCGTCTCTGTTGGCGCAAACATGTTTGCAGATGAAGATGATAATGACGAAGGTGTAGAGGACGCGCTCAAAGAAGATGAAGAGGAAGGTAATCTGGCCTGGAGGGGCCAATCTGTACTCTACGTTTTAAACTGCTATGATTCATGAGTGACATTTATTAATATCTGAATAACGCAGACAGCTCTGGTTCCAATGTTGCATTGCACAATAATGACCATCCGGTGGACATACCCAGTCCCGTGACACCCAAACATGATGAGGATGAAGATGAAAATGGCGTACCTAAGCATACAAAAATGGTGAAAAAGGATATAAAAGCTCTTGTGATGTTGTCGCTCTCCAGAAAGAAGAAGACAACGAGGAAGAATAAGAAGGGAAAAGGAAAAAAGGCAGATGTCACTACTCGAGGTAAATTTCTGAATTCATCAGAAAAAGGGAAGTTCAAAACTTCAAAAAGAGAGGAAGATAGCTTGCAGAGGAAGAAAGACAGTAGAATAGTAGATATTTTGATTCATTTAGTAGGGAATACATCTAGGGAGCTAAAGAAACGGAATCCAAAATGTAACAGAATATCTAAAGATTTAGACAATAGACGAGCTACAGAGTTGCCCTTGCAGGCTTATCTTCTTCAGCACTAAGTTCTAAACTTCTCTGTCAAAAAAAAAGTTCTAAACTTTTTAGCAACTTTTGAATTTTTATGCAGGTTTTGTGACATTCTCCCCCTTTTGAGCTCATCCTTGCCCTTAAGGATTAAATCCTGGAAATATCTTCTTCTCAAATTCCATATCCTGCCAACTTGTAGCTTCAGAAAGAGGTTTATTACCTTTATATTCACAAACTAATTTTTTCATGAGGCAGCGTCCACGGTAAGCATATGCCTGCACAGCCAGCCACAGCGGCGTCGGGTGCCAATGGGGGCACATCGTGCGCACGAGCGCCTGAAGCGGAGCAGGCCACAACAGGGGAGGCGTCCATGGTAAGCATGGGCGGCGTTCTAGCGCTCTAGGTACAGAGCGCTAGAGTAGCGTTTTGACGCTTAATAGGCGATTAATCATCGATTAAACGTCGCTTTAATAACCATGTTTAAAATGGTTGTCATCTTTGATTTCTAGGCATGGCAGAATATGTAAAAATAGGAAGAACCCAACTTAACTTGTATTATATGACCGAACTTGTGACCAGTGTTTCCGATGATCAGAGACCATTTGTAATAGATATGCAGTTCGACAATCTTTTCTCAATGAAGCCCTATATATTTAAGAGTCTTCCACAAAGATTGACTTGGTGGTTAGTCAGTAAGGTGGACCTTAAAGAAGGTGCTTTGAAGCTTGGGGTGAGTCTTTCATCATCGAAGCCTCGGTTCCCAGACTTCTAGGGCTTTCCTAGGGTTGTAATGTAATTCAGCCTAGAAACAAAAAAGATGAAGAACTGTTGGAACTAAAACGTCAGTTCACCGATGTTGACAAAGGCAAAGGGCTGGTTGCCTCTACAATGTTGAAGGATCTAAAGGGTCTGCAAGACAGAGATTCATTTTGTCAACATGTCAGTCTTCTTACCTTATCTTTTTATGTAGCACCAACAAATAATGTCACAATCAATCGAGACTATGTAACAACAATTCGATATGTCGATAAAATTAAAGATTTTGATTGGAGCAAATTTGTTGCTGAATATCTAATTTATGGGATCAAAGCATTTCGAGAAAAAACTGTAATAAATATGCATGGGTGTGTGCACATTTTGCATATAGGTTATGCTTTTTATCTAATTGGTTATTCTTTCCCTTTAATTTTTCTCTTAACCACTATATGCTTTATCTTTTAACCACTATGGCCTTGTTTGTTTCAGATTAATGTAGCGTTGCGTTTTACTGTAGCAAATTTGTGATCCCCTCAAAATACGTCTTAACGAGTTCAAAAAATTATGAAAAAAATATTTTACAAACTTTAAGAAGTACTATTTAAAACCCCACAAGAATGACTACAAAACATTACATCATTTGGCTTACAGTAATGCTTGGGACCGGGCGTCCGATCCGTCGGACGCCCGGCCCAGCCCACGGCGCCGCTTGCGGCTTTGCCCAGCACGAGCTAGCTTCTCCTCCCGCCATCTCGCCGATTCGCGCAAGCACGCGCTGACACGCGTGCGCGCAGACCATCCTCACAGACGCCGCGCGACCGACGGACGGACGTGCTCGATCGACGCACGGGCCGATCGTTTTCGCGCGCGTTCTCTGTGACGTTAGGTGCTTGGATCCTTGTGCACTTTCCTGCTCTTTGATACTTCCAGTAGAAATTTCAAACAAAAGTATGCAGCATTGCGGCCTGCGTGCTGCGTATCCAGGTAGGATCCAATGAACTTCTTCTCCCCTGTTCTTCCTCTTCTCGGGTGCTCTCGGTACAGCGACCTTTAGTTCCCTCGCTTCTCAATAGGCTTAACTAACTGTCTTAGCAGGCTAGACATATTGTTCCAATAGGCTAAACTAATTGTTTCAGCAAGCTAGATGTATTGTTGCAAGAGGTTAAACTAATTGTTTCCGCCGGCTAGACATATCGTTCCAGTAGGTTAAACTAATTATTTCAACTGGCCAAACATATTGTTTCAATAGGTTACACAAATTGTGTCAACAGACTAGATAGATTGTTCCAACGGGCTAAACTAACTATTTCAACAGATCAAACATATTGTTCAAATAGGTTGTTCCAATACCCTATGCTAAACTAATTGTTCCAGCAGGCCAAAAATATTGTTCCAGCAGACCAAAAATATTGTTCCAGTAGGCTAAACCAATTGTTTCAACAGACTAGATAGATTGTTCCAACAGGCTAAACTAATTGTTTCAACATACCAGACACATTGTTCCAATAGGATGTACAAATTGCTTCATCAACCTAAATAAAAATTGTTTCAATAGGCTAAACTAGTTGTTTCAGTAGTCTAATCTAATTGTTTCAAAAGGACAAAAATATTGTTCCAATAAACTAAACCAATTGTTTCAACAGACTAGATATAATGTTCCAACAGGCTAAATTAATTGTTTCAACATGCTAGACATATTGTTCCAATAGGCCAAACTAGTTATTTCAACAAGCTATATATATTGTTCCAACAGGCTAAACCAATTGTTCCAACAGGTTATATATATTGTTCCAATAGGATAAACAAATTGTTTCACTTGGTTGTGCATCCACTAGGTAAAATTAATTGTTTCAGCAGACTAGCCATATTGTTTCGACAGGCTAAATTAATTGTTCCATTAGGATAACAAATTGTTTCAATAACTTTTTATATATCAACACTGGTCTTGTTTTGTTCGTAAAAATACAAGGAACGCAGTGGTGCAAACGGTTCGTGCATTGGAGCAACCAGTCAAAATCTATGGCCGTCGAAAAAGAAACCAAAAGGAATATTTTCGCTGATGTTAGCGCTGATGTCATTTGCATGCATGCAAACAGTGGCTGCTTTTTTCTCATTCCCGCGAGCCCACGCACTGGGCTGGGCCGGGGCGGCGTCCGACGCGCGAGCGCAGCGTCGGACGTCCGTCCCCAAGTCCGAGCCTTTGGCTTATACAAAAATAACAAATTTTCATTTAATTTAATTTAATTTAATCTGAAACAAACAAGGCCTATATGTTTTATCAGCTCACTTTGATTACAAGCAACAAACTTGGAACGTGAGATCTGATACTCCATTGATACACTTAATAGAGTAATCTGATTTGAATGCTCTTACGCTAGTGGCAAATGGAGAAGAGATGGAAGAGCAGCAGCGTCGATGGTTTTGACACAGAGTAGTGGGGGAAAACGAGGCTAGGAGGTGCAAGCGCGGCTCAGTCAAGGCGGCAGAAGGCTAGGTGGCGACACGAGCACTTGCCACGACGCCCTGCATGGCCACCCGTTCGACACTCGGCAGAGAGAGAACGGCGTTGGAAGGAGAGAGAAAGCTACGTAAGAGAGAGAGCAACAGGGAGAGTCGGTTAGAGAGGGAGGAAATTGGGCCGAAAATGAGCCCAAGAACAGTCCAAGCTACAAACTCAAATGAAATTTCGAATTTTGAATTTCACCAAAATTTGATGAAAGTTTGAAATTTGGCTCAATTTGGGTGTTTGAAAATTGGCTCAATTTTTGGGTGTTACAGTCAGGAACATATCACAGCCCTATTTTCTCAATGACATACATTGAAAAGCTAACGGAACCCATCACAAAAGAGGTTCTGGGTTATGATTCTCTGACTCGATTCAGCCAATCTAGTAACATAAGGCAAACCTAAGCGGCTAAGCCATAACTTGGCTTGCTCTCAACATGTATATAATCATTAGCACTCCTCAAATCATTTCTATATAAGAATTAGCAAATAAGTGCACTATTTAAGTAGCCAACAAAAAATCTAAACACTGAAACATTCATCTACATGATTAGAAATCTTATAGCCTAAGCCGGTTAACGAATTTTCACAGTGAGTGCATTATTATATGCAGAAATAGATCAGAATTGTTAGTCATTGCGGTGTACCTTCCAGCTTGTTGGAGGTCTCCTCATCAATCTCGCACCCAAACCCAAAGTATCGTTCGCAGGACACGTTGTAGATCTTCTTCTTCGCCTCCTCCTCACTACACCAACACCACCACCACAACCCAACCAAAATTAATCTCATTCCGCGAAACGCCCATGCGCTGTGCAGCTCGATTGAGTCAGATGCGCACGGATTACCTCCCCACGACCTTGGCGAGGGTCTGGATGTAGCAGTCGATCATCTGCTGCTTAGTGGCGCCCTCGTCGCCGGGCTTGTCCATGACGATGAGCCAGTGCTCGTAGTCGCATCGCATCCGGGGAACAGAGGAGCCATCTCCGTGGGCGCGCGGTCACCGCCCTGCCCCGACCGTAGCGGCGAGTACGACGAGTCGGGCCGCCGCGCCATACAGCGCACGGACCCGACGCCGCGGGCGCCACGCCGCGCGGGGCGAGCCGAGGAAGGAAGGCACCGAGACGAGAGGAGCGGCTGCGCTGTGCGGGCGGCGGTGGCTCGCGCTGCGGTGGCCATGGCGTGTGAGGACCGAGGAGGCACACTGGCGAAGGAGAGGAGGAGGTGAAACGGCGAGAGGTTTGGGGTTTTGATGGGAGAGCAAGACAAGTAGGGGTGAAAACGGGTCGGATCGGATCGGATAATGGCTAAATCATATTCTTATCCTACAGTTTTTCTCAGAATCGGATACGGATACGGATAACACGGTTACGGGTACGGATAAGGGAAATGCCGGACACGAATACGAAGCGGATTTGGGTCGAATCGAATACGATCACGGATATTTTCCGGAACATAAAACCACTCAAACGAGACGTCTGATATCAATTAAAACAACTATGTAATACAATTGATTAGAGCAGTTATAACATGTACACAAATTATGTTGCAAAGAAAATCCCTTCACGCTGCATACATAAATAGACAATCAATAAATATGCTATATAATATTAGTAAATCACCAATTGATTAACTCTTTATCCAACGTACATACACAGTGATTATCTAGCCCTTGCCTTGCACAGGGAGTCAGGGACGGCGGTGGCGGAGCACGGCGGCCACGGCCACAGGGAGGTGACACACTGGGGGCGGCGGTGGCGCACGGGGACGGCGGCGGCGGCGCACGGTGGCGGCGCGGTGCACGGGGAGGCGGGGCACGAGGGCGGCTGCTGCGGCGCACGGGGCGGCGGTGGCGCACGGGGCGGCGGGGCAACACCCCAACCAAAATTAATCTCATTCCGCGAACCGCCCATGAGTTGTGCAGCTCGATTGAGTCAGATGCGCACGGATTACCTCCCCACGACCTTGGCGAGGGTCTGGATGTAGCAGTCGATCATCTGCTGCTTAGTGGCGCCCTCGCCGCCGGGCTTGTCCATGACTATGAGCCAGTGCTCGTAGTCGCATCCGGGGAACAGCGGCGCCATCTCCGTGGGCACGCGGTCACCGCCCTGCCCCGACCGCAGCGGCGAGTACGACGAGTCGGGCCGCCGCGCCATACAGCGCACGGACCCGACGCCGCGGGCGCCACGCCGCGCGGGGCGAGCCGAGGAAGGAAGGCACCGAGACAAGAGGAGCGGCTGCGCTGTGCGGGCGGCGGCGGCTCGCGCTGCGGTGGCCATGGCGTGTGAGGACTGAGGAGGCAAACTGGCGAAGGAGAGGAGGTGAAATGGCGAGAGGTTTGGAATCGGATGGGGTTTTGATGGGAGAGCAAGACAAAGGGCAGGGAGAGATTTTTCGATACTGGCCTTTAGTCCTAATGGGCTTACGGAATATATTAGATCTCGGGCCTATAATGGGCCGAAAATTGCAAGCCCACTAGAGAGCATTGAAAGGACTCTGACATAAAGAGGCCACGGCACAAGAGCAGGATTAGCTTTGGGATCTCTTTAGCTTTTCCCCATCGAATCCTTCTCTTCTCCACGGTTCGATTCGAGTCGAGTCTTCCCCTCCTGCAGGTATGAACTTGATTGGTAGCTTGATCTGTTTCTCGATTGCCACTTTCCCATCGTGTTGCAACTATTTGGGCGGATTTGGGTAGGAATCTGTTGAGCTAGATCGAAGGGAGCGTGTTCTTGATTTGATCTGACCGCCGCCTCTGTCCGCCTCGCTCTCAGGTTGCCTCCTCTCGCCGCTGTGCGTTGTCTCCTTGGCGCCGCCTCGCCGCCGTGCGTTGCCTCGCCTCTGGTACCGCTGCCTCACCTCCTCCTCTGGATCCCAGATCCAGGGCCGCCTCTCTCTCTCTCTCGTTTGGTTTTCCCCCTGTCGTGTGATCTCGGATTTGAATAAATATAATCTAGTTTGTGTCTTTTCAATAAATATAATTTAGTTTTTTTATTTTGATGATGAACCGTAAATCCCTTGAACATTCACGGGAGCCCGGGCAGCTGCCCCCTGCCCGGGCGGTGGATCCGCCACTGTATTCACGGATTTTTCTGTCAGCTATCATGATTTGGATAATGCCATAAAATTCCCCATCTGACGTCTATCTTGAGCTCTTTGTGGGACCGGCTCCACCCTTCTCTGCCTTTCAGGCGACCGCTGGACAATTTCTCCGTTTACAAACAGCTCAGCTGCAAAGAAAGATAACATGATGAAAATTGGAAACCGTACGACAATTAGCGCATTTTAGATAACTCTTCCTGATGGACAATAGAAGTATCCACAATTGTAAAATATAGCTCTAGTCTAAAAGGATTAGCTTTGGCTGTACAAGTAATAATTCAGACATGTTAATTTTAACGGTGATGGAGTGAATTTTATGTAGTGATGGTGGGAAATTTCATGAGATGACTTTGATAAGCAATTTCGATAACGGTGCGAAGGATTTTAGGGATATAATGGATTAATAGTGGACCATTTTAGTCAAATGGATACCACCATCACTGGTCACTATAAACTTTTCGCTGTTAAAACCAATTTCTTCTAAAACTACTTTGTCACTTACCAAACTAGAACAAAGCAGCTTAAGATCTCAGTCCGGTCCGCTTTAACCACGTGGGCCTGTATGACCCATAATTCTGCATAGATCTATGAAAGGCCAGTTTTTTTTAAAAGACAATTCCCCGTACTACGACTACGACAATTTATTGGAATACCTCTTTCAAAAAAATCACCGGATTACCACTTACCGTTCTATTCCTTCTTTTTCGGCGGCGTCTCCTCCGCCATAGCCATGGCCACCTCGACACAACTTTCTCCTTCCCGCAGGGGCGGACCCACCACTAGGGCACCTTGGGTTCAGTCCCGAGGTAAATTTGTTTGGCCTATTTACCATCAGCTAGGAGTATAGGGAAAAATGGTATATATTAGACATACTTGGGGCCCAACTTGCCCCAACCGGCCCACCTCCACCACCCACACTACGGCCCACGGGGACGCAGCCCAGACGGCCCACCCCACCGCCCCACACCACTTTTCCCTCCACGCCTCCCCTCTCAGTCCCGAGCTCCCGGCCTCCACATTCCCGAATCCTCTTGATCTCGCCCTCTCTCAATCTCATCTCCCGACGGACCCGACCGGCCGCCGCCCGCCTCCTGTCTCCTCCAGCCCTCTACCATCCAACGCCCACGGCCGTATCCCGTCGCTCGGGCCGGCGACCGCCGTCTCCTGTCTCCCTCTGGGTCCGGGCGCTGGGCGGGCCTCCGCTAGGGCAGTAGGGCTCCTGCGGCTAGGGCTGGGCGGCCTGAGCCGACCGGCGACCGGGGGCCAGGCCGGCGACTGGAGGCCAGGGCCAGCCGGCGACCACCAACGGCTTGTTGGTTGCAGCCACACCCCACACGCCCAGATTCAGGTGATTTTAATTTTTAGTCTTTTAGAGATTTAGTCATTTAGAGATTTACAGATTTAGTCATGTAGTGATTTATAGATTTAGTCATTTAGTAATTTAGTCATTTAGAGATTTAATGATTTATGGATTTAGACAATCTCTATATATGTTACTATCATTTTGCAAAATATGCCATTTCCAATATGATACTATTGCTTTCTTAGTTATTACTATTTGCTTTTTTGCATTATTATTCAAACTTAATATGTGTTTCGATGTTTTTTGTGGACATATATTATGCTATACTAAAAGTACTTGACCATTTATGGACTTAGTGTATTTTATGCTTGCCCTACCTAAATTCTTCTCTTCGGTTCACCATTGCCTTGCCGTACAGGTCGCCACCAAAAGTTTCTGCATGCGGCATCTCAACCTCCTGGCCCCTCGCGAAGCATCTTCTCAGATTGTGCGAGCTTCGAGCCCAATCCCATCCACTCTCTGGCCATGGCGGCGCGGACCCAGGCGTGGCAGTTTGCGGCCGCGCTGGTCTTCTTCCACGGCTCCGAGTACGTCCTTGCCGCCGCCTTCCATGGCCGTGGCAACGTCACCGCCACCTGTGAGTCGTCGCTCTGCTTTCCCTGCTATTATTATTATTATCATCATTAAATTTTGTGATTTGAGCATGGTTTCGGCGGCGCATGTGAGATTTTCTAGATACGTAGGTTTCTTTGTAGGTGTAGATTCCAGTGACTCCACTTGGTAGTTGAAGCAAATATGTGTTCATAGCTGCTTGGGAGTAGGGAGTAATTCGGCAAAATAATTATCTTTTTTGGCTTGGTTTCGATAGTTGCAAGGGATTTGCTTGGCAGGAATTGACATAGTGGATGTGCTTGGCAGGAATTGACATAGTGCTTACATGGAGTCTTTGGCGCATTGCATATTTCCATTCTACTTCCAAGTCAACTTGCCTTGATTTTTTTTTGCTCGGCTTTGCAGTGACTTTTAGCCAGAATGTAGTATACATTTGTGTTCTATGAACTGCGTTTGCTCTTCGATCTATTACACTTAATAAACAGCCTGTTTGCCTAGCGAAGGAATCCAATCAGGAGATTTTACAACCCCTACCACTCATTTCCCATTCTTTTCTCTATTCGAGGGCCAATCACACTTTAGGGAATTCTCTGTTCAATTTTAGCAGCAACGTGCTATCAATTACGATGCTGAATTTAGGGAATTCTCTGTTTAGTTTAACAGAAACAAGATATCAGTGCTGGTGATGAATTTTGGGGTTGGGGGATGGGCAGAGATCAGAGCCTTAGAGGTCGATGTCAGGTAAAAATCAGAAAGTATTATTTCAGTTCATCAATGTAGTTTTTGACAAGCAGACACTAATATATTCAAACAATTAATCCCATACTTCTTAGTCACTATAAATGTTTTTTACTGTAAAATTTAAATTAGGAATAAAATATTTTTTGTTGAGTGTTTGATTTTTTTGTAACCTTTTTTTTCCTTTTCTTTCTTTCTTTAGGCTCCCAACTCACATTTTCTTAGCTCACTTAGCCTTGGATCGCTTCATAGTTGTGCGCCAAAACAGGGACAGAGTTTTTTGTTGTTATACACTACAAGTCCAGAAGCAATTCCTGAAAACAAGGCATTGACCAACTGTTTGTTTTGCCGTAAACCATTATTGTTTAAATTCTAACTAAAATGACAGTGCAGTACTGCAGTATGGGAAGTTTTTTTGTGTGTAGAAACAAAATGCGCAATGCACCAAAACCATAATGTGAAGAGATATGTCGATTGGAAAGAGTACAAGGCATGGTTATATTTTGTGATTGCTGCTTTTCTTTTCTTGTCTTCTTTCTTGCCCTTTAGATTGGAATCTGCAGTACCTTTCCTAACTTTACTGGGTTATCATATTGTTAGTTAATAAAAGTCCTTCTCGATTCTCATGCAGCACTTCTTATCAGCAACCAATACATTTTGGCAATGAGTTTTGCAATGCTGGAACACCTGACGGAAGCTCTTCTCTTCCCAGAACTAAAGGAGTTCTGGCTTGTCAGTAATGTTGGCCTTTTAATGGTGCTTGTTGGTGAAATCCTTCGAAAACTTGCTGTTGTGACAGCTGGACGTGCCTTTACGCATGTCGTATAACTTCGTATAATGTATGCTATACGAAGTTATTACGGACCATTTATGGACTTAGTTTATTTTATGCTTGTCCTACCTAAATTCTTCTCTTCGGTTCACCACTGCCTTGCCATACAGGTCGCTAGCAAAAGTTTCTGCATGCGGCATCTCAACCTCCTGGCCCCTCGCGAAGCATCTCCTCAGACTGTGCGAGCTTCGAGCCCAATCCCATCCGCTCTCTGGCCATGGCGGCGCGGACCCAGGCGTGGCAGTTTGCGGCCGCGTTGGTCTTCTTCCATGGTTCCGAGTACGTCCTTGCCGCTGCCTTCCATGGCCGTGGCAACGTCACCGCCACCTGTGCGTCGTCGCTCTGCTTTCCCTGTTATTATTATTACTATCATTCGTATAACTTCGTATAATGTATGCTATACGAAGTTATTACGGTGAATTTTATGGGATGACGTATGTTAGTGTAATTTTAGTGATGGTGGGGGAGATTTCATGAGATGACTTTTCGTATAACTTCGTATAATGTATGCTATACGAAGTTATTACGCACAAGCGGATTGAAGCTAAAAGGCACAACATCAAGCATCTTCCGACAAATGTCAATATCCTCCAAGACCTTCTTTTCCGAGCATCCGGCAATTTCATTGATAATGGGGTTCAACCTTTGTGGGGGAATTTAGGTGGGTTTCTCTCTCTCTAGAAGTCTCACAAAGGGATATTTGGGTATTTTTAGAAGTGGTGGACTACGGAAACCGAGTTTTCGAGAATTCGCAAAGATCCGGCATAGTCCGAGATATTCGAACCCCTTTTGAAATCCGACGAAAAACAGGAAATAAACCTAACTACTCCTAATCTATACGTGACCTCTTCTCTCGCCCGGTCACGCACTGAAATCTCGGAGCAGCTCACAAATTTGTCGTCGCTTCAGGTTAGGGTTTTGCAAAAACGCCGAGTCTTCGCTAGGGTTCCGAGAAGTCCAAAAACCCCCTAGCACTTTACATTAATTAATTTGACATCAATGCCACTAATAAAAATTAGGGCTCAACGATGCTCACACGGGACACACACACACGATAAATATTCACACAAATAAAGAGAAAGCTACACTAGCTAGATAGACAGTTGGGAGGACAACGAGACATGTTTAATAAGTTCTCAAAATCGTGTGATTCAGTTTAATTGAGCGAGCATAGGGTAATTAACTAGTGGTTCACTTGATATTCGTCGTCGGAGCTCGGACACTCACTACCACCCGCTATCCTGAATTGGAATCCTGAATGGTTATGATCGTTTCAATTTGGCTCTACTGGTTCAAAGCCGGACGCTGTGGGTTACGCACGAGATACTTAGTATCTACGGATGGATAGGGCTGTCACCACCTACCACATATACGTGAGCCCGGGTGTAAACCGAGTTAGTCCTATTCTCAGACACCACGTCTGCGACTATTTCTAATCAATCTTCCTCAGTATTGAAAAGAAGTTGATCTAGGTTCAATGCCTGGCTCTAACAGTATATGAGTGAGAACCTAAACTGATTCCAGACGAATACAAGCTACCGGTAAGGCAAATCTACACAACTCATTTATGTAGATATACTCAGCTCAAATAAAGTTCAACACTATAGCAATGTTGAAGTGATTTCACTAATTGAAACAATTAGGAAAGGGTACAAGAGCTATTACCCGAATTTCTGAAGACACTTCCGGAACTCCGAGCGTCAGCTCGACTTGACTCTAACTCTCAACTTCTACTAACTAAGAGCTACTCTACTAAGTGGAATGAAAGTGTGAAAAAGTGTTGTGTGTTGTGTTACAAGTGAGGTGTAGGGGTCCTTTTATAGTGTTCCGCAGCCAACCGGAGTGCTCCATGTGTAGGGACACGTGTCATCTATCCCTCCTCCAAAGGGGAATCCAAAGTGGCTCGAGAGTGGGTCGGCCGGCCTAGGGTGGGTCCGCCGACCCACCTTCTTCACCTCCTGGCCGTATGTTTCGTCTAGGATGTTCCCTTGATGGTGTAGATTAACCCCTTAAGCCGGTGGATCAAATGGACTTGCGCAAGAAAGGAATCCAAAAGAATCCTATGCTTATTTGTGAAGCAACCGTGTCCATTCGATCAAACCGACGGCAGTGGATGGTCTAGATGTCCTCATTTTGTGTTTTTATGCCACTGGGGAGAAGACAGAGCTGGATCGGTGACGTGGCCAGGTCGGCCGGCCTGGATTTTTGCCCGGTCTGACTCTGGTTTGTCCCATTTTGCACCTGTAGACCCAAAACTCACCAAAACTTATGGAACTTTATTAGAATAAATAAAATGTTAGTATAAACCTTGATTTTTCCTCGAAAAGCCGGAATTTCGGACTATGTTGATGTATAAAATTGGTGTTTATTTGACGTCAACAGTGTTCCGCCGGGGCGTGGAGGACTGCTTGCTCGCCACGCCGCCACGTGACCTGGTCTGTCGAGGCCCTGGGTTTGCTTGCCCGCCGTACACCGTGCTTGCTTGGCTGTCACGTGTCCTGCTCTCCCTAGTCGCGGGGGTCTATTATTAGACAAAAATCGATAGAAATAAGTGTCGATTTGGTCCCTCAACTATACATGTCGGCCCACTTTGGTCCTTGAACAGCAATACTGAACTTGTTAGGTCCTTGAACTCTCAACTTTTGGCTACTTATTAAAAACTCTCAACTTTTGGCTCAATCAAATTAAACCAAACCAACCCGCGTATTAAAGAGGGCCGGGCTAACAGACACCAGCGACTAGGGCGAGCACGGTGTACGGCGGGCAAGCAAACCCAGGGCCTCGACGGACCAGGTCACGTGGCGGCGTGGCGAGAACGACACGTGACGGGCAAGCAATCCTCCGCGCCCTGACGGAACACGCTTCGTGGCATTTGTGCGAGCACGACGCATGGCGGGCGAGCAAGCTTCGGCGCAGCAGAGCACGCGACGTGGCAGCTGGGAGAGTACGGCGTAAGGCGGGTGAGCAGGCCCCGCGCCCAGACGGGTGAGGCCACGTGGCGGCAGGGCGAACACGGAGCTCCCTTGGGCCCCATCAGCGGGCGTCCACGAGAGCATAAGGAGGCTTCATGTCGTTGAGGAATTAAAACAAGTGAATGATTTCTTAAACGGCGAAAGGTTGTTGGCCAAACAGCCTAAGCATTACGGTTAAATTTATTATCACAATTAAACACTAACTCCCCCCTATTTAATTTTATAGTGATAAATTTCCATTTAATTATCGGGAATATGAGATTAGGAAAGAGTTGGCAGAAAACTTGAAAGATGGACAGTCTGTGTGTGATGAGGTGACGAGTTTAATATTATGCTAAAGAGGCGATGCTAAAGATGTGCTTGAAATGGATATTTACATAATTTATTTTTTACTCACAGATAATTAATCTCTACATGTTATTGTTAAGGGAAAGGCAAGAAAGGGAACCAAATAAGTTTGTGAAATGCTACTTCTTTGGCACATTTCTCCATTCTAAGGTTAGTGGAATGGGCCGACAATTGCAAGCCCAGTCGAGAGCATTGAAAGGACTCTGCCATAAAGAGGCCACGGCACAAGAGCAGGATTAGCTTTTGGGATCTCTTAGCTTTTCCCAACCGAATCCTTCTCTTCTCCACGGTTCGATTCGAGTCGAGTCTTGCCCTCCTGCAGGTATGAACTTGATTGATAGGTTGATCTGTTGCAACTATTTCGGCGGATTTGGGTAGGAATCTGTTGAGCTAGATCGAAGGGAGCGTGTTCTTGATTTGATGTGACCGCCGCCTCTGTCCGCCTCGCTCGCAGGTTGCCTCCTCGCCGCTGTGCGTTGCCTCGTTGGCGCCGCCTCGCCGCCGTGCGTTGCCTCGCCTCTGGTACCGCTGCCTCACCTCCTCCTCTGGATCCCAGATCCAGGGCCGCCTCTCTCTCTCTCGTTTGGTTTTCCCCCTGTCGAGTGATCTCGGATTTGAATAAATATAATCTAGTTTGTGTCTTTTCAATAAATATAATTTATTTTTTTTATTTTGATGATGAACCCTAGATGAACATTCACGGGAGCCCGGGCAGCTGCCCCCCTGCCCGGGCGGTGGATCCGCCACTGTATTCAAGGATTTTTCTTTCATGATTTGGATAATGCCATAAAATTCCCCATCTGACGAGCTCTCTGAGGGACTGGCTCCACCCTTCTCTGCCTTTCAGGCGACCGCTGGACAATTTCTCCGTTTACAAACAGCTCAGCTGCAAAGAAAGATAACATGATGAAAATTGGAAACTGTACGACAATTAGCGCATTTTAGATGACTCTTCTTGATGGACAATAGAAGTATCGACAATTGTAAAATATAGCTCTAGTCTAAAAGGATCAGCTTTGGCTGTACAAGTAATAATTCAGACATGTTAATTTTAACGGTGATGGAGTGAATTTTATGGGATGACGTATGTTAGTGTAATTTTAGTGATGGTGGGGGAGATTTCATGAGATGACTTTGATAAGTAATTTCGATAACGGTGCGAAGGATTTTAGGGATGATAATGGATTAATAGTGGACCATTTTAGTCAAATGGATTCATATTAGGGGATTTCATGAGATGGTGGTAGTCCATTTGACTAAAATAGTCCAATATTAATTCATTATCATTCCTAAAATCCTTCGCACTATCATCGAAATTGTTTATCAAAGTCATCTCATGAAATCCCCCACCATCACTAAAATTACCCTAACATACGTCATCTCATAACATTCACTCCAACACCGTTAAAATCAACATCTTCTAATATGGTTTATAATGCCACAGGGACGCAACCCAGCCGGTCCACCCCATCGCCCCACACCATTTTTCCTTTCACGCCTCCCCTCTTAGTCCCGGCCTCCACATTCCCCAATCCTCTCGATCTCGCCCTCAATCTCAGCTCCTGACGGACCCGACCGGCCGCCTCCTGTCGTCGACCCTGACAGGTCCCTCTCCTCCAGCCCTCCAGCGTCCACGGCCGTATCCCGTCGCCTGGCCGGCGACCGCCGCCTCCTGTTAACCTCAGGGTCCGGGCGATGGGTGCGCCTCTGCTAGGGCAGTAGGGCTCCCGCGGCTAGGGCTGGGTGGCCTTAGCCGGTCGCCGGCGACCGGGGGCCAGGCCGGCGAGGCGCCGACCGGAGGCCAGGGCCGGCCGGCGACCACCAAAGGCTTGTAGGTTGCAGCCACACCCCACACGCCCAGATTCGGGTGATTGTAATTTTTAGTCTTTTAGAGATTTAGTCATTTAGAGATTTAGACATTTGGAGATTTATAGATTTAGTTATCTAGTGATTTATAGATTTAGTCATTTAGTAATTTAGACATTTAGAGATTTAATGGTTTACAGATTTAGACAATTTCTATATATGTCACTATCATTTTGCAAAATATGCCATTTCCAATATGATACTATTGCTTTCTTAGTTATTACTATTTGCTTTTTTGCATTATTATTCAAACTTAATATGTGTTTCAATTTTTTTTGTGGACATATATTATGTTATACTAAAAGTACTTGACCATTTATGGACTTAGTTTATTTTATGCTTGTCCTACCTAAATTCTTCTCTTCGGTTCACCACTGCCTTGCCATACAGGTCGCTAGCAAAAGTTTCTGCATGCGGCATCTCAACCTCCTGGCCCCTCGCGAAGCATCTCCTCAGACTGTGCGAGCTTCGAGCCCAATCCCATCCGCTCTCTGGCCATGGCGGCGCGGACCCAGGCGTGGCAGTTTGCGGCCGCGTTGGTCTTCTTCCATGGTTCCGAGTACGTCCTTGCCGCTGCCTTCCATGGCCGTGGCAACGTCACCGCCACCTGTGCGTCGTCGCTCTGCTTTCCCTGTTATTATTATTACTATCATCATTAAATTTTGTGATTTGAGCATGGTTTCGGCGGCGCATGTGAGATTTTCTAGATACGTAGGTTTCTTTGTAGGTGTAGATTCCAGAGGAGTAATTCGGCAAAAGAATTATCTTTTTGGGCTTGTTTCGATAGTTGCAAGGGATTTGCTTGGCAGGAATTGACATAGTGCTTACATGGAGTCTTTAGCGCATTGCATATTTCCATTCTACTTCCAAGTCAACTTGCCTTGATTTTTTTTTGCTCGGCTTTGCAGTGACTATTAGCCAGAATGTAGTATACATTTGTAATCTATGAACTGCGTTTGCTCTTCGATCTATTACACTTAACAGTCTGTTTGCCTAGCTAAGGAATCCAATCAGGAGATTTTACAACCCCTACCAGTCATTTCCCATTCTTTTCTCTATTCCCTCCAGCCAATCACACTTTATGGAATTCTCTGTTCAATTTTAGCAGAAACGTGCTATCAATTACGATGCTGAATTTAGGGAATTCTCTGTTTAGTTTAACAGAAACAAGCTATCAGTGATGGTGATGAATTTTGGGGTTGGGGGATGGGCAGATATCAGAGCCTTAGAGGTCGATGTCAGGTAAAAATCAGAAAGTATTATTTCAGTTCATCAATGGAGTAGTTTTTGACAAGCAGACACTAATTTATTCAAACAATTACTCCCATACTTCTTAGTCACTATAAATGTTTTTTACTGTAAAATTTAAATTAGGAATAAAATTTTTTTTGTTGAGTGTTTGATTTTTTTGTAACCTGTTTTTCTTTTCTTTTCTTTCTTTCTTTAGGCTCCCAACTCACATTTTCTTAGCTCACTTAGCCTTGGATCGCTTCATAGTTGTGCACCAAAACAGGGACAGAGTTTTTTGTTGTTATACACTACAAGTCCAGAAGCAATTCCTGAAAACAAGGCATTGACCAACTGTTTGTTTTGCCGTAAACCATTATTGTTTAAATTCTAACTAAAATGACAGTGCAGTACTGCAGTATGGGAAGTTTTTTTGTATGTAGAAACAAAATGCGCAATGCACCAAAAACATAATGTGAAGAGATATGTCGATTGGAAAGAGTACAAGGCATGGTTATATTTTGTGATTGCTGCTTTTCTTTTCTTGTCTTCTTTCTTGCCCTTTAGATTGGAATCTGCAGTACCTTTCCAAACTTTATTGCGTTGTCATATTGTTAGTTAATAAAGGTCCTTCTCGATTCTCATGCAGCACTTCTTATCAGCAACCAATACATTTTGGCAATGAGTTTTGCAATGCTGGAACACCTGACGGAAGCTCTTCTCTTCCCAGAACTAAAGGAGTACTGGCTTGTCAGTAATGTTGGCCTTTTAATGGTGCTTGTTGGTGAAATCCTTCGAAAACTTGCTGTTGTGACAGCTGGACGTGCCTTTACGCATGTTATAAGAATTTACCATGAAGACCAACATCAGTTGATTACTCATGGAGTTTATAGGTAACAGACTTAACTTATTTTGCATTATTGTTAATTATTATTGAGTTATGTCAGTTTTGCTATCGCAGTTCTTTATATGTTATTCATTTACACTGTACCATGATGGCAGTTCTACCAATCAATTCAGTAGTTTAATTCCTTAATATTGTGCTTAACTGTACAGATTTATGCGGCATCCTGGGTATTCAGGCTTTTTTATATGGGCAGTAGGAACCCAGGTTATGCTGTGCAATCCAGTGTCCACGGTTGCATTTGTGTTGGTTTTGTGGCGATTCTTTTCAAAACGCATACCGTATCCTTGTAAAGAAAGAGTGTTTTTCTTCTTTATGTTTAAATTTCCCCATTTTTTTATGATAGATCCTTCAAAAAAACTCTTTGAATATGTTTCATCAATTGCTGAATATGAACATTTTGAGCTTAATGTATCAGGTTCTGTGCTTCTATGTTTTTTCCATGTGATTCCTTCACTCAAAAGCAGTTATGAAGAATTTTTCTTGAGGCAATTCTTTGGCTTTGACTACGAGGAATATGCACGGAATGTGCACTCCGGATTACCATTTATAAAGTGAATGCTTCGAACTTGCAAAGTATGTTTTTTATCCCTCACCTTTTAAGGTTTTAGTTGATAACTTGTGCTTCAGATATCAGGTTTATTAAATTGCTTTTCCACATTTTTAAATTCTATGACAGGTGGACCCTCCCCTAAAAATAAGTAGCATGCTAGCCCGCCCACACCCGTGGCCCCAAACGAAATCCCGCTCCTGGCAAGCCGTGCCCCGCATTCTAACCCTAGCCGTCACCATCCTCCCCCAAATCCCAGATCCATCTTCCCAAAATCTCAAACCCGTCACCATCATGTTCCTCCCCCAAATCCCAGATCCATCTGCTACCAGGGCGCCACCGCACACCAGCCTCGAGCTGCTGCTCGCCTGCTCGTCGTTCTGTAGCAGCTTGATCTGGTTCTACACGGGCACAGGGTGCACAGGTGCACGGCTGCTCGTCTTTGACGCTTACATCTGAGTGTATCGCAGCCACATCCGGCGGCGCGGTGGCTGTTTGGAGCCCAGACACGACATCCTGCCTCAAGCTCTCAACCAGTCCGCCGGCCCCCAAGCCACCAAGGTCTGTTTTGCCATGCGTAGGCCATAAAATTGTTCCTGCTTATTCAATTTTTTCAGCCAATTGCTAGACTTCTGTGTATGCTTTTTCTCTTATTAGGGTTTTTATGGGTTGAATAGATTCAGCCAAAGCCCGTGGAGTAAGGTTCAGTGCGAGATGATTTTAGCATTCCTCTATTTTGCGGAATAATTTCATCCCAGATTTTTTCTTTCAGAAAATCCTCCCCGCGACCGGGGACGGGGACGGGGAGCGGGGAATTTTGGTTATAACGGGGACAGGTACGGGGTGTACTCCCCGTTGGGGAATGGCCCCGTTGCCATCCCTATTAGCAATAGCATCTTTTAGCAGTTGGAATGCTAGATTAGTCCTACACAGAATCTACAATTTGGACTGTAGAAATTGACATTTCCAGATATACATGACCTGTTTATGCACAATAACTTGTCACATCTACCTTTTCACATTAAAGTGCTTCTTGGAACTAATTTTAAAAATGGCATTTTGGCTCATCACCAAACCCAACCTTGTGTGGCATTACAACTTGCATCTTACACAGGCCTTCTGTAACAGATGTGATTATATGTATTGCTGCTTTGTGAAAAAATACATATCTTCAAGAACTACAATTATGACTGCATATCATCTAGTATTTGAAAGAATCCTATATGACATGTATTGCAGCCTTTGGTCTGCCTATTTGTTAATGAAAGCAGACATTTCTCTCCTTTTCAAATTCTAGTGTATCTGGATTCTGGAGACAATGAAGATTAATGTCTATGTTTTTTTTTGTGCTATAGGTATGCTGACGTCTGCCCCCCTGCTGCCACACCATTGATACTTCAAAGTAAAGCACCTAACAATATGAAACCAAGAGATAACAAACAAGCTAGCTGTGTCATGGTCTCATGGATTGCATACAATACTAGACATCTAAATTTTGTAGTTTTCGAGTCAAACAGTAATAATTCATCAGCTCATCGTTCTAGTGTAAATGCCAAAAACCTGCTATGCTGGTGTTTTGATGTGAATCCCAATTTTTTTCACCTAGTAGTGATGCTCGCTTACAGCTAAACTTGTAAGATCTGAACTGGGTTAGTCCCAGACTCCAAAGCTGTTATTTATCATTCATTGTGGGTTGGTGTATTAAAGTTTTTCAAACAGAGCTGTAAACAGAGCTGTTTTTTAGAGAGAGAACAGAGCTGTTTCGTCGTGTCACTAAGGCCATTTTTAATGGCTAAATCCTATTCTTGTCTATTTGATGCTTAACACAATTCATTAAGTTCATATTTCCACCACATCTTTTACCCATTTCTTATCCATTCGATGCCTAACACTATTCATCTAATTCATTTAAATAGGTTCCCCATTAAACATTCTCTAAAGCTTATACTTATTTATCTTTTGGACATGCAGGAGAGAGAGAAAACCAGTTGTGCTTGTTCCATGAAAATATGAGACGTGAAAAACATTATTAGTATATGCTGCAGTATTAAATTCAAGTGAGGCCAATTTTTTTCAAAACCTTTTCAAAAATTCCTGAAGTTTCGTATTCCATAGTTAATCCACAGCTGACAATACCCCGACTAAACTGTGAAAACCGGCCATTTTCCACAGCTTCCGTGAAGCTACTGCTGTTGGATGGACGAATCATATATTCGCTGAAGCGATAAACGATCGGATTTGTGAAGAGTTCCCGTCGCAGTTAACAACCGGTCTCTGCCGACGCCTGGAGGCCTGGGTCCGGTTCCAAAAAGCAACGGTGCCGCCTTGTGTCCGGTCCGGTGGATGCTCGAGTGTCGAGGCCACTCTCACGCCTTGACTATTGCCGTTTCGTGTCGTGGACACCGGATAAACCCAGTGCTCCAGTGTATAGCAAGCCTGAACAAGATGCAATGATTAGCTATGGGAATTACTGTATTCCAACCTGAACTGTATACAGGTTTGGTTTGCACACGAATTTTAAGGCGCCTTCGCTCCATTTAAAGCATGTTTTTTTTTTCTTTATTCGGATTATAGTTGGAATCGTACATGCTAATCCGATATATTGTGAAAAACAAAATGGCTGTTAGATTGATTTTTTTTCAGGTGCTCTTTTGCTTGATCTGTGATCTGAATGAACTCTTTCTATCTAGGGTAAGACATTGATCATAGGGCTCAATGATCTTTTGAGCTTCTAGAAATTAGGTTAATAGATACATGTCACTGTAAAATTGGTGTTTTACATTATAAAATGGAAAGCTATTGCAAATGTTGTAAAAAAAACCAAGTTGTTCCTCCCTCTGGGTTCCCCCGTGCGCCCCCTCTCTCACACTCTTCTCTCAACCTGATGCGGTGGGAATTGAACTGCCATCATCGTGCTCCGCACGCTCAAAGCATCTATGCCCTCTAATTCTTTTCATTTAGATTTTAGATGGATTGTGGTGTTGATGAACTTTCCTATCAAGACTTAAGTGATTTACTTTCGCGCCCGACTAGACAGCGGAGAGAAGAAGCCGTCCGACGCGAACTGACGCTTGCATTGGACCATACTCCTAGCTGATGGTAAATAGGCCAAAAAAATTGGGCCTATTTTTTTCCTATACTCCTAGCTGATGGTAAATAGGCCAAAAAAAATACCTCGGGTCTGAACCCAAGGTGCCCTAGTGGTGGGTCCGCCCCTGTGGCAAGGAGAGTTGTGTCGAGGTGGTCATGGCTATGGCGGAGGAGACGCCGTCGGAAAATAAGAAGGAATAGAATGGTAAGTGGTAATCCGGTGATTTTGTTTGAAAGAGGTAATCCGGTGAATTGTCGTAGTCGTAGTACGGGGAATTTTCCTTCGAAAAAAACTGGCCTTTCATAGATCTATGCAGAATTATGGGCCATACAGGCCCACATGGCTGGACCGGACCGGACTGAGATCTTAAGTTGCCTTGTTCTAGTTTGGTGAGTGATAAAGTAGTTTTGGAAGAAATTGATTGTAACAGCGAAAAGTTTATAGTGACCAGTGATGGTGGTAGTCCATTTGACTAAAATGGTCCACTATTAATCCATTATCATCCCTAAAATCCTTCGCACCGTCATCGAAATTGCTTATCAAAGTCATCTCATGAAATCCCCCACCATCACTAAAATTACACTAACATACGTCATCCTATAAAATTCACTCCATCACCATTAAAATTAACATCTTCTAATATGGTTTATAATGTGTGGGCATTTGGATAGTAGTATTTTAATTAGAGTAAAATGCACGGGCGGTTCCTAAACTATTAGTCGATTCTCATCCAGGTCCCCAATCTATGAAATTGCAGTTTTGGGTCTCTAATCTTTTTTAAGTGGGTTCATCTCGGTCCAAAACTGACATGTGACATCCCTAGAGCTGACATGGCGTTGACTTTTAGTTTTAGGTAGCTAGAGTTTATGGTTTAGCATTTTACGTAGCTAGAGTTTAACTAAGCAATCTTTTGGTATCTTCTTTTCTCTTGGAATTTTTTTATGCCTACATGAATTAAACACCACTAGCAGGGTAAGCGCGCCCATGGCGCGCTACTGCATGCCGTCTTATACCTGAGGAAATAAATATGTATCACAAAACAAACGAATAAAAAATGGTTACACCTTTCGTTCGGTGTTCCTATTTTTTATTTTTGATAAATTAATTTTTAATGCCTAGATCTTTTTGTATGCCAATATCGTGACATTACGGTGCATTTTGTAAAGGTTTTTTCAAATTTTTAAGTGGTCATATGTCGGCACCCGATTTACAATATCGGATTCCACCTGCGTAAACCTGTACTAGTCAAAAGGATCATGGCTAGTACACACAGATATACATAAACGGAACAGTGCCAACGATTTTATTATTACAAACGGAACATAGTCTAGTACAAACACATACAACGACTCGCAGGCCGCACATCAGAGTACACGGAGATACAGACCTAATACAATATCTAAATACTTATCCATCCCACAGGCACGAGGGCTGCAGGAACGCGCAACCCTAGTCTTCATAATCTTCATCAGACAACGCCTCCTCGACGTAGTCAGGATCCTGCTGGACCGGACCGGACTGAGATCTTAAGTTGCCTTGTTCTAGTTTGGTGATTGATAAAGTGGTTTTGGAAGAAATTGGTTGTAACAGTGAAAAGTTTATTGTGACCAGTGATGGTGGTTGTCCATTTGACTAAAATGGTCCACTATTAATCCATTATCACCCCTAAAATCCTTCGCACCGTCATCGAAATTGCTTATCAAAGTCATCTCATGAAATCCCCCACCATCACTAAAATTACACTAACATACGTCATCCCATAAAATTCACTCCATCACCGTTAAAATTAACATCTTCTAATATGGTTTATAATGTGTGGGCATTTGGATAGTAGTATTTTAATTAGAGTAAAATGCACGGGCGGTCCCTAAACTATTAGTCGATTCTCATCCAGGTTCCCAATCTATAAAATTGCAGTTTTGGGTCTCTAATCTTTTTAAGTGGGTTCATCTCGATCCAAAACTGCCATGTGACATCCCTAGAGCTGACATGGCGCTGACATTTAGGTAGCTAGAGTTTAACTCTAATTGGTTTAGCATTTTACGTAGCTAGAGTTTAACTAAGCAATCTTTTGGTATCTTCTTTTCTCTTTGAATTTTTTTATGCCTACTTGAATAAAACACCACTAGCAGGGTAAGCGCGCCCATGGCGCGCCACTGCATGTCGTCTTATACCTGAGGAAATAAAGATGTATCACAAAACAAACGAATAAAAAATCATTACACCTTTCGTTCGTTGTTCCTATTTTTTTATTTTTGATAAATTAATTTTTAATGCCTAAATCTTTTTGTATGCCATTATCATGACATTACGGTGCATTTTGTAAAGATTTTTTTCAGAATTTTTAAGTGCTCATAAAAGTTAGAATAAAAGAAAATAATGAATTATTTCATAATACGACTATCTGTGAATCATAATTGTTTTCAAAATCTTAGTCTATTTTCTCCTTTTTTTTCAAATTGTAAAAAATCTTATGCTAAAATCTTAGTCTATTTTCAGTTATTTATTGTTCTATCGTGTTGGAAAAAAATATGCAAAAAACAAAACGGTAAAAAAAATCAGTATAAGAAGTCCAAAAAATGTTGTTGGACCATCAAATCTTGGTCTATTTTCTGCTTTTTTATTTTTTTTCACTATGCTAAAATCAACCTTCTGTGAATTTGGACTTTATAAATTTTCAAATAACATCAAACTTTATAAATCAACTGTGTATTAGTAATTTTTTAAAAAATTAAGTTTTTTAGAAATTTCTATTTTTAGTTTTTTTTGCAACCTATAAAAATGCATAAGGGTCAAGAAATGTATAGGCAAATAACCATTTGTGAATTTGGACTTTAAAATTTTTTGAATAATATCAATTTTTTTATAAATGGTCTCTGTGCAAACACGGTTTAGTTTTTTTAAAAAATAAATTAATTTTTTTTCCAACCTATAAAAACGAAATGCAAGGGTTAAAGAATGCACAGCTAAAAACTGGCGCTGGAAAAATAAGCAAGCAATGCATCGGAGGCGGGATTTGAGCCGTGGTCTCCAGGGTGAGAGCTAGCTCACCTAGCCATCTGGGCAAGACACCCGCCTTGTCCAGGATTTTGCAAAAGAAATTGTTTTGCACGCAAAGAAGGAATGGACACGTGTCACACGGACGCTTGCAACGTTGGCGCGTTGTCATATAGATGGATTTTCATATGTATCAGGGCATGTTAACAAATCATGCTATGCGGTATTTTTCTTTTTAGTTGGTATCAGATAAAACATTGGAAGCTCTAACATTAGTGCCTATATCTTTTTTCCCCTTTCAATGTTATCGTGGATATCTCATTACCGATAGTCCCTCACCCTCACCTCGAATACGTGTCATGCCTTTTAGTAGTAATCTTGTTATTTAATTAGAATAGATGCATAAGCTAGAATTGCGTACTCGTGCAGGCATGTGTTAGTTGGTAGCCTTGGTTAATTACTTTGCATGTAATCAGGCTAGTTAATGGCGGCATGTAGGATTAGTACGGTGAGTATGTATGCACGAGCGATCGTGGAATGGAGGCAGGCTACGCGGACCGTCAGATCGTCCTAGCACAAGCGAACCAACGACGCGCAGCAAGCAGGTCACGCAGACGGTATGAGGTACGTGGTTGCTGGCAGGCGCCACAAGACGTCAGCAAGCAATCCCAGGCGGTCAAGTACACACAGCATGTACGATCGGACGGCTGAGGTTGGGCCGAACAAGCTCGACGCTGGGCAGTACGAACCAGAAATGGAGACAGATGTCGGCACGACGTTTCCTACTGCTAGCGCTTTGTATAGATGATGAATGAATGATTCCATCATTACATAACACGTGTGTTTAAAAGTTCTTATGAATTTGTGTTTAATGTTCTCTTTTATTGATATGGTGCACTTATATATTAAGACACAGGAACAACACATCATTAATTTGTTACAGCTCCTCCTTTGTATTGCATTTACTACAATATATGCACCTCAAGTCAATTTATTCTTGTTCTGATACCAATTGACACTTTCTGTGTGCAGTTTGTCTCAAGATTAACAGCAGACATCATTCAAACATTTGAACAATGCAACGCCGAGTTTAAGTACTCAGAGGCGCTAAACCCAAAGCGTTATCTCACCAATCCTTCAACCCCAGCTCACAATGATGGGCTTGATAATGCAAATTGGGACCTTATATTGTATGTCAACTTGGAATTGGTCAACAAAACATCAAATCGGAGGTTTGGTATTTCTAACCGTTGATGCTCTATATGGTACATTTTTGTTTCATCGTTTGCCTAGTTTTGGGGCATTGTTAGGGCATGTCCAATGGTACCCCAACTTAAGGTGAACTTAGCACTATTCAACACTATTCATCAGCTTTTTCCTCTCTTCTATTTTATTCTATCAGCACTATTCATCACCTTAACCTTAAGTTGGGCACCATTAGTCATGCTCTTAATGCTTGGATTAGTTGAGGTGAAATTGTTTGCCAAGAATGAAATGTATGCATGTGATTGGTGATCACATGAACAGTTAAACACATATCTTGGCATTCCTTAGGGCATGCTTGTCGATAAGTAATTAAAGGTCGTAGAACTGACATCATTTCCATGCTTCTTGCTAGTTTTTGCAAGTTATGTTGAAAAATCTGACCTTTGCCTTTCCTCCAACATCCCCTGTTCTTTAGGTTCAGGAATGTTGTGGTAGCATATCACTGTGCCTTCTTTGTATTTTGGTACTCAGGTTTATTGTCAAGGAAATGCTCGGCCAAGGCACGTTTGGTCAAGTTGTCAAATGCTGGGACACAGAAACCAATGACTATGTTGCTTTGAAGGTTATAAAAAATCAGCCTGCTTTTTACCAACAGGCAATCACAGAGGTTTCACTGTTGAGATCGGTATGATAGTCCACTAGGAATTTACTTCATTTTGTTTGATATATACACTAACTCACTATTACAATTATCGGTGTCCTTGCAGTTAAATCAGAAATTTGATTCTGACGACCAGCATAACATTGTCCGCATGCTTGATTATCGTTTGTTCCAAAATCACCTGTATATAGCCTTTGAAATGCTTGGTCAAAACTTGTGAGCTACCTTCTTTAGAACTTTCTGCTAATCGGTTCACCGTTCGCCTTAATTGGTTTTTTTTGTGCTGCACTATTAACTCCAAACATTTTAGGTATGAGCTATTGAAAAGGAACCATTTGAGAGGTCTGAAAGTAAAATATATACGAGCCTTTTCAAAACAGGTAATACATCTATCCATTTTTACCATTAAATGTGGTTTAATACCTTTTAGCTGGCCTAGTCATTCTATGTTTCAGATATTGGATCCCATGATTCTGATGAGAGATGCTGGCATCATTCATTGTTATCTAAAGCCTGAGAATATCCTTTTAGTCCCCAGGTGAGTTGCCCTTAGAATATTGGGTTTTACATTTCTATGCTTTGGGCTCGATATTATTGAGTAAGCTGTAGTTTGATTGTTGTACAATGAATGTTACAGTGTCACGGCAGCTGCAGCAGTGAAAGTAATTGATTTTGGATGAGCATGCATGGAGGGTAAAACTGTGTGTGCATACATTCAGGTTTATATTTTGGAACTCAGATTTTTTTCTCAGAAGATTCTTGTTTAAGTAATTTCGGTTAGTTGAAAGTAATACTATGATCCTTCCATTCCGTATTGCTAGAGCCGCTATTAAAGATCTCCAGAGGTTCTCCTTGGCTATCCGTATCCTATATATATAAGTGCAGCTATTTTATTCCTTTCACCTTAATCGTATTGCTCAGTATTTTCCGTAATGCTCTGTTATATTTATCGAACAACAAGTAATGGCTTTTTTTTCGGTGAAGTGTTATTGTTCTGCTTTTTGAAATGACTTGTCTAAACCTTAACAGCCAACATATATACTACTGCAATTGATATGTGGTCATTTGGGTGTGCTGTTGCTGAACTATTTTTAGGAGTACCCTTATTTCCTGGTGCATCAGAATACGATGTGCTTCAGCGTATGATAAAGATTCTTTATGGAATTTTTTTTAGAGAGGCATTTTTTTAAGAGTTTAAGATCAACTATCTTTTTTTTTCCGAGGAGATCATGAATTTCTCCCTTTGCTTTAGCTTCTCGATTTTCAAAAGATTGAGGGATGACTCATGATAACTTTGAAGTTTTTAATTAGATAGACAACATAGGTAGGTATATAGTGGACACATTGGAGAACTTGGTTCATTTTGATTGGTGGGGGAATACCTGACGGAATGGATGCTTTATTCCAATGTGAAATCTAGTATTGCCAAATATAAAAAAGGCTAGCAATAAAAAAGGTACGCAAAAGAAAATGACCGGCTTTGAAGAGTTACTACTCCTTAAGGTCACAAGTTTTGATAAAACTCAACACAACCGTAAGTAGCTAAAATGTAGGCTTTGAGTACTTTTGGCTTTGATAGGAAGAAAATCCCAATGAGGAGCGTTTTATAAAATATAAAAATATTTTTTCGAGACTTTTCTTCACTAGAGGTATGAGCAACTAAGCTCTAATCATAGTCATATCATATCTCACAACAGAAATGAGATTTTGTGATGAGCTTTTCTACTTAAATCTCGAAAGCACAATCGTAAGGAAAATACAACTCAGTATTTGTGGCGGGACCATGTTGATACCAACCAAGTCTGACAACTAACCTAGCTGTCCCCAACACTACTACTCCGATAAGCTGATAAGCTGGAGTATTTGCCAGGCCAAAGTCTGATAAGCTGGAGTATTTGCCAGGCCAAGGCACCGCAAAAACCAACTAGTCGGGCCCTTGGTTAGTTGGGCTGTGAACACAGCACAGCCCATTTAGGCCTGCTTTAAAATGCGGATGATTCAAAAAATTTCAAATTATTAATGTATTGTCCAATCTATTCAGAGGAGAGTCACGAGCTTCAGCCCTACATCTAAGCGATTTTTTTTTTTTGAAAATTAAGGTTAGCTTGCAGTTTTATCCAAAAGCTTCTAATTGTTTCTAGATATTAGACTTTTTTTCCAAAATAAAGTGCAAGAAAACACACAACAATATATTGCAATATACTTGCCTTGGTCCCTGCTGTGGAAAAACGACACAGTTAACCATATGGCGCAGATCAGGAATATCAAAAGCCTGGAGAATCTCACCTGGGTGTAGGCAGGGGTTTTTAGCAACAACCACCTTTTCTCTCACAATTTCCTTGTGATGATCATTTGCGCTAGCAGAAAACTGAACGAATACCTGGCCATACTTCAATGTGCGGGTTTCATCCAAGCATCCCATCATTGCTCGTCCTTCTGGTATGAATATCCTTGATTTTGTTTTCAATTCATGCAACTTGGATGCTCTAAAGGTTTGAAGCAACATAGAAAGATATGGTTCATGATCAGGCAGGTATCCACGCAACAGTAATTCTTTAACTGTATTGGTTATTTCCCCCATGGGCATAAGTTCAATTGCTCTAATAGCAGCATGTGAATCAGTTATCATTTTATTCAACTATATTACTGCTTCTTCTTGTTTCAGTTCAAAGACAATATCCCTTACACTGAGTGTTGAAAGAAGAGTAATTATCTGGCGATTGAGGAAGCAGGGCTGGTACTTGCTATACGTGAGGACATCTAGAGTGATATTTTCTGACTGAAACTTTGACATGCTTTTCCTCAAGGACAGCTTCCAGCGCGATCCAGGGTCAATAGCAACAACACCTTTGTAACCTCCATATCTTATTGGGAAGGCAGAAGGAGTATGCATTAAGTTGCACTTCATAGCAACCTCATTTGCAAATTCAACCGACATCTTTCCAATTCCATCAGAGAACACATACTTTGTACCATTTGTTATATCAGGAATTTCTTCCACCTCAAACTTCTGAACTTTTAAGGTTTCAGTTGAGGAGCTAAAAGACTGGCCAAGCCTTGCAGCATACTTTGCTACATTTCTGATATTGCGGAAGTCTCCCATCCACTTCCTGATGTCATTTGCAGTTAATCCTTGGTGAGATGCAACATCCATGCAGAGTTATCTTGGAGCTGGCTTGTTATCTTGGAGCTGGCTTGAAGAGAAAGCAAGAAACTCAGGCCTGTTTTTTGGGCTGATCTGAACGGCTGAACAGCTGAACGGCTGAAATGACTGAATTTTGATAGCTTCCCTAGATAGACTCGAGATTCCGATCGATCTCGTTTGACTTGCTTTTTAAAGCGTTAGGACATACCTTTGAGACAGCGAAAAAACATAATAAAAAAACTAAAGCGTATGTGTTTTTCCCATGAAGATAAGCCGTTAAGCTGATAAGCTGAAAAGAACAGGGCCTCAAAGTGCTTGCTACCAATAGTGATGCCATCTGATAGGACAGAGAACTCTGTTATACAGAGCGGTTCTCCTGGCATCTTTCCCAGAATAACAGATTGATAAATCAGTTGCACAGAGCTTTCCACAGTCCTCATCAACAAAAGAAATCCGAAGGAAGTTGTCCAAGTCAGCAGAAAAATGGCGTACAACATGATTGGAGACATTGATCACAGGTCCATAGAAATAAACTTTAGCGGGAGTAACTTGCACCCTATAGACATAAACCAGTCCGTCATCCAGAGATATGTTAGGTGAAGTCAGCACATAGCGTGGTCTCCGGATTTTTGAATTTTGTTCAGATAACCATCTTGCTAGATTAAAGCATGTCTTTTTTAAATATGACATCTTTTCAAGTGCGCGTTTGATATGTCCATCAGGTACATATTCTGGGCTGATCAGGCGGAAGTAAGTTCTCGTCAAGTGTTGGCCCACTAAGTGTCCTATTCTGAACCAAATGGTTGATCTTGAAGAGTGTCCCATAGTGGACATCAATATAACGAGGAGATTTTAGAATTGGAACGAACCTAGTATCATAAGAATACGAATACTCACTGCGGCAATCAAAGCCACAATTGTACTCTATGTAGTAAACAAAGTAGTCACGAATGTATGGGAGATCACATTGGTATGGTAGCTCCAGGCAGAGAATATATGATTGCCCAATACTTGCTAATGGAGTAAAATCAGTTGTTCTGGTCCATTGATCATCTGAATCATCTCTCGAATAGTTGAAGAATAGATCTTCGTACATATTGCCAGAACAGCATGGGTTCAATTCATAAATCTTAGGAGCAGCCTGAATCTGAAATATGACAACATTTCTCAATTGATTTTATCTAAAATCTTGACCACAAAACCTTCTCTAAATAGCAACCGTTAGATCTTACTGGTTGTGATCATAAGAAACTAATACTGAGCCTTAGCCTAAACATGATCACGTTCTAATGCGGAATAGTGAACTGACCGGAGTTCATTGAAGCCATTTGCGCCGTGTAGTCGATCGGTCGGCGACGAACAAGAGAGTAGCGGCGTCCCTCCGGGCGGCACCTACACTGGCCTGGGACAGCCCTTCGGGCCTCTCTGGGGAAATTTTCAGGGGTGAGGACTGTGTGAGAGATCGTCACCTCTCACACAGCCGGCTGCCCTATTTATATTGCGCTGGTGAGACCCGAGGGCAAGTCCAACGGGATGGAAAACGCCTCCGATCATGGCGCATAATCAAAGCAATTAAATGCATTAATTCGGATTTAATTCCCGCGTGGAGCAGTAAGGAAATAGGCGTGATTAGGGGATGAGTGCTATGGTAGGTTAGGTGGGATTTTCCCCTTAACAGCCTAAAGATCAGCCAACATTCTCACACTTGATCGAAAGGCTATTATAATGTATTCATTCTTAGTAGACAGTAGTCTAGAGCAATGTGTTACAACAGCTAAAGAAAATGTCATTGAAACTCCAGTACCCATAGTCCACCATACCACTTCGATAGAACACTAGCTTAGTCTTTACGGGTGTTAACTGATTATTATGCCCTATGTCTAGAATCGTTATTCAAAAACTTTCCCTTAAACCCATGCCGGCAACATGATCTTTAAATAAGTTGGGAGGTAAGCCTTTGGTGAGTGGATCCGCGAGCATTGATTTAGTACTAATATGCTCAATTTTAATAATTTGGTCCTGGATCCTATCTTTCACAACATGATATTTAATATCGATGTGTTTGGCAGCACCACTCGATTTGTTGTTACTTGAATAGAAAACTATGGCTTTGTTATCTCAGTATAAAGTGAGTGGTCTAGCAATGCTGTCCACCACTTTCAGTCTCGGGATAAAATTTTTAAGCCATACGGCCTGCCCAGTTGCTTCATAACATGCCACAAATTTTGCTTGCATTGTCGACGATGCAGTCAGAGATTGTTTGGAGCTTTTTCACGAAATAGCTCCTTCTGCGAGGGTGAAAACATAACCTGATGTGGATTTCTTAGTGTCCACACACCCCGTAAAATCAGCATCTGAATAACCCAAAACTTTAAGGGTATCAGATCTTTTATATGTGAGCATGTAATGTTTGGTGCCCTGCAAATAACGCAAGACTTTCTTAACAGCCTTCCAGTGGTCTAATCCTGGATTGGACTGAAATCTGCCAAGCATCCCGGTAATGAATACCAAGTCTGGACGCGTACAGACCTGAGCGTACATTAGGCTTCCAACAGCAGAAGCATAAGGATTCATTTTCATTTGATTTGATTCTAATTGATTCCTTGGGCTTTGAAATAATCCAAATTTATCGCCCTTAACTATTGGAGCAGGCGTGGCAAAGCACTTACTCATATTATACCTTTCAAGTACTCTGTCAATGTATGATTTTTGAGACAATCCTAGTACTCCTTTAGACCTATCTCGATGTATCTCAATGCCCAAAACATAAGAGGCTTCACCAAGATCTTTTATATCAAATTTAGAGGATAAAAATTCTTTAGTCTCATGCAGCATATTCTTATCACTTCTTGCTAATAGAATATCATCCACATAGAGCACTAAGATGATAAATTTTCCACCTTTAATCTTAGTGTATATGCAATTATCCACCTCATTTTCCTTAAATCCAAACTTTAGGATTATCTCGTGAAACTTAAGATACCACTGTCTGGACGCTTGCTTAAGTCCATAGATGGATTTCAAAAGTTCACATACACAATGTTCCTTGCCTTTTATGACAAAACCTTCAGGCTGTGCCATAAATACTTGTTCATGCAAGTCACCATTGAGAAATGCAGTCTTGACATCCATTTGATGCAGCTCTAGATCATAATGAACAACCAATGCCATGACTATTCTAAATGAGTCTTTCTTTAAGACAGGAGAAAAGGTTTCATTATAATCAATCCCTTCTCTCTGTGTAAAACCCTTTGCTACAAGCATTGCTTTGAATCTTTCGATATTCCCCATAGATTCATGTTTAATTTTGTAGACCCACTTACAGCCCACTGTTTTGACTCCATCAGGTACTTCTACTAAATTCTAGACTTTATTAGAGCTCATAGACTTTAGTTCATCTTCTATGGCCTCAAGCCATTTGGATGAATGTTCACTTGTCATAGCTTCTTTAAATGAGGTGGAGTCATCTACCTTCCCAATATCCTCTCCCAGAAAAGTTTCATAATAATCTGGGACAGTAGACCTTCTCACTCGCTGTGATCTTCTTAATGGTTCATTAGGAATCATCGGCGGTTGTGGAGGCTGTAGAGGTTCATTAGGTGCCACAAGAATTTCTTGAGGTTCATTAGGTTCGTAGGGCACTTCCTCGATTATTTGGTCATTAGGTTCATTAAGAGCCTCGACTATAGGTGCGGCTCCTCCAGCCACAACCTGAGGCAAAAGTTGAGGAATAGGAAGGACACTCTCTTGGATCATCGGTGATGGAACATAAGACCCTCAAGGTCTATCTTTCTCTCTTGTGAGCTCCCATTGATTTAATTGTCCTCTAAAAAGACAGCGTGTCTCGTTTCAATAAATTTAGTGACACGATCTTGACAAGAAAATCGATATCCCTTGGATCTTTCTGGATATCCTATAAAATGACAACTCACAGTCTTAGGATCTAATTTCTTTAATTAGGGATTAAATATTTTGGCTTCTGCACGACAGCCCCATACCTTTAAATAATTTAATGTCGGTTTACTCCCAGTCCACAATTCATAAGGTGTCTTGGGTACCGACTTACTAGATACTTTATTGAGTATGTGGGCAGCCGTTCTTAATGCCTCCATCCATAATCCAATAGACATATTAGAACGACTTAGCATGCTCCATACCATATCCATAAGGGTACGATTGCGACGCTCTGCCACACCGTTCTATAGGCATAGAATATTGAGCAACTATACCATTTTCTTCAAAAAATTTTGCAAAGGGCCCGGGTATTTGCCCATAAGGAGCATGTCTCCCATAATATTCTCCTCCACGATCTGATCTCACCACTTTGATCTTTATATTATGCTGATTTTCTACTTCAGCTTTATAGATCTTGAATTTATCGAGTGACTCAGAACGGTCGCGTATGGGGAAAATGTAACCATAGCGAGATAAATCATCAGTGAAGGTAATAAAAGAATCATAACCATTAACTGATGCCACCGGAAAGGGTCCACAAATATCAGTATGAATTAGTTCTAAGAGACCTGTACTTCTAGTGGCTCCTTTCTTAATGCTTTTAGTGAATTTACCCTTAATGCAATCTACACATTGCTCAGCATCAGAAAAATCTAAGGGTTGGAGTATCTCTTCTTTAATGAGACGGACCATTCTCCCCATAGAAATATGGCCTAAGCGACAATGCCATAATTTCGATGACGTCTCATTTTTCTTACTTGCAACACTATGAACATTCATAACACAATCATTCATGGAGAGTAAATAAAGTTTATCCTGCTCGAAGGGAAGACCAATTACATCATTATTTGACTTAATAAGGCACTTAGTGTCAATAAACTCACATAAATAACCAGTTTTACTCAAAACAGACACTGAAATTAAGTTCCTCTTGACACTTGGAACAAATAAAACATCATAAAGAGATAAATTGAAGCCGCTTTGTAATGGAAGCTCAAGATCTCCAACTGCTTCAACTTCAATTTCTGTCCCATTGGCGACCCTAAGGCTTCGGGTCCCCCTTCTTATGGTCCTCACGAAACTCAATCTCTGCAGTGAATTGCTAATGTGCACAGTGGCACCTGAGTCAATCCACCAAGTATTAGACATAAATTCAGTAAATAATGATTCATCAACATAAGTAATAATTTCATTGCCCTTCTTAGCTAACCACTGCTTAAAATCATCACATTCCTTCTGCAGATGTCCATACTTTTTGCAAAAGAAAGTTCTAGGGGCAGGAGGAGCATGGACAGCAGCCTTCCCCTTCCCCTCACGTTTAGGAGGGTTGGCCTTCTTCTTGGCCTTAGAGCTGCCAGACTCCCCCTGATGCTTTCTTTTGCCATGACTGACAAAATGAGCATGATCCTTCAGCTTTTCTGCCTTCTGTCTTTCTTCTTCCTCAACAGAGTGGCTTATGAGCTCAGATATGATCCATTTTTTCTTTTGAGTATTGTACTTAATTTTGAATAGACCATACTCTGCAGGGAGAGAACTTATGATAAAATGGACTAAGAAATTATCAGAAATGTCCATATCAAGGTTCTTTAATCTTGCCGCCATGTCCGTCATGCTCATGATATGCTCCCTAACACCGCTTTTACCATCATAGCGGAAAGTGAGCATACGCATGATCAATGTACTGGTATATGTCTTGAAAGAATCTCTCCTCAACATTTTTCATGTACTTCTTAGCTTTTTCGGAATCAGGGATTCCTCCCTTAATCCCAGCTGAGATGCTATTTTTAATCACCATTAAGGACAGACGGTTGGATCTCTTCCAACGCTCAGTTTTCTCATCATATTGCTTCTTGAGCACATCAAAGTTTTCAACCCCATTGGCAGGAGCAGTGGGAGCATTCTCCGTTAATGCTAGGTCAAGATCCATAATGCCCAGCGTAATTTTAATCTGCTCCTTCCACGTGGAAAAGTTAGTGCCAGTGAGTGGCTCAATGCCATTGATCTGAGAGGCAATGTTAGGAATTGCTGAAAAATTTATACAAAGTTGATTAGTAAATAATGTCATATGCAATTAATCCTACGTTGGTCTGATTAAAAGCATGTTAAGACAAATATTTATGAATAAAATAGTCCTTAATGGTGATTAAAAATAGCATCTCAGTTGGGATTAAGGGAGGAATCTCTGATTCCGAAAAAGCTAAGAAGTACATGGAAAATGTTGAGGAGAACTTCAAAGGTTCTTCCAAGACATATACCAGTACATTGATCATGCGTATGCTCACTTCCCGCTATGATGGTAAAAGCGGTGTTAGGGAGCATATCATGAGCATGACGGATATAGCGGCAAGATTAAAGAACCTTGATATGGACATTTCTGATAATTTTTTAGTCCATTTTATCATGAGTTCTCTTTCTGCAGAGTATGGTCCATTCAAAATTAACTACAATACTCAAAAAGAAAAATGGACCATATCTGAGATCATATGCCACTCTGTTGAGGAAGAAGAAAGACAGAAGGCACAAAAGCTGAAGGATCATGCTCATTTTGTCAGTCATGGTAAAAGAAAACATCAGGGGAGTCTGACAGCTCTAAGGCCAAGAAGAAGGCCAACCCTCCTCCTCCTAAACGTGAGGGGAAGAGGAAGGCTGTTGTCCATGCTCCTCGTGCCCCTGGAACTCCCTTTTACAAGTTTTGCAAGAAGTATGGACATCTGCAGAAGGGATGTGATGATTTTAAACCGTGGTTAGCTAAGAAGGGTAATGAGATTATTACTTATGTTGATGAATCTTTATTTACTGAATTTACCTCCAATACCTGGTGAATTGACTTAGGTGCCACTGTGCACATTACCAATTCACTGCAGGGATTGAGTTCTTTGAGGACCATAAGAAGGGGGACCCAAAACCTTAGGTCGCCAATGGGACAGAAATTGAAGTTGAAGCAGCTGGAGATCTTGAGCTTCCATTACAAAGCGGTTTCAATTTATCTCTTTATGATGTTTTATTTGTTCCAAGTATTAAGAGGAACTTAATTTTGGTGTCTGTTTTGACTAAAACTGGTTATTCATGTGAGTTTATTGACACTAAGTGTCTTATTAAGTCAAATAATGATGTAATTGGTCTTCCCTTCGAGCAGGACAAACTTTATTTACTCTCCATGAATGATTGTGTTATGAATGTGCATAGTGTTACGAGTAAGAAAAATGAGACGTCATCGAAATTATGGCATTGTCGCTTATGCCATATTTCTAGGAAGAGAATTGACCATCTTATTAAAGAAGAGATACTCCAACCCTTAGATTTTTCTGATGCTGAGCAATGTGTAGATTGCATTAAGGGTAAATTCACTAAAAGCATTAAGAAATGGGCCACTAGAAGTACAGGTCTCTTAGAACTAATTCATACTGATATTTGTGGACCCTTTCCGGTAGCATCAATTGATGGCTATGATTCTTTTAATACCTTCACTGATGATTTCTCTCGCTATGGTTACATTTATACGCGACCGTTCTGAGTCACTCGATAAATTCAAGATATATAAAGCTGAAATAGAAAATCAGCATAATATAAAGATCAAAGTGGTGAGATCAGATCGTGGAGGAGAATATTATGGGAGACATGCTCCTTATGGGCAAATACCCGGGCCCTTTGTAAAATTTCTTGAAGAAAATGGTATAGTTGCTCAATATTCTATGCCTGGAGAACCACAGCAGAACGGTGTGGCAGAGCGTTGCAATCGTACCCAATAACTAGACTTTAAAATTTGACTATTGAGGTGGATCAACAATTTTTTGAACTAAAGGTGGATCAACATTTTGAAGATGTAATTTCACTGATGAGTAAATACTGTATGTAACAGTATTTTCTGTCCCAGAATCTTTCGACACAGATTACGTAAAACTCGGGTAGCGTAACTTTCATATGATTTGATAATCTCTATGCTAGTGAAATATTGTGAACGCTTTAAAACAAAAAGGATACTTGCAGAATTTATAGACTCTTAGGTTTTGTGGGCTATCTGGTAGAAATGCAAGATGTTTAATAATTAATAATGTATGCATCAACCAGTTTAATAACTCCGTGGATTACTAAGATCTAACAACTTGACAGAAACTATGATATAGTGTAGAATGTAAGCTAAGCAAGCATGAAAACAAGAGTACCAAATAAAGCTATTTCAGTAGTTTTATTCTAGTGAGCGGCAAACCATCAGCTGCCCAACACAGAAACACTGTCGCCTATTATACAACAAAGTAGGAGCAAATGCTATGTGCCAGGCTGCATTCCAAGTTTCCAACAAAGCTCCTATGAGTTCAGTGTTTCAATCATGCAAATGACTATTGACCAAATGGTGACAGAATTAACCGTAGAACTGTTTTTTGACACAGGTTTTGGCAGCAGAGGAACATAGGTGAAAAATGAAGCATGTTACCATTTAAAATAACATGCAAAAGTGCACAAGTTTGTTGTTAAATAAATGTTCTCAGCAACCAAGATTTAAGCATTGTGAAGACAAAGATATACTGTAAGCATACAATTCGCAGCAACAATAAATCAGTAAATTCGCAGGCAAAAATAAATAAAATGATGAATAACCTTTTCAGCATACATAAACTTGCATGGTAAAGCTAAACCTACCTGAAACGAAAGGAACTTTACTCGTGATCCATTAGCAGGTGGACAGTGAAGATGGATTTCACATATGCTCTCATAAGAAAGTTGAAGTTTATATTTGATTGAATTGTAGAACAGGTAAAAGTAAATTTTCTTCATATCGAATCCAATCTCCACTGAAACGTCTCTTCGACTCCACAAAACTGACAGAACTCTTTCCTCAAGTAAGCAGCCAAAATGAAGCGTTGCATCCTGTAGTGTAAATATAGCCATTCTTGGTCTAGGAACAATGTCCCGTTCCGCTGGTCGAACTTTCAGATAATAGTGTCCACTTCGAAGTACATTTCTTTCAGCTGCACTTTTCACCAAAGAAGCATGTTGCTCGGTTTGGAACTGAACAATAGCAAAGGATCTGGAGGTTTTGGAGATGTTCTTTGGATGCCTAATCTTGAGTTTGAAGACGGTCCCAGTGCCAGTAATTTGTTCCAGCACTGTCATTTAGAAAAAAAATCCTGACACCTGAATAGTCCTTCCAACCATGCTAATGGTGCATACCTACAACAGCACATGATCATGGTAAAAGTAAGTTTTAGCGATTGGAAAGCAACAGTTTTGAAGACATGGGATAGATCTTGGGGTTCGCATAAGGAACTAGAATTATACTTGCATATTTTTCGTTTTATTTTAGATAAGAGATGCCACACTGTCACTCCAAATTTATGGAACCATAGAAATGGCACCGGAAACTCACTCCACTTCCTGAAACGGAATTTTAAAGACCGTAAAATCCCCTCCTCCCATCCCTCTCCTTGCAGATTAATACAAATAAAGCAAAAGCAAATTCATCTTACTCCGCTGCCCGCTCCTCCACCTCCGCCGCCGCCGCCCTCCCCCTCGTCCTCACCTTCCAATAGCTCTCCCCCGCCAACTTCTCCTCCTCCCACTGGCCACCGCCAACCCACGGAAGTGCCTCCCCAATTCTTTCCGCCGCTCCCACCGCAGCCACACCACTGCGGTCTTTCGGGCCCATCGCCATCGTCCGCCTCCTCAGCTCCGAGGGAGGTGAGCGGGGGCAGGACGCCGGCGCGGGAGAGGGTGGCGACTGCCGATTGGCGACGGTGGTCTGGATTCTGGAAGAGCTCGCCACCGACGTCGTTAAGGGAGGAGGGTGACGCAGGGATGGAAGATTACGGAAAAATTGATTAAATAATACACATATAATTGGAAATTGGGAAACTATGCGGCATATTTTATTTATTAGCGATCTAGGCCTGCTTCCGCCACGCCGGGCGACGGAAGCTGGCTTCCGCCACGCCGGGCGACGGAAGCCACGCCGAGCGGCGGAAGCCAGCTCCGGTGGGACACGCGGCGGCTCCTCCCGCGCGCGCCTCGGATTCCCTCGCGGCCCCGCGCTCGCCCGCCCGCCGACCGCGCCTCGGATTCGCTAGCGTTAAAGTGCGTGCCGTGTTGAAGTGCGTGCCAGTGCCAGCAGCTGCATGTGAGAGAACAGAATCAGCGGGTGAGACGTCATTTCATGTCTCCCAATTATATGTTAAACCTGTGTTTAATTTAATTAAAAAGTAATTAGTCATTAATAAATTGCATGCTTATGATGATTTAATCACGTACGCTCGGCTATATAAGCAGGGTGGTCCTCGGTTCTCAGCACATTTTGTGCTGCCCGGTGCTAAGTCCTCCGCAAAGCATTTTTGCTGCCTGGTGCTCAGCTTGCTGCTCGTTGCTCAGCTTCCTGCTGCTCGGTGCTAAGCCTGCTGCTCGGTGCTCATCTTGCTGCGCAATATTTACATTCGTTTGTGCTGGTAGCGTTTTTCTCACTGTCTTCATCAAGGTGATCTTTTTTTACTTTGTATAAGTATGAAGATAATGTAATATATAGATGAAGACATAGTTTGTAAACTTTTATTCATTATTTCATGTGTTTGAATGCGCAGGTGTTGGTACCTCGTGAGCAGACTGTTTATTCGACATATTATTACTAGGTATGCATTTTAATAAACTCTCGTTTGTGGACTTGCCAACTTATTTAGGGTAATCAGGTTCTCAGGACAGGAACTAGCAACAAACTGAACTTCCTGGCCATGATCACTAGTCAACTTGACTGTTTTAGAGGCACAGTCAATATGACCCTTATATTTGGCTAACCAATCCATGCCTAATATCACCTCGATTCCCTTGGAATCAATGACCACTAGGTCTGCTAAAAATCCCACACCCTCAATTTTAATACAAACATCAGGACACAACAAGGTTGTGTGAATGACTTTTCCAGGGGATTTAATCAGCATTGGTTTCTTTAATGCAGTTGATTCAAGACCATGATTTTTAGCAAATGATGCAGCAATGAATGAATGCGTTGCACCAGAATCAAATAAAGCAGTAGTGGGGATTGAGTTGATGTGAAACTTACCCATCACTGCATTGGGATCAGCATGGGCGTCCTCAGCACAGACGTGGTTCACCCGACCACGTCCCACAGAAGCAGTTGTCCTGGCGTGCGGAAAATTCCCACGAGCAGGCACAGAATTCACAGGCCTTGGCAATACAACTTTGGCCTGACCCTGAGCAGGCATAGCACCTTTATTGGGACAGGAACTGGCGTAATGTCCCATCTGCTGACATGC
>SPJY01035202.1:1205686-1259478 GCA_005191435.1 Raddia distichophylla
TAGCCTTTTTCCGCGTGACCTTGCCCTGCTCTTTGACTTTGCCACTCTGACATCGCCGCGCGCCACTGCTGCCTCTGCCGCGCCATTCTCGCCACGCCGCGCCGCACCCGTCACGCCGCGTCTTGTCGCACCATGCCGCGCCGCTCGCGCCGTCCCGTCCGCGCCGTGCCATCATTTTGCCCCGGCGTGCTCTGCTCTCATCTTGTCACCGTTAAGACCGCCGTGCCCTGAGCTTTTCCCCAACGTTTTTCCCCAAATTTTCCCCAATCGGTCGACGTGCGGAACCTCGTCGATTCGGTGACCATACTTCGATTCTCTTCTCCTAGAGCTCCTCCGCGAACCTCCTAACCAATCCTCACTGCCAATTTGGCCAGGCCATCAACGGAGAACCTTGGCGCCGCGTAATAACTTCGTATAGCATACATTATACGAAGTCGTTATACCAATTCCGAAATTAATTATACGACAAAACAGATGTAAAACCAAGCAGACACACAACATGCAATCCATTCAGGATAACAAAAAAACCCTAGCCGCACACTTGCGGCTACTAGAGTCAGAGGAAAACTTACGTAGGGATCGACGAACTGGAGAACGCGAGGAGGAGACGTCCGGCCGTAGAAGAAGTAGTCGACATCGAGGTTCGTCAGCGCGAGCGGTCGCGCGAAAGCACTGCCCAGAAACCTAATTACCGCCCTCCCATTTAGGTCTCACTGCAGCAATCGGAACGGAGATCCCGCTTTCCCTCCTCTTGTTGCATGCCGAGAGGAAGGTTGACGAGGAACTAGATCGCGCGAAGACTCAACACAGCAGATAGAAACGCGAGTGGAAAACCGAGTGACTTCTCCTGGATCCCGCTCTCCCTCCTCTTGGTGGACGCCGAGAGGAAGGTTGACGAGGAACTAGATCGCGCGAAGACTCAACACAGCAGATAGAAACGCGAGTGGAAAACCGAGTGACTTCTCCTGGATCCCGCTCTCCCTCCTCTTGGTGGACGCCGAGAGGAAGGTTGACGAGGAACTAGATCGCGCGAAGACTCAACACAGCAGATAGAAACGCGAGTGGAAAACCGAGTGACTTCTCCTGGATCCCGCTCTCCCTCCTCTTGGTGGACGCCGAGAGGAAGGTTGACGAGGAACTAGATCGCGCGAAGACTCAACACAGCAGATAGAAACGCGAGTGGAAAACCGAGTGAGTTCTCCTAGACATCTCCAGGAGATACCGTTCGTTCGATCCACAAAAATCGGGCGTGGGGAGTTACCTTGTAGCGGATAAACCAAAAATAAAAGGGAGATAGCGCGCAAGGATTTTATCCATGGCAAATTACAGTAAATTGCGTGCATGTGACTCTAGCAAATAGCTTCCAATCCCCCATATGCCTCATGATAAGGGGAGTTGGTTCGTATAACTTCGTATAATGTATGCTATACGAAGTTATTACTAGTAGTACCCGCATGCCTCCGTTTTTTTTCCCTGGGCTCGGCGCGCCACAGGCACGTGTCGCTGCTAGTATTAGACATATATGAGCTTTGGCACAACGCAGTAACACAATGGTTTTCTCCGCTGTTTATTCACTTGCCTCCTAACTTACAAGTTACAACATGGTTGAGTACACAAGATACCTTTTAAAAGGCTTAACACAACGGGCACCGAGTGATCCTTTTTTTTTATAATGGAAGAATAAATAACTTTTAAAAACCAAACATCGAGTTGATACAGAGTCTTGAAAATATCTTCCGGCCTCTGCATACAAGATACACACAGCCTAAAGGATGATCAAACACTTGAACAAACACACTCTTAGTGGCACTCAATCCTTCAACTAGGACGCCACCCATATGACTGGGAAAAGAAGACCTTGGCCACCAACCCCAAACGTTGCGTAGCCTTCACAACTATAGACTGCAACTCCGGCTTCTGCAGCACAACCCAAGACTGGAGCCAGTGGGTAATAGTAAAAAACTATAGACCGCAACTCCGGCTTCTGCAGCACAACCCAAGACTGGAGCCAGTGGGTAATAGTAAAAAACTATAGACCGCAACTCCGGCTTCTGCAGCACAACCCAAGACTGGAGCCAGTGGGTAATAGTAAAAAACTATAGACCGCAACTCCGGCTTCTGCAGCACAACCCAAGACTGGAGCCAGTGGGTAATAGTAAAAAACTATAGACCGCAACTCCGGCTTCTGCAGCACAACCCAAGACTGGAGCCAGTGGGTAATAGTAAAAAACTATAGACCGCAACTCCGGCTTCTGCAGCACAACCCAAGACTGGAGCCAGTGGGTAATAGTAAAAATAACCTGCAAGGGAGACACATTAAGTTTCTTTTGAAAGACTAGATCAATCCTACTTAACCAGAGAGACCAACAGGTGGTTGCTGCTCCTAGTAGGGCTAAACTTTTATAATGCTTATCAAAGCACGCTAGCTAGTTCCCAAACATGTTAGAAACGCTAGACGGTTTAGAGATCCCCAAAGACAAATGAATTAAGGTCTAGACCATGCGAGCAAAGCGACAATAATAAATGACTGATTGTCTCATCATCTTGACAAAAACAACATGTTTTACTCCCTTTCCAATTTCGTTTGGCTAGATTGTCTTTGGTAAGAATAACTCCTCTATGGCAGTACCATAAGAAAATCTTAAGTTTCAACGGGGCTTTTAGTTTCCATAGTTTTCTTTTTGGATTAGGAACATCCCTCCTAATCAAAGCTTGATAATGGGATTTCATCGAGAACTGACCATTTTGGTGCAATATCCAGCGAAAAACATCCTTGTCATGTGTTAGCGCAATGTTGGCCAACCGCAAACATAGATCATTCCAAGCTAATAATTTTGGGCCAATCAGAGAGCGCCGCCAAGATAGGTTTGGATCAGGTGTGGCTAAACTTATGCGATAGTTAAAAATTTCCTTCTAGCAATACTAGACTCTAGCCAAGATAGTGATCCTAGACTTTCGCCACCACCTGGAGACTAGCTGCAGCCACCTACTCATGGAAATAACGACACCTATTCCTCAACCACTAATTATATATAACACATGACATTAGCATAATAGCTAACCTTTTTTTTAGCCCAAAATTGACAGGAGAGTTGCCTTGCATTGATCAGAAGAACGGAAAGTGTTGGAAATATAGGCATTATACCAATTCCGAAATTAATTATACGACAAAACAGATGTAAAACCAAGCAGACACACAACATGCAATCCATTCAGGATAACAAAAAAACCCTAGCCGCACACTTGCGGCTACTAGAGTCAGAGGAAAACTTACGTAGGGATCGACAAACTGGAGAACGCGAGGAGGAGACGTCCGGCCGTAGAAGAAGTAGTCGACATCGAGGTTCGTCAGCGCGAGCGGTCGCGCGAAAGCACTGCCCAGAAACCTAATTACCGCCCTCCCATTTAGGTCTCACTGCAGCAATCGGAACGGAGATCCCGCTTTCCCTCCTCTTGTTGCATGCCGAGAGGAAGGTTGACGAGGAACTAGATCGCGCGAAGACTCAACACAGCAGATAGAAACGCGAGTGGAAAACCGAGTGACTTCTCCTGGATCCCGCTCTCCCTCCTCTTGGTGGACGCCGAGAGGAAGGTTGACGAGGAACTAGATCGCGCGAAGACTCAACACAGCAGATAGAAACGCGAGTGGAAAACCGAGTGACTTCTCCTGGATCCCGCTCTCCCTCCTCTTGGTGGATGCCGAGAGGAAGGTTGACGAGGAACTAGATCGCGCGAAGACTCAACACAGCAGATAGAAACGCGAGTGGAAAACCGAGTGACTTCTCCTGGATCCCGCTCTCCCTCCTCTTGGTGGACGCCGAGAGGAAGGTTGACGAGGAACTAGATCGCGCGAAGACTCAACACAGCAGATAGAAACGCGAGTGGAAAACCGAGTGAGTTCTCCTAGACATCTCCAGGAGATACCGTTCGTTCGATCCACAAAAATCGGGCGTGGGGAGTTACCTTGTAGCGGATAAACCAAAAATAAAAGGGAGATAGCGCGCAAGGATTTTATCCATGGCAAATTACAGTAAATTGCGTGCATGTGACTCTAGCAAATAGCTTCCAATCCCCCATATGCCTCATGATAAGGGGAGTTGGTAGCTCTCCCTTATAAGTTGGTATATTCACTCACCAACTAGCAAGGTGGTACTAAAGTTTATATGTTTTGGCATTTTCAAGATGGGCCAAATGGGCCAAAATCCAACAGAAAGTTTACAGGGTCGTTAAATATAAGGGCCCCTCCACTCTTGGGTCAAAAGCACACGCTAACTAATTACAAAAGAAAGTGTTTCTGGGACGGATCAGAGCTGCAACTCATCTAACTTATGCACAAGCACTAAGCTGATTTGTGCACGCGCGCACCGGCACACATATTCCATGACCATACAATGCAAACAAAATTAAATATTACTCGTACTAGCTATTTCGAACAAGGCGCAATAGAAGCGGTCCTAACTCTCACTGATCCTGAGTGCGCGTTCGTTATAACGTGGTCATGTGGCGAATGCAGATTGGGGTGGACTGCACCATGCACGAGGGTGACTTGTGTGACCCATGTAGGGTCCGGCTGCCCGTTCAACCGTGCATCATTTAAATCACAACCCGGCCTTAGGCTAGCATCCAGCGGCAGCTGGCATTTTTTCATGTACACGCCCCTGCACCAATGCTTCTTTGGCGTATGCCGTATTTGTGAAAACCCCTCCGTCGGCTCCGTGGAATCACTGCATCTTCTCCTGGGTGATCAGCTCTTCTCCTCGATGGGCCGGCGATCGCTGAGTCTCCTCCTCCCTGGGCGATCGCTGCATCTCCTCGCTGCTACCCTTTCGGAATCAGATGGACATCAAAGGCCTTGACGACGAGGATCGTAGCACCCCAACCTTATATCGTCCACTATCAGCCCTCGACACGACGTCTCCGTCTCTATGTTAGCACTCTTAGGTATTTCATTCACTTTTCGACACGTTTCCCTGTAATTTTACTCGACGTATGATTTTGTAATATCGGTCCGTTCACAGTACAAGCTGTAATTGTATTAGGCCCAGGCCGTAATTTTTCGAGTGGTTTGGGTCCCACTACTTAGTGCTATCCCATCAACAGATTTTCATGAGGGCATGCTTTTAGATGATTTTGTTCATGTAAGACCAGAGGATGATACTTCTAATGCTATCAAAAGTGATCAATCGAGCACACTAATAAAGAATTCCAATGTACCTCACTTTCTGAGTAAAATAATACCTACCCTTGTCATTGCACTCTTTAATTTGAATACTTTGAACAATGGAACTAATATCTTGTAATTTGTATGTCTGCAGTGTTTTGCATTAAAGCCCATGGTAGGGATGGCTTTTGATAATATTGAATGAGGACATAGCGTCGACAAACTGATACCTATGTTCAAGAGCATCCCAACAGCCCCTCTATCCCACCCCTAAAACACTATTCATGTGAGACACACATAGTGTTTTGCAAGTTGGGATTAGCGGTGTAAACGGTCTGGATATTTCCCAGACCGGACCGGCTGGATTTGGATAGAATCGAGTCATATTTTTTACAGGGAAGTGGCACCACGGCAGCGACGGCAGCAGGCGGCGCGGGTCCTACAGCAGCAAAGGCAGCAGGCGACGGGGTCCCACGGCGGCGGTTGTGCGCAGGGAGGAGACTAGGTGGCTTGGGCTTGTGGGAAAACAGACACCATGGCCAACCGGTGAGGGAGAGAGGGGGAGAGCTGTCGGGGAAGGGGAGAGAGTGACGAGGGTCTGCCATGTGGGGCCCACAGGATCAATTTTTGGCCAAATTCAATTTCAGAGATTCAAATAAAATTCAAACTATTTTCTAGGATTTTCCTCTACTTTTGCCAATTTTCACCTAAGGGAATATATGTATGGATGTATAGGTGAATTTTTATCTATTAGTATTATTCCTCCACTAATTTCAAATTCAGTATGAATTAATAGACCAAAGTATTCACAACTTATTTTCAAACTTAGAATTTAATTTTCAAGTAGGTATGTTTGCATTTCTAGCTTTGAAATTGTTATCCGCCAATATGATTTGATCATTTTTCAAAGTTAGAAATTTGTGCAACTACTGCAAATATGAGGTGAATTTAAGAGAAATTCAAAGAATAACTTGGTCCCATGACCATATAAACATAGATGGTACTTGGGCTATTACACAGCGATTGTCCAGCGAACAGACGAACCAGTCGCCCAAGAGGAGACGCAGAAATTTCATAGAGCTGCCGCTGGATGCTAGCCCAAGGGTTGTGATTTAAAGGATGCACGGGTGCGTAGGCAGCCGGATTGCACAGCAGCCGGACCCGTGTATATATATGATCCGGTTGACGCGCCGAAATACTTCCTTTCCAATGGCGTGAGAGAGCTTTGTTCTGAAACCCATGTTTTCCACCAATTTTTTCTTTTCTCCAGGAATGTTTGAATCTGGTTCTTGTTTTAGCCTCTGCTACCGTCGAGATTCATAATTAAGGTCGATCGGGCTGGTCTTCTTGTGGCCGACAAAAATTGAATACTATTGCACACATTGAATTAAGTACATATGAACCATTGTACCAAGAAGAATACTATTGCACACATTGAATTAATTTACTTGATTAGTGTACCGTAAAAATGTTTTTAAATGTTGATGAGTGTCTTTTTTTTAAAAAAAATGACGAAATACATGTACTGAGATTTTAGGTGGCGAGGCACAAAAAATTCATGCTATCAATTGGGTCGACTGAAGTTGATAATATGATAGTAATGTTTCTCATGTTTCCATGTAGAAGTACCTTAAACACGCACATATATTGTTTTCGATCATTGATGTAGGTGGATCCAAGGGTCTTCATTACATATTAACCTATACGAGTTAAGAGCTCACTCATAGAAAGTAATTGATCAATTTAGCCTCTATTCTTTTTTTTAGAGCAATTTAGCCTCTATTCTGTTGGGCTTGACAACTTAACGGCTTATCTACGTTTTGAAAAGGCAAATGCTTTTGGTTTTTGAGTTTTCTTTTTCGTTATCTCGAAGGTAGGTCCCAACACTTTAAAATACAAGTCAAAACAAAATTGATCTGAATCTCGAAACTATCTCGAGAAGCTCTCAAAATTTAGTCATTTCAGCCGTCCAGCCGTTCAGACTAGCCCAAAAGAACTAAACTTTAATCTCCATTAACATATGCATGAAAAATCATTAATTTGTTGGATCTCTATCCAAACAAAATAAAAAAATAACACACCAATGAGTAACGGGCATGGCAGCGTCGCCACACATTCCATGCATGTAGATATTACTAGTGGGGTAGGCGGGCCTGTGGCCCGCCGACATCGAGTTTACATTGAAATATAGTAAACAACAAAACATAAAGAATCTTTGCAGGTATCAATACAATCTATGTAAACAGTAAAGTCTGTAAAGCTAGCTTATTTCAACCAAAGAACGAAGACATGAAATTAATATGACTTGAGCGTAGCAAACAGGGAAAGATATCAATAGCTCAATATGTAGAAATCACGGTGCTACACAAAAAAAAAGATGTATTGAAAGTGTAAGAACACAATTTACAGGAGCTCCTAAAAATTTGTAAATAAAGAACAAACGGAATAAGAAGGGCCAGGTAGGAATGTCAAATATGTATCTTCAGAAAATAAGTAATGTAAACTTAAGGAATCAACATTAACGATGACATGGTGAACCTGAGAAGTAAATAAATCTCATGAGAATTCACCTTTCGAAACATATACGTATTCTGTTGGTAATATCATAGGAATAAGGTTATCAGTATATAAGTCGGCAATATATAAAATCAAAGTGCTTGACCCATCTGGCTTTCAGACTTTTAGAAGAACACTAAAAACTGCATTGTCCAATAACGCAACCGAATGAATCCTGTAGAATCACGTGGCAAGTAACACAAAGTTAAAACAATAACACCAAAGCAAAAGGTTCAGCCATGACAACGTAAACTGAATAAACAATTAAAATGAAAATTTACACTGCCCTAAGTATGCATGCAAATGAATCCATCAGGATCATCTAATCAGTGGCAAGAAGATGAAATGACAACACTAAGCTAAAAGGGTTAGGCATTGTAATCTAAACTAAGCAAAAGGACAACCTCATTTGCCAACATGAAAAATTGCACTGCCCGAACAACACAGCCAAATTAATCTCGTAGGATGATCTGGCTAATGGCATAAAGCTAAAACGACAACACTAAGCTAAAGGGTTTAAGCATATAACAATATAAATTGAGCACAAGGGCAACCTCATTTGCAAAGATGGTGTGGTACACTGGGTTCATGTATCATCAGCTCACCTACAAATCTATTACAAAATATGCAGCGTAAGTTGCACAAAGAGCAACGAATAGATCACTGTGTAAATCAAACTAAATCTCATTGCAAATCATGAAGTAGGATATATGCATGGACACTAATAGAGACATTAAATTCGTTGGTGTAGCACCTATTATTTTTTGGATGTAAGGGTATATGATCCATTCATGTTGTTTGTTGAACTAAACATGGGAAAATTCTAAAAAAAAAACTAAACATCGAAAAAAAGATGGGTTGATGCTGTGATTACTACATCCCCATCAATAATGGTGCAAACTCAAGGCTCAATGTTCATGATGGTTGGTTTAAAGATACCCTATTTTCAGCCTTACAACGATTTAACATGATTATTATATATTGACATTTAGAAAATCATGCAGGTTGAAATCAACACTTCACTTCTATTCGGTTTTGCAGATGACATGGACTTTGCTAGTGAATTGATCAAAGAAGAATCTACCCTGGTTCTCCCTGGTAGTATAATTCAGCAAATTTATGATCTTGATATTTCTCTTATCTTGTGATGTGTTATAGAATGTAGGTTTTGACACTGATATTGTAGTTTGGATTTCTTCATGCTTAACATCATTTAGATTGAACCTAACTCCAAATTCCCATTTTCATATCTGTCATCTCTCAGGTTCTGTCATTGGGTTGAAGAATTGGGTTAGGATATTCTTTGTGGCACCTTTTAGTCTGATATTGGAAGCCTGTAATAGGATTGGATCCTTCTGTCGAAGAAGGGCAGGTCAAGAAAAAATACTGAAAAAGAAGTTCTAGAATCATCAGATAAGTTTTTTGTTAGCTCCTAAAACATGTATATGACCTTTGATTTCAGTTTTCTGAGGAGAACATTTTACGTGATCAATGATCCGACATTTGTACATATAAACCTGAGGACAGTTACCAATTTTGTCTAGAGCTGAATAAAACTTATAATAGGTTAAAAGGAAAATAGAAGAAATTGTTAACACAATCAGCATTCCATGACTTGTTAACCTGTTTTCTTCCTTCGCAGGAGCAGTAAGATGGAAGTATTTGTAGTTACAGCAACCACACATTATTATATGTGCAACGAATCTGATATTTAGAACAGCTGAAAGCTCTGAATGTCAAATAGCACATTGTCAGTTGTTCGTAGAATTAGGATTTTAGGAGGGTGTTGGAGGCAGGTATTACCTCATGGATACCAGACGGAGGAGGGCGGCTCAGTCAAAAGTGCCATCAAGTTCACCTCTCCCAGGGGAATCGGGGAACCTTTTTGACTGGTGTCTAAAGAGCCTCTTGATCCGAAATACATTTATCCCATTGTTGATTCCAAATCACCATTCTCATATTCATCCGGGTGAATAAGTTTAGAAAATAGAAACTTCTCGTTCCTCGTGGGAAATCGATACCTTTGGAATACTCCTGGGTGAAAGCTGCTGCGATATCCGTGCGCTTGCGGATTAAAACTCTAGTAGGTATAAGAATCGCCAACAAGCTTTCTGGCGCCGTTGCCGGGGAACGGTAGATTTTCTGTTTTCGAACCTTGTCCACCCATGTACCTCCATATGGATGGCATGTCCATCTATAAGCTTTCGGCTCTCAAGACCAAGTACCTAGAGCCTCCACCATCATCCCATCCATCCACACACCTAGCTTTGAGTTCCGGCCAGAACTCACAGCTATGGTCCGGGAGAAACCTTTTTTCGGAGCCGAAGGAGAAAACCCTTATAGTCATCTCCATGAATTTGAGCAATTGTGTTCCAATCGCGAGATTCGAGGAATGACTCAAGAAACGTTGAGATGGAAATTGTTCCCATTCTCCCTCACGGGATCAGCGAAGTTGTGGTTTAAAATGACCGTAGGAACATTCAACAGTAGTTGGGAGATTCTTCAGAAAAAGTTTTGCCTCATGTATTTTCCTCTCACAAAAGTTGTAGGGTTACGGAAAGAAGTTCTTACCTTCCGTCAGAATGAGAGTGAAAATATAGGTGCAGCGTGGATAAGATTTACCCAGTTGATCAAATCGGGTCCTGACTTGTGTATACCTGAGCCTATGCTCATGCAACACTTCGTCGATGGATTGACCACGGAGAGTGTCAAACTTTTGAACATAGCCTCCGGAGGATCTTTTGTCCACAAGACCGTAAAAAAGGGAAGGAAATCCTGAGCAGATTGCAAGGAAATACTTCCTATATCGATGCTTTTGATGAGCCATCGAACCTAGAGTTCACACCTGAGAACAACCTTGTGCCTGTAGAGCAACCTACTGGATCAAACCTTCTGGCCCAAACCGGATCCTTTCAAATAAAAGAAACTCCCACAGCCATGCTTTCCGGTGATGAAGACTCTGAATCGGAAGATGCATTCGTCCCGATTTTAGCCTCTTATGCTTTTGATGAGGAATGCCATGACTTTGGAAATGCTACCGCGCTACCAATAGTCGCCAGGCAACCTCAAGAATTCGAGCCACAAACCATGGATAGAGGAGAAATCTTAGCACGTAAAGAGAATCTTCTGAATCTCACTGCCATTTTGAGTAGGGAAATGACGGATGCAGTAGAAAAATCTGGGGAGATAATCACACTATCCCCTCTCAAAAAGTTCTGCCCTGTGCAAACCCAAGGTTGGGATTTTAGCAAAGTTCCCTATGATCCTGGCCTTGGGATAAACTATATCTCAAGAGCGTTAGCATCCGTGACCCCATCGGATCATACCCCATTTCCCTCTCAAAAGAAAGTTAGATGGCAACCTGGCCAAAATTTTCAATCTGAGGGGATCCTCAGAAATGTCGAGGTGACCTTGAATGACCATTGTGTCACTCTGGACTTTCATGTCTTCAATGTCCCCGACCCATTCCACACTCGTCTCCTGATCAGGCAACCCGTAAGGGAATTAGTTCGAAATATGGAAAGAGGAGAATTTGTTGGCTTGACAGTCGACAAACAAAACTTTTCAGTGAGCTTTGCGCGTTCTATTAACTTTCCAATGGAAGCCGAGCCACTCCCTGACCCGCTGGAGGAGGCAAGAACTGCCTCTTTCCTCGAGATATTCAAACCTCCGGGCTTGGAGGATGATGTTCCACACTTGGTTTCCGAGGAGGAACCAAATGGTTTTGACAAGTTCGATGAGGAAGAAGAGCTTCCACCCTCGTCTGTTGAGCTAAAACCCCTTCCTCCTGGTCTCAAGCACGTCTTCCTTCACAACAATTGTAACAAGCCGGCTATCATCAGCGATTCGCTGAGTGAAGATGAGACCCGCCGTCTTGTTGCCATGCTCGAAGCTTACAGCTCAGTCTTAGGCTATTCGCTAAAAGACCTTAAAGGGATTATCCCGAGCTTTTGTACTCATCGTATCCCAATGGAAACTGACCATAAGCCCACGCGGGAACACCAGCGAAGGCTTAATAATGCGATCAGAGAAGTGGTCAAGAAAGAAGTTTTGAAACTCTTTCAAGCCCAGATCATTTACCCGGTATCTGACAGTGAGTGGATGAGCCCAGTCCAAGTAGTTCCGAAGAAAGGAGGCATGACGATAGTATAGAATGAAAGGAATGAACTTATTCCTCAACGCACTGTCGCTGGTTGGCGGATGTGCGTCGACTATCGTAAGCTTAATCAAGCCACTAGGAAAGATCATTTCCCCCTGCCTTTCATCGATGAGATGCTTGAGCGATTGGCAAATCACTCATTCTTCTGTTATCTCGATGGCTACTCTGGTTATCATCAAATTCTCATCCACCCTGATGACCAAAGTAAAACCACAGTCACTTGTCCGTATGGCACTTTCGCTTACCGATGCATGTCATTTAGGCTTTGCAATGCACCTGCATCTTTGCAAAGGTGTATGATGGCAATCTTTTCTGACATGATCGAAAAGATCATGGAAGTCTTCATGGACAACTTCTCTGTCTATGGGGCCTCTTTTGATGATTGCTTGGCAAATCTAGAGAAGGTCCTTAAAAGGTGCCATTAAGTGGATTTAGTACTGAATTGGGAGAAATGCCACTTCATGGTAAGAGAAGGAATCGTCCTAGGCCATCTAGTGTCAAATAGAGGCATAGAAGTGGATAGAGCTAAGGTTGAAGTGATAGAGCGGTTTCCGCCACCAATAAATGTCAAAGGAGTCTGTAGCTTCTTGAGACACGCCGGATTTTACAGACGATTTATAAAGGATTTTCCCAAATCACTAGGCCTTTGACTAATTTGCTGGCAAAAGAAGCCAAGTTCGTCTTTGACGAAGACCATCTCGTAGCCTTCAGAACCCTTAAGCAAGCTCTAATTTCTGCGCCTATAATTCAACCACCTGATTGGAATTTGCCCTTTGAAATAATGTGCGACACTAGTGATTTTGCCGTTGGGGCAGTGTTAGGCCAATGCAAGGATAGAAAGCATCATGCCATTGCATATGCGAGTAAAACCTTGGCAGGCCCGCAACTCAATTATGCCACCACAGAGAAGGAACTCCTAGCCGTAGTCTTTGCGATAGAGAAGTTCCGATCTTACTTGGTAGGGTCGAAGGTGATTGTCTACACAGACCATGCAGCCCTCAAATACCTTCTTACCAAGAAAGATGCAAAACCACGGCTCATCCGTTGGATCTTTCTGCCCCAAGAATTTGACTTAGAAATTAAGGACAAGAAAGGAATAGAAAACTCTGCGGCCGACCATCTTTCCCGAATGCAAGTTGAGGAGAAGTCGAATGTCCCCATAGATGATTATCTACGGAACGACACCCTACTGGCAGTCTCTTCTGCCGACCCCTGGTATGCTAACATAGTGAATACTTGGTAGCTGGGTACATTCCACCAGGGGAGGATAGTAATAAGTTGATTCGCGACAGTAGGACCCATCTTTGGGATGAGCCCAATTTGTATAGAGTCTGCGCCGATGGATTACTCCGTCGATGCATTCCGGCAGCCGAGAAGCAAGAAGTCCTTGAAAAATGCCATTCGTCACCTTACGGGGGCCACTTTGGTGCTTTTAGAACCCATGCCAAAGTTTGGCAAAGTGGATTCTTTTGGCCCTCCATATATAGTGATGCGAGGGAGTTCGTACGACGATGCGCTAAATGTCAAAGAGTGGGGAATATTAATTCTCGAGATGCTATGCCCCTAAGGAATAAGCTTCAAATTGATCTTTTTGACGCATGGGGGGTATATTTCATGGGCCCATTCCCAAAATCAGATTCTTATGACTACATTTTAGTGGCCGTCGATTATGTCTCCAAATAGGTCGAGGCACTTCCTTGCCGTGCAGCCGACACCATCCACGCTAAAAAACTGTTCCAAGAAACCATTTTCCCTAGGTTTGGCGTCCCGGATCGTCATTAGCGATGGAGGATCACATTTCATCCAAAAAAGCTTTAAGTATGCACTTAAGGGCTTAGGGATCGACCATAGGGTGGCCACACCCTATCATCCTCAAACAAGCGGGCAGGCTGAAACCTCTAATAAACAAATTAAAAACATCCTGCAAAAGACTGTAGATGTCATGGGAAAGGGGTGGAAGTTTAAATTGAATGACACGCTTTGGGTATACTGAACTGCATATAAAACTCCGATAGGTATGACCCCTTACCAACTTGTTTACGGGAAGACCTGTCATCTCCCCGTAGAATTAGAACATAAGGCCCATTGGGCAATCAAACGATGGAATATGGATCTTCGTTCAGCTGGATTAAAAAGATAAATGCAACAAGCTGAATTGGAAGAGTGGCGAGAAAAGCCTACCATAGCTCGAAGCTATACAAAGAGAGAACGAAAAGATGGCACGACAAACGAATAGTCCAAAAGCGATTCAAAGCTGGTGATAAAGTGCTGCTCTTTAATTCTCGAGTGAAATTGTTTGGACATGGAAAACTTCGTAGCAAATGGGAAGGGCCATTCACAACGCTAAATGCTTCTGATCTGGGTGCTGTCACTCTCCAAAATAATGATGGTGAAATTTTCAAAGTAAACAGGCAGCGTTAAAAAATCTTTCTCGAACCAAAAATGCCCGAGGTCGAGGACATTGACGTCCTCGAATTCTTTGAAAATTGACTTTTTTTTGCGATCTAGCTCCGACCGACAAAAAAAATGAGCAATTTAAATAAAATTTTCCTTTTCAAACATGAATAAGCCATGAAATTAGGCTTTAGTCCTAGTGTGTGAGTTACCCTAGGAAGAGGAGACCCGAACCAGGCCAGAGCCAGGTCGGTCGGGCTGAGGTGGATCGGCCGGGGGGCTAACTGCCTCCAAATTCAAAAATTTTTGGAGGAGGAGCATATCTTCCGATTTTATAGCTCCTGAACAACTCACCTCATTTGAAAAGCGATGGAAAAAGTCGAACTTTGCACTCTTTTCATCTACTCTTCATCTTCCTCCTCTCACCTCTCACCTTTCACCTTCCACCTTGCAATCTTTCACCTCCACCATGGCTGAACCAAACACCCCTAAGTCTATTCCGTCAATCTACGAGATTGTAGCTAGCGATCCACCAGCTCCAAAGCTTTCAAAGAGTACTTCCGGCAAGCCAACGTTTGGCCGAAATCTGAACTACTCACCGGTGCACGCGCAACAGCTGAACTTCTCGCCGGAGGAGAAACCGAAGGCAACACCACGACCCGAGCACGGCCGTGCTACATCGCGTGGCCAGCCGACGTCTCCACACCGTATTGGTGCGGCACATCCTCTCTCCCCCCTACGTGTTATTACAAAGGGGAGGGCGCCGCGCGCTCCTTCGTCGACACGACCGACGATGGGCCAACTCGGCCCCAAGGGAGGAGTGGCAAGGAAGCTTGTCCTCTCTCCACCACGCGGTAGTGCCAATGTGACACATCGGGTTGCGCTGCACATGGAGAAAGAAAAGGCGCTCATGAAATATGAGCAATTTGAGCCTCGTTCGCCGGAGTACACACTAGAGGCACCACCGGACTCCCCGCCACGTTTCCTCGTGCGCGGAAGCACGGCCGACCGTGGGAAGGTCCTTACCCCACCTCTAGTGAGGATGAGGCCACCCATAGCCGAGTCCGTCGATTCCACTTCGCCGGATAGGACGGTGAGACGCACCCATCCACCTCCTCCAATCCGCGGGCAAGGCGGTGACATGGAGCTTAGTGATGAGGAGGAGCCTCCACTCCATGAAGTGGTGGCCGCTCTCAAGCAGCGGCAAAACAATCTCGAAGAGCAAATGGCGGAGGTCCAAATCCAAATGATGGACCACGATGACAACTTCACGATCCTACGGAAGTCAACGTCGGCAAAGCTCAAGCGCTATGGGAAGGCGATGGGATCGCCTAAGCTTTATGACCACCGACTAGTCCGTAGACGGGATTTGGGTAGAATAAAAAGAGGCGCAAAAATTTATTTTCAAATATTTTGATTTCCAAATGTATGTGCCCTTGTTTGCTTATCTTCTCGAGAAATAAAGAATTGATTGTTTGATTGTGCATGCTTGCCTTGATCGGTGCAATTTTCTGCACCGGTCAACTTTGTTACTAACGAGCATATACGAAATGCAAAGTACAGAGAGGGATGTACTTACTGGAAAAATTTGGACCAAGCCGGGCATGGAACCAGTCCGGCCGACCTAGCCAGATCGGCCGGTCTACCATAGGTCGGCAGACCCACCAACTTAGCCCATTCGGCTCCGAAATATTCTGGTATGTTCCCTGTGTTTTATTGTTGATATTTATCTCTGTCACTTGCTCATATAATGTTAGTAAATAATTAAACAAAAATTGTGATACCGAGATTGCAATAATTTCGAAACTATAACAGTGTTCGGTAAATTTTGACTTGCATAATTTTATTCTTTGGTTAAGCTCAACAATTGCGGGAAAGCTTTATTAGGATTAATCACATCTAAATTGTTGGCTCATGAGATATAGAATGCTTAATAATTTCTTGACTAAGGTTAGTTGTTCCTCAGAGGATTTCATTTAAAAACCCGGCTCTTAATTCTTAGAGTGACTTTTCATTACCTACCACAGCCATATATTTATCAAGATTCATACAAGCTTCATGATGGTCATTGATCATGCTAAATTGGGTTAGAGTTTGAATCCTCTTAAGAAATGTTATTTGATCCAGTCATTTCCTTTCGTGTACCTTGTTGACTGCTAGCCTTTCATATCTGGCAACGCTAGTTCCTATCTTGGAACTAAGCGTCAATCTTCGCCAGATATTCCAACCCCATAAAAAGTTATCCAATTATCTCATCTGATGCTACCATACCTACATATGTGATGGTCCTCTAAAATTAAATATCCATTTGCCAAACTTTTCCAAAAAGTCCTTATTACGTCAAGGCCAAAGAAAGAGAAAACAAGAGACCAATCAAGTCTCTATTTATAAAAAAAAGGGAGATCAAGCTCTCCAAGAAAATAGAATTATAATCTCTTTGTGCCTTTTAAGCCTTCTCTGCAAAAGGGACAAAAATGTTTTGGAAAATAGATTTTTAGGAGGAAAACTATCATTCCATAAATACAAGATTGATGTGTTATACTCATCAGTACCATACATCCTTGCACTTGTATTTCTTCTTATTCCTTTGGCGTGAGTTCATTCTCTCCCTTACCCCTGGACATGAATTCTTATATGATTGGAAATAGGAATAACATTATCTTCATTAGGATTTAATTTTAACTTGACAAAAGTATGACATGACCATACTTTCTATCCTACCTAAGCTCCACATAAGTATTAGATGTAGGATGAGAGGCTATCCTGGCCTTGGTAAGGTTAAACACTTTTCGACTGACCAAGAGTGTTTCACCTAAGAAGAAGAGCCATGCATTTTTCAAAAGAAAAAAAAACTATGGGAACATTAATCCTCGGTAAGATTATTCATTCATGTCTATTCCATTTGTCAACATTTATAAGATGAGGTTAGCAAATCCCAACAATTTGAGAAAACCTTAGAATAATTTTTATGCTTGTCTACCTTTATCCCGACAGAGTTAGTAGTTTTGAAATTAATCTTTACTCGAGGACGAGCAAAGATCTAGTGTGGGTGTGTTGACGGTCAATTTTGATAACAAATAATATGATTCCGACCGTCAACATTTGGTGAAATAAATGGAACCAGAACTAAAATTGTGCAAATTTACAGAGTTCCACGAGTTTTGGTAAGATTTTGCATGCAGGGACCCACTGAGCGAGATTGGGCTCGAGGCGGGGAAAAGAGTGGGTCGGCCGACCCACCCTAGGCCGGCCGACCCGGCTCCCTCACACAGTCAGGTCATGGTCGCACTAGGACTTCTACAAGAGATCATAGAGCACATCCGAGCCGTTGATTTCAGTCGGTTTCATCCAGAAAGAGGAGTAATCCTCAAGTTATGCATAAGATTCTAAAGGAACCCGATGCTACCGGTCTCCAACTGCCAAACCGACCTATGGAGAAGATCTAAACCACACATGGAGCATCCTAGCCAAATTGAAGGGCCGGGATCGACAAAGGCAGGCAGGCCGACCCACCTCTTGGTTCCTTTGGATTCCCCCTTCGGCAAGGAGCTTGTGACACCTGTCCCGAATAGGTATTGCTATTGATTCTTTTCACCCAGCGCCCTATTTCCTTTCCAACTCTCAAAGCTAAACTCTTGAGATAGCACAGCAAAGAAAGTATTAGCTTCACTCGTTCTTACTTATTCAAAGTATTACCTTCACCCGCTATTATGAATAGTCTTAGCATCATCCTGGTGCTATATGAAATGAAACAGACCGTGCGTGCTAGAAAAGCCAGGCCGATAGTAGTAGTTACGGTAAATGTCACAATTCCTCTCAATAGGAAAACTGGAATTTCTATTCTCTCCGTGTATTCTTATAGCTGTTTTCCCTAGTCGTGTCAACACCCCATTGGTCACGGTGGCCTATAAAAGGAGGTGATCTCCTTCATTTGAAGATGAACAACAAAGAGCAACACAAGTGAAAGTGAAGTAGAGTTGTGCTACTCTCAAGTAGAGTAGGAGAGAGAGAAGAGAGTTAGTGTAGGGGAGGAGCCGGAGTGTCGATATCCCTCACTAAAGCTCCGGAGCTGGACTCGGATGCGGGTTCTGCTTCCGTCTTCTGTCGGTAACACTCAGTCTTGCCTTATTTAATTATCGAGTTCAGTCTATTTATTTTGTCTCTGTTGGTATTAGGCCCGTGCTATTCTTGAGTGCTAAGATCTTTGTGCTTAATTGTCCACCTAGAGATTAGTATAAGAGGTAGTACGAGGTGCGTATCGAAGTGACGTCCTTGGTACGTATTACTACTAGGTACAAACGTGGTGCTTGGACTAGTTAGTAGCCGGTAGGCACCTGTTTCAACGGACCTGTGTTAGGTTATAGGTGGTGACAGCCCTATTATCCGGCTTAGACTTTGTGAAATCTGCCCCGTTAGTTGCAGACCAGTTGAGCCAAATCAGAACGATCATAATCATTCGGGATTCTAATTCAGGATAGCGGGTGGTAGTGAGTGTCTGAGCTCCGATTCAGAGTCGCAAATTAAATTAAGAATAGAACTTAAACTTTTTTGACTGGTGTCCGAAGAGCCTCTTGATCCGAAATACATTTATCCCATTGTTGATTTCAAATCACCATTCTCATATTCATCCGGGTGAATTAGTTTAGAAAATAGAAACTTCTCGTTCCTCGTGGGAAATCAATGCCTTTGGAATACTCCTGGGTGAAAGCTACTGCGATATCCGTGCGCTTGCGGATTAAAACTCAAATAGGCATAAGAATCGCCAACACCTATTCTGGACGCCACTGCCGCGCCAGTTGGGCTGGCGCCTCAGAACTAAACTGCGGCGTCTCCGACATTGGCGCGACAGTCTGACGCGCCACCCCCTAATGGCGCGGCAAGGCTTAGCCGCCGCATTTCCGTTGACTCCAAAACAAAGGGATACGAGCAGCAATGGGTTGGAGAACAAGTTGGTGCGGCAGTCCAGCACTCACGCACCATCTCTAGTGGCGTGGCACTGTTGTGATCCCACACCAACTGGTAGTCAAATCCAATGCTGTTCCTATCCCTCTGTGCGTCAGGGCTGAGCTACCGCACAGACTGATACTCCAATCCAGTGCGTAGCCAATCCCTCTGGTTTTGGGCAGTAGTCTGTGCGGGAGCACAGCGCTGACGCGCCGGTATTAACGGCGCGTTAGGGCTGAGCTACCGCACCAACTAGAGCCCAAATCCAGAGGGATAGGGTACACACTGGATTAGGGCATGGCCAAATGGTAAGTCAGCGTGTTATTTTTTACGTAACTCGGAGGTTGAAATCCTTCCGTCCTAGCTATTTCGAGGTTAAAGAAGTCCGCTGTTGAAGCAAACTCTTAGAGGTTAGATCAAATCTATTTAGGAAACCATATCTACGGTAAAAATAAAAAAAAAGCAAAATAACAATATTACCCACAACAAAACCACATGCTTGTGACAAAGATAAACTAGTTAAGATCCCCGACAACCATGACATCTAATGTTTAATTGATCAAATAAGATTTCGATGATAACATACGAAGTAAGACACGTTACATTGATAAAAAAAAACTAAGTTTATTATCATATTACATAAAGACATCGAACCAAGACGATCTCACTCCTCTCGGTCTTCATCATCATCCAGCACGACAGTAGGCAGGTTACCGACAAGAGCCCTCATAGTCTCCATCTCCACCGTCCTCCTCGCCTTCTTGCGCTTCAGCGTTTGCAAATGAGCCTCCCATGAATTAGGCTGGTAATTGGCATTGAGGTCAATGAGTGAACCCTCAGCCAATTTTTTCCTGTACTGCTCAAGCTCGCGCTCCTTCTCCATCTCTCTCTGATGTCTCGCCACCTCTCTTTAGTATTTCACCTCTCTTGGATCAACTCCAGGTGGGTACCTCTCCCTACGCCTACTCCAATATTCCAATGTTTCTGAAGCGGTGAAGTAGCCACGTAGCTGCACACCACGCTCCCTCCTCATGTCATCCAAGACCTTCTTTTTATCTGTGCTCATGCCTTATCTTCTCTTTCCTCTTCTCCACTTTATTCTCTCGTTCAGGTTCGCACAAATTCAGAATCTCAGCTTCGAAAGCTTGTTGTCCCTCATATTTCTTTCAATCACATGTACTTCCCTTCTACAAGATTTAGCTTAAGAGTCTTCAAACGCATCATGCAATGAAATATAGGAACAAATAAAAAAGAGTTGTGCAAGTATAACGTACCCAAAAATCACCATAAGAGTTGCCACAATAATATCTGTACCCGAGCTCCGATGGGACAACACCGGTACGGGCCAGTATCCCGCATTTACAAGTAGTGGGTGGATATTCCTCACATGACCATTTCTTATACCCGGAGTGGAAGGTCTCCACTTCCGCACTAGAAGGCCAACAGGACTTGGGACCATAAATGTACTCCTGAAAATCACAAAAAGGGCATCCATCCTACGGAAAAGCCACTTTATTATTGAATTTAGTACAAAATGACACTAATTTAAATAGAAAATAGCATGCGTACACTTACTGAATCATTGTGCGGGCAACTGAAGAATGTGGTAAAGTCCACCTCTAGGTTAGACCTTACTAAGATGGACCGTTGATTGCAATGACATAAAGGAGGGTGTACTGCTCTCCCAGCGTGGCACCTCTGCCGCGCCACATGCACTGGCGCGTTAGAGTACATAGGACGCGCCAAGTGCCGCGGCGCGGCCAAAAGGGTTAGATTTGAAAATAGTTATACGGAGTTAAAATTAAAATTATTTTTTAAAAAGGATTAAATAATAAAATTTTTTGGATAGGGGAAGATGAGAGCTTGAGTGAGGTCGTGAGCTTGAGAGAGAGAGATTGAGAGGAAGGAGGAGGCCGTGGCCTCTCTGCTCCATGGAGCTAGCAGCAGTCTAGAGAGGCGGTGCGACGGGAGCGCCTCGGCTCCCCGGCGGCTTGCGGCTGGGCAAGACGAGCGGCAGCAGGTAGCGAAGCGGGCGACGGCTTGTCTTTCATGGGGGCGGCGTGGTGGGTGGTTAAAGAAGAGGAGTGCCGGCCGACCAACGGCGGCGTAGGACCCTGGAGGGGGGCAGCGGCGGCATGCTGCAGCCCAAGGCGGCTGCACGCCTAGAGGCGACGGCCTTGGGCTCGGTCACGGCTGGCCCTGGACAGCGGCGGCCAGAAAATCCTGGCAGTGTGCACTCCATGGTGGCTCACTGACCAAGGTGTCTTCTACGACAACGGCTGCACGGTCCAGATCCGACGGCAGCAAGCAGATCTAATAGCAATTTCACATCTGGTAATTAGCCGACAACAGAGCATCTCCAAATACCAGCAAGGTCTTGTTTTTCTTTTATCGGTGGCCATCTTCCCAAAGCCCGGCAAGTTGGCAGTAGCTCCCGATGGTGGCTTTCCAAGAGCAAGTTTTTCATGTGGCCCAGGGGCTGTTTTTCATGTGGCCAGCAAGACCACAAAAATCAGGCGGTGGCTATCCATAGCACGGCAGCTTGTGCTTCAAGTGACTTCCAGGGAAGTGAGCAAGAACTTGGCCAATCGTACAGGATCGTGTGTCCCTTGTTCATGGTGCAGGTGTAGAGATAGAGAAAAGAAGAGAGAGGCATGGGGAACCACCACCGTTCATGTCAATGAACAAAGTCAAAGGATGCTTAGCCGGTGCCCACTTCCTGTTTGCTAATATGCCTAATAGGGACCTAGTCTCACGTACAATCATGGTCGTCGCGCTTAACAGCGAAGCAGATTGTAAACCAAGGTTCAAGGTATATGCCAAGTGTTTAAGGATTTGTCTAAGAGATTGTAGGGGGTGTTTAGAGTTCGGGAAAAATTGTAAAGCTCCTATTCACCCCCCCCCCCTCTAGTCGCCAATTCCGGTCCTTCAATCATGATCGAAATGTTCGAGGCCATGCTTTCACCAAGGGGATCTGGCCCTACGAAGAAATCAGAAAAGCGAGTACAAGCTATCCCCAAGATGGGAAGGCCCTTAAATCATTGACGAAGTAACGCGCCCGGGGGCTTACTGGCTCAAACGCAAGGATGGCACGATTGTCGACAACTTGTGGAACACAGACCAGCTACGTCGCTTTCGTACTTAAATTTTAATTTTTGTACTTAGTTATCTCTTGAATCAATAAATGCCTTTTTATTATAAGAGTGATTTGAGTTAAATCTTGACGTGCTAACTAGCCGAGTTCTCAGCTACGTAGTAAGTCGGGGCTACACCTGATTGGTGCGCCTATGTGCACGTTCTTTAAATAGTTTCTTGATTCTTCATTAATTAATCTGAGTAATGGAGCTTCGATACAAAAAAAAATTGACGAACTCTATGTCACTCGGCTCGCGTGGGAAATTCTTTGATCCAACTCTCAAGCGCTCGGGCGCTAGATTAGTCAAGTAGGCAAAAGGGAACCCACTCACAAGGATCAAAATAGTCACCAAAACAGCAATTAATCTCGAAATAAACAAACATCTTAGTTTATTGAACTACGTAAGTCCTCTCAATACAATCCTTACAGAGGACCCAGGTCTAAATTTTCTACCAGAGCGACGGAAGTGTCACGGACTTCTTCCATCAGGGCATCTACCTGGTCGTCGCTGTCGGTGCGGGTAAAGCCTTCCTTGATGGCATTAAGCTCCACTCGGTGATATAAGGACTTCGGAATCGTCAGAGCTTGACAGGCACTAGTGATCGCTGTCTCCTTCAAATGGACTTTTAACCTCTCGGGTGCCTCTTTCGGCTAGACCATGACCAAGCTTGTATCGCTCAGCTCTACATCTTCCGGCAGTAGGAGTTTTCGCAAGGGATCGGACGCCTCTCGGAGTTGCTCAAAGGCCCCATCTGCAGATTTGATCTTTCAATTAAGGACGTCAAACTGCGCCTGTTTGTTCCTTTTATACTCTGGGGGGAAGAACAAAGATATTAACAGGCATTCAATTCAGAAAAACAAAGAGAGCTCACGGGAGGCGCCATACCTTCAAATTCACGCTGGGCTTTGTCAAACTACGACCGAGCTTGGAACTCTTCTTTCTCCAATGCCGAGTATTGATTCTGGAGTTGGGGCGAGTGCATGATCCCAAGCTGACAGAAGGAACGAAAACAAATGAAAAATAGTATGAAGCAAAACTTTGAAGAACTCGGCTCGAAGGCAAACCTGTCACAAGGCTAACTAGATCCATCTCCTGCCATAGTGCTGAGGAGCGGGCCCGCAACTCTCGCACTAGGGTGTCGGACCTCGCTTGGGCGGCAGCCAATTCCTCCACATGCTTCTCAAATTTTTCCACTTTGGGGAGCATCTCACGAAAGAACGCAAACATTCTTTTGGAACGTTTATCCATGTTTTGCAGATGGAAGGCATTGACGTAAGATCCGGCGTGAGCAAAAAAGCAAGCGCAAATAAGTAACTTACGTGCATCACTCCGCACACTTGAGAGAATAATTAAGGAGATCTTTTTGCTTCATCTCTTCCTTGTCGTCATCGATGACCTCTCATTCCAAATTTTCATTACGTCATTGGGCCTTGAAGGTGGCCTGAGGAACTGCGAGAGTGGAGGGCTCCCGTGGTATTTCTTCCATGGGGGACTCTGCTCCAACCACAGGGGCTGCGCCGGAGGATGGCATTGCATCTTCCGGGGTTAGGGCAGTCTCCGAGATTACCTCAGGATGAATCTAAGGTGGTGGTGAAAAGGTGGTATCCATTCGGTGGTGCCCTTGGCAACCCCGGGTTGGAAAGCAGACAACGAGGCTGATTCGGCTGGTTTGGTCGCGCCTTCTAGTGCGGCTGTTTCCAACTATTCGGCTAGTTCAGTCATGCTCCTCGGCACTTCTGATTCCCGCTGATATGTTGGTTGCATGTCCAGTGGAACTTCCGCAGAGGGATCCATGTGAAAAGAATCGGTCTGGATAAAGCTACAACAAAGTCTAGTAAGGGGCCAATGGGAAGCTGACCTATTGGACATCTTTATTTTTTTACCAAGACCTCTCCGAGTGGCTGTGCCATTTGAAGAGGTTGAAGTTTGGATGCTGGCCTTCGGTGGAGATATGTCTTATGTGTCGGGCCTCGGAGATTGTGCTACAGAAGTGGTGTCTCGCGACGGTGGTGGAGCAGGTTGTTCTGCTGTGGAATCTCGGAACGTCGGGCCCCCGAACGCGCGCCGGGGGCTAGAAGGCTTGGATTTGCTTGTTAGTTTTGCAGTACACCTTTTGGAATGTGGTCGAGAACTTCCCGGGTGGAGTCAGTGACCCCCTAGAATTCAAAACCCGGGTGAACGCGCTTTTTCAGAGGCTGCACTCCGCGACGGGCGAAATTGAGGATAATCCTGAATCTAGTTAGGCCCTCTGTCTTGCGCTTAACAATAAAATCCAAGAGCTAGGCGACTTGGCCCATTTCATGGTCCGAGCGAATAGAGGAACAAGAGGCAGAAAACTTTGGGCCTAAGCCTAGAGAAAGAAGGAACAGATGCATCGGGATTGGCACGGTAAAACCATTCCTATTGCCAACCCTTGTTAGATGTTAAGAATGGGATGGAGAATAATGTTTCTTCATCCCATCCCAGAGTCGGAAGCCAGGGCCCACAATTACTTGGGGAGCGTTTTTATTGTGATACGGCTTGAAAAGAAAGAAATGACAAAAGAGATTGAAATGAGGATAAATTCCTAGCAGAAAGGCCTCGCAGAGATGCACAAAGGTGGCGATTTGCAAAATAGAGTTGAGATTCCGATTGATCAACACAATTTTGTAGTAATTGAGAAGACCACGTAGAAATGCGCTAGCAGGAATGCCAAAACCACGCTGGAAGAGGATTTGAAGACGACGGTCTCCTCGACTCGAGGGATGGCAGAAGACTGACCCACAACCGGGCGCCAGCAAGTCAACTCTTGCACCGGGAGGACTCCGGTGTCAACCAAATCCCCTAGGCGCTCCTCCATTGTAACCGATGTCACCCACTCTAACAAATCGGCCGCAGGGTTGTCCTTGTTGGAGGACATCGTCGGAGTAGGCTGCACGAGGCCCAAGAGCTAAGGCAGCTGGTATAGAGAAACATGGAAATCAAAAGAGATCTAGATTGTTGCGGTGGCGCGTCTCAAGCAGTGCGACGAGCAGCGACAGCATGGGAGCAGAAGCTTGTCAGTTTAGAATCCTAACGGCGAAGAAGGCAACGAGTCTTAGAAGAGAAAGAGCTGCGAAGCGCAAGTAAAGGCAAAACCTTCAGAAGTTTGTTTGGGCCTAGGATTCAAAAACCATGGGATTGAATTTTCCTATTTGAGCGGAAACATTTCCAGTCTTTGCGGACAATATGCGCATTGGGTTCTAATTCAGCTGAACTATCCCAGATTGGGCCTGTAATACTGAAAATGGATGAAGTAACCACTCGGGGGCTAAGACCACTTAGGGACAAAGACCATTTGGGGTCAAAGAACACTCGGAGCGTGTTTCGGACAGATTGCTAGTAACAAATAAGCTAGTCAAAATTGAAGATCCCTCGGCTATAATCAGCGTGCACCTGGCGACAGGTTGCTGGTACGCCGCCACGTTATAAAAGCGAGAAACGTATTAATCAGAGTACAGAAGCAAGCTTAGGACGATCAAAAGGCAAGATATCAAACAAAAATAAAAGGTGTCAACTGTCAAAGCAAGATTTTTTTCCTGTAAAGTCTTTTTTCATTCATATTATTGGCTTTTACGCTATATTACAAAAGATTTTGCAATCGACAATAACAATCGGGTAGGGCCCGTTGCCTGACAGCAGAAAGAAAAAAAAAGTAAAAACAAATGATCCTAACTACAAAAGTATGGTATCAACTTCTCGATGAGGACGTCAGCAACCACTGGCAAGGCGGGAGCCACCTCCAGCATGACGTCGACCTTCTCCTGGGCGCGGACCACCGTTGGTGGCGCACGACCTTGACTTAGCCGAACTGTGAAGGTCAGTGCCGGGCAAAGGTAAGAAATCATACGCGGGTGAAGTGAATCAGTCTCCGGGCATGCGCGGAGCGTGCCCGGGAAGAGAGGGATGTAGACATCGGTTTTGGTGGAGAAGCCTGGAACCTCGCCGCGACCATCACCGGAGTCTGACGTTCCCCGTTCCTGTATTTCCTGCAGAAGACAGACAAGAAACGAGCCAGCAAAGGGAAAAAGAGAGCAAGAACAGGCTCTAAGAAGAGCAAAGCGAGTTTTGGAAAACACGCTAAAAAGACCTACCCGCCCAAGACTTAATTTACCCGGGTACGTCCCCCGATAGCGTTAGTGTCACCTCGGCGAATGCGGAACCGGCGCTAGGAGTGCCCGTTGCGATGAGAATCGGCTTACGGTGGGCAGGACTCCGTTGGTGGTGCATTGCTCCGGATTACCGTGCCAGGAAGGACGTAGCAAGGATAAAAAAGACGTGTGCGGGCAAGTGCAGCCCCGCTGTGGCTAAGACGCTAGCTAGGGAAGGCGATCAGGACCTAAGCCGCAGGCAAGACGTGCGAGGCGAAATCTTATCTGGGCATGGACCCATGTAGCGTTGGTGTCGCCTTGGCGGGTGCGAACCGACGCCAGGAGTGCCCGTTGCGATGAGAATCGACTTACGGTGGGCATGTCCGTTGCGATGAGAATCGGCTTACGGTGGGCAGAACTCCCTCGGTGGTGCACCGCTTCGGTTAACCGGAGCTGTACAGGTCGTTGCCAGATAAAAAGACATGCTCGTACGCGGGGAGCGCTACGGGAGCGAAAGACCGGGCTGATTTGCCCCTTTATTAACCAGGCAGGGGTACAGCGACGACCCTGGGTTTATAAAGAGCTAAATGCGGGCCCGAGCAACGAGGTTTCGGAAAACCAACGCTAAGGAAAGGAACTGAAAAACTGGAAACGTACCGGGGTTGCCGAAGATCGCGGGAAATCAAACCGAGCAGGTAGAACGTCTGCCGGGCTCGCTGATGTTCACGGGAAGTCGTCCCGAACAGGTAGAACGTCTGCCGGGGGACATGGCGGAGGTACGCGAGGCGGGTCGCGTCGTTGTCGCTTGCGCTGATCGCGAATCTGCGCCAAGGCTTGATTAATTGAGGCGTCTAGACTGCGGCGAACAACTTCTTATTCGCGAGCAGCCGGTGCGGCCCCAACTTGCTGCCGAGCAGAATTAACCTGCTTGATCCGGAAAGAGTTTTGATCTAGTCCCCGAGCACGGAGCTCGTCGCGGGGACCAGACGTGCGCTCCGGGCGAAGAGCTGCCCGTGGAAGGTGATCTGGCCCCCGAGCACGAAACTCGTCACGAGGACCAGATGCGCCCTCCGGGCGAAGAACTGCCCGGGGCGACATGGTCTTGAAATCCGAGAGATCTAAACCAGCGTAAAGATCATCGGTTCCGTAATCATCGTCAATGACGGGAGCTTGATCTAAGACCATCTCCGGAACGTAGCCGGAGAGTTCCGTCCTAGATATGGAAAACGACCGAGATCGAACAGATCGATCCGATCCGATAGGGGACGAGACATCCTGTCCTTCTGAGTCATAGTTCTCAGGAAGAGATCCCTGGTCGCTGATGAAGTTCGACATGCTCGATCTACTAGGTCCCCACGGATGGCGCCAACTGTCGATCTCAAGTCGATTAAGGTTCTTGAGAAGGGGAGATAGGAGACACGCCGAACAGAGCGAACAGCAACCAGCGACGAACAGGGAGACAAGGGTTTTTATCCTGGTTCAGGCCTCTCGGGTGAGATAATAGCCCTACGTCCAGCCTTTCTTGACTATGAAGAACAAGAGTACATGTTTGTTCCAGATTGGATCTGGGGTGGTTCCCGGCGTGTTCACAGGATGAACACCCACTATGCTACGGTCCTCGCGCAGGAGGACGAGATGTACAGATGTGATAGAGATCTATCGGGAGGCGATCCCGGTAGAAGATGTGAGAGAGCCCCCCTGAGCCCTCAGGCAGGAGGGGTATTTATACTCGGGACTACGGGTACAAAACGGAAAGAGCTATACATGGTAACTACCCCTAACTTGTGGGCTAAGTCTTCCAAGCCTTGGAGATTACTTCGGATACCGACTTGGAGACGAAGTCGATGAAGAGCCAAGCCGCCAGAAAACCCTAGGAGCACCGTCGCGTCTTGGGCCGGGCCGGACAGCTTTGTCTTGATCAACTGGCTATCGGGCAGAGGCCTGCCCGGCGCACGCTGGTGACCGGGCAGGACTCCGGTCCTTGGCACCGGGCAGAGGTTGCCGGGGTGCCGCTATGGTACCTACTGCCTGGCAGGGGTTATCCAATCCCCGACAGTAGCAGTTATTACTCATTTAAAAACTTTAGTCTAACATATGGTACGCTTAAGTAAGCCGCCAGCTGTACATCATGACAGATGAGTACAGGTACCACTCAGCTTAACATATCTTGGTGTAAGGTATGCCTCGTTGAAGGCCGACAGCCAGTCACCATATTCAATGGGACTAGGATACTTGCCCAAGTTAACCTGAAATCAAATCTTGAGAATGGGATTAGGGTATCGAGGGTCCACTCTGACGTGAGCACGCCAGCTGTACAACACGACACACGGGTACAGGTACCACTCGACAAAACCTAGCTTGAGGTATGGTATGCTTAAGTAAGCCGCTAGCTGTACATCACAATAGATGAGTACAAGTACCACTCAGCTTAACATGTCTTGATATAAGGTATGCCTCGTTGAAAGCCGACTGCGAGTCACCATATTAAATGTGATCTGGATACTTACCCAAGCTAACCTGAAACCAACTCTTGAGTTGGGACTAGGGGTCCAAGGGTACGCTCTGATAGGAGTTGCTAGTTGTACACCGCGACAGTCGGGTATAGATACCACTAGGTAAAATTTAAATTGAGATAGGATACGCCCAATGAAAAGCAGACAGCTGGTCACCGTTTCAAATCGGGCTAGAGTACCTACTGAATCAAAAATGATAAAAGCTTATGATATGCTCCGTAATTGAGCCGGCAGTTGGTTAGTTCATAAGCTGGAACTAGACAAAAAGAGCCGATTTCGGATTGAAAGTTTGGAGGGTATGTGTTGACAGTCAATTTATATAACTATTCATACAGTTCCGACCGTCAACATAGCTCCCAAATGATATAACATGGACTAAAAATGTGCAATTTAACAGTTTCATAAGTTTTGGTAAGTTTGTGTCTCTAGTGATCAACTGGCAAAATTGGACCCAAACTGAAGAGAAACCTCAGTCGGCTGACTGGCATAGGGCCGGCCGACCGACACTTGGTGCAAGCCGAGACTGTTATTTTTCTAGGGATCCTAAAAGCATGAAAAGAGGCTATCCCTAGCGTCCATGCACGTTGGTTTGATCAAATGGTTGCAGTTCCTTCACACTTGTATCACTTGGCTCACAAGAAACTCAGTTTTACCAACCTCAACTACCAAAACCACCTCAAGGGGATGATCTACAACATTAAAGTGGGATCCCATGTGAAACCGAGGGTCGGGATCAACTGAAACCCAGTCGGCCAACTGACTTGGGCCGGCCGACCCCCTCGGATGCCTCCTCAGATCCTCCTTTGGCTGGAGAAAAGGTGACTAGTGTCTATGTGGCACATTCTCACTTGCTGCGATTGGCTAAAAAGAGCCCACCTCCTCATTTACAAGGAACGGAGAAGTGCGGGAAGAACAAAAAGCGGCGTTACGCTGCCTAGATATCAAGTAGAGTAGGTGAAAGAGGAGAGTTAGTCCTGAGGAGAAGCCGGCGTGTCTGCAACCCTCCACTAGAGTTTCGGAGCTGAACTCGGGTGCGAGTTCTGCTTCGTCTTCTATTGTAACACTTAGTTCTATCCTTTATTTATAAAACAAGTTTATTTCTTATACATTGCCTCTCTGTTGGTATTAGGCTCATGCTAGATCTTGAGTGCTAAATCTCTGTGATTGGCTGTCACAATAGATATTAGTGTCAGGTTTAATGTGAATGTGTATCGAGTGACGTCCTTGATACGTAGTACTTCTAGGTATAGACGTGGTGTCTAAACTAGTTAGTGCCCGGTAGACACCTGTTTCAATGGCTGAGCGGTAGGTAGTAGGTGGTCACAGCTCTGCTATCCGTGTGGCAGTTTGTGAAAACCACCCCGTTAGTTTCAGCCCAGTTGAGCCCAATCGGGGGTGATAATAACCATTCGGTGTTCTTAACTGATAGCGGATGGTAGTGAATCGTCTAAGCTCCGATATAGAGTAGCAATTGTGTGTGGATTGACCTTGTACTCTTGCCTAGTGTGTACTTTTAGTAAAACCTCTCGACCCAAAATAAATTACCCCACTTCGTCATTCCACCATATCCATCCAGCCAAGGCAAGATTAGAAAATATACTCTTCTCATTCTTTGTGGTGAATCGATATCTTTGGGATACTCTGGGGTGAAAGCTACTGCAATATCCATGCGCTTGCGGATTAATTCTAATAGGCATAGGAATCACCAATAGTATGCCCTGAGAAGGAGCCGTCAGTTGTACACCGCAATAGTCGGGTAAAGGTATTACTCAGGCAAACTGAATTTAGACAATGGTACACCTTATGATGGGCTGATAGACAGTATCCTAAAAATCCGATCGGGTACCGCACGGAAAATCCAACAAGCGGAATTTTGTTGAGTCCCTCATAGTCTCCTTGTATACAATGGAGCACTCGGCATGAATATGAAATAAGTCAAGAAATGATGTCAAGAACTGTAAGCACTCGACACGAAGCATGACTCAGTTGGAGCACCACCAGGAAAGACTACCACTCGACTGCAAGGGACTCGGGGGCTACTGTGGAATACATGGACCCCGGGTATCGACAACGGGCCGTGAAGATTACCTGACAGGGGGTGGGCTGAGCCGGCCTTACATCAACACGCATAGCCTAGGTCGTGCCTTGCCTTGCACAGCAAGTTGGGACACATTTAGAAGTCCATCCGAAACAGGGAAGGTGTGATTGTATTCCCGGGCAACTATGCGACCGGGAAGGAAAGATACAAATAGGAATTCTACCTTGTGACCGATCAGAACTCTATCTTACAAATAGGGCGGGCAGGGGACCTTGGTTCGGCATACGAGAATCCCACATTAATCATCAGATCATCATAATCATAGAACACAGGACTAGGGTATTACCTCCCCGCGATGGCTTAAACCTGTCTAACCCCTTTGTCCCGTGTTACCATCGAGTTTGAGATCAAGCGCAATACCCCATATAAATCATTGCCGATGATAACCCCCGGTTTAACAAACGTCGACACCTCTCGCGCCGTCCATGACCGTGGACACGATTATCATGATAGTTTTAACTCTGCAAAGTGTGTAAAATTTCCCCACAAGCCCCGTCTCATCCGATGGAAGATATAGTAGAAGACTTTTCCAGCCTACTACGCCTACCACTACGCCTGCCCTTTCTTTTGGTTTCCCCAGCACCGCCGGTCCTCGCCATGGTATGGCGCCCACAACTTCTGGTACCACCCGGGGTCATTCCCCAATTAAGATTTAGTTGTTTAGGGAACCAAAAGTGACCGCGGAGCAACTGCTTCCATAAGATTTTTAAATAGATAAGCTCCCAGTGCAAACCTAGCTAAAGAAAGGATAGGCTAAGGAAAAAAGAGGGGCATGACAACGACTATTTGGCAAGCATCATGTTAAGAAAGTACTAACATGGTTAGGAACGCACGCACTTAGCTAAACATGGCTGCGGTAGTACACTAGATGATAACATAAATACAATAAACGATTAATTTTAAACAAAGGCAGAGATATGTATCTAATGCTTGCCTTCGAAGAACTCGGTGCCTTGTGGGTCGACCACCTGCTTCGGACAACAGTCTACTCAACAGTTCTAACAATCGTCTACACGAATGAGCAAACAAATACACAACAGTGAATTTAGTACAAAGAAAATATTTATTAAATATGCAGAAACATTATAGTACTAAAATGTAATTTTTAGACTCTGGAGTAACCTAATTTGGAGTTACGGAGCTCCCTAAACAATTCGAGGAAGTTTCGGATTAAATAGAAAATTTCTCGAAAACGAAAAATCCTAATAACCCTAATTGGGCCGAACCGCCGGATCCGGCCCACTCTCCCTCTCTCCCCCGCGCGCACGCCTACGGCCCAAATGGCCTGGTCGGCGCAGAGCGGCTGATAGGTGGGGCCCACCAGTCAGTGTCGCCCAGCGACTTACAAGCGGGGTGGCTAGCGCGGCGTGCGCGTGGCGCAGCTTGGCGGTGGCGACGGGTGATGCGGCGAACGCCGATTGCGCGCGTTTCGCGCTGGCGGTGCGAACGTCGAGGTTCGTTGGTGACCATGGGGGCTCCGAACTACGGCGAGCTCTACAGGGTGTGTTTCTACACCAAAATAGGCAATCCGCATATGCATTTTGATCGCTGTGATGAGATCTACATGATGGTGCTACTTACTCTAAGAAATGAACAAAGAAGAATGGAATTTACCTCAAAAGAAGGGTCGGGAAGGTGGATCCAAGTGTCGGCGGCTAGGATTTTTGGGGAGTGGTGAAAAGTGGCGGTGAACAATGGTGGGGAGGGGGTTTATAAGGGGTGGGGGTGGCATGGCTGGTGGTCCCCCTCTAAACGGGCCGAAAAAAAACGATCTGCGGGCCTTTCTGGCATTAGATAATGAGAGAAATGGCCCAAAGAGCAGCTAGGAGCCTTAGGGGATTTAAATATTTAATACTACCTTAGTTTTTATTTTGAAGAGCTTGGGATACCTAATAATCTTTTTATTAGGATGTCACGGGTTAAAGATGCCTCCATGTCCTCGGATCCTATTTTTTCCATGAAGCGCTAGGTTGAGTGTGTCTAGGAGCTAGGTTGCATTTGTGTGTTGGTCATGTCTTGTCGGTTTGTGTTGTGGTAGTCGGACGGTTCGACCAGACCGTTGGCTGGCACAGTTGGTTGTCTCCAGTGGCCCCTAGACTGGGGTTTAGTGGTAGCCAGTGGTATGTTATGGGGACTGTCGAGTCGAATTGATCGTGTCATGTGCAACGTCCATCAATGGTGGTTCATTAATGTCCATAGATTTAGACTCCTTCCCCCTTCCCTAATAAGATCAAGAGGGGCCCTAACCAAACCGAGAACTTAAACAGAATTTGACTCACTCTCGTATGGCTCGTCGTCGAGCCCTAGGCGGGTCGGCCGGGTCTTTCCCTCTTGTTATGTTTCCGCCACGATAAAGACGCACAAAAGAACTATGGTATGCCCTGCGCTTGGAGGATCCATTGAGAGTCGGACTATCCAGCGTCGTGTCATTTATGTGTGGAGTGCTATGGGGTGCCCCTTAAACTGTTGTCTAGTGGTGGCCGAGTGGTGTAGTTGTGACCGGCCAGACCTTTCTGCACGTTTTTCGATGTGTGTGGGTCATGCAGGTGCTTATTTGGACTGCGGTCCAGTACGGTGCTTTGTTGGGTTGTCGTGCGTTGTGGCAGTCGGTTTAGCTAGTTTGCCCAATTTGGTTGTCACACCGGATTATCCAGTCTGAGTCGAACTATCCTGCATGTGCTGCCTCAGTGTCCAAATGCCTTGTTTTTGTGGGGCTCTTATTTAAAGGCTCGTGGGTGCTCTTTTTTACTTACTTATACACTCCTTGAGTATCCATTAAGTCATTTGACTAAGCGTCAAAATAATTAGGGTTTTGTAAGCTTGTGAGAGAGAGCTTGAGGGCTAGAGTTGTAGTTAGGGTTAGTGCTTCATGGGAGCTTGATCTGGCTGGATCGGTTATCTCCAACCTATTACTCAAGGCTCAAGCATGGAATTTTATTTCAATGTTAGGCTAGGCTTCTTCTTTCCTGAAGGACCTCTCACTTTTTGGAATGTCCGATTAACCGCTGCTTAGTGGTATCAAATGATACAAAGTTGTTCCAGGAGGTAAATGCGAAGCAATAAAATGCATACCTTAGATACCATAATTGTTCCTTACCGAGGGAATATGGTGGCTTTGCATGTGGAGATTCAAGTGGTTGTGAAGGCTGGAGTCCGTCTACCTACCGGAGTGGTGAAGGGCTACTGCTAGTGGATCGGAGTGATACCCCTTTCCATGAAGGGTGCTTCAATGGAAACACGGGAGAAAGGGAAATCTTGATATGAACCTGGAGATAAAAATCCTTGTCCCCATATCTTTTACTTCTTTGCAATTTAATTTCTTGCAACGTTGTTCTTGTGTGTTCTACTTGTAGAAAGTTGTAGACTTGTTCTATTTTCAAGGAAAACTTGAAAAGCATAAAACTTACTTAGGACCCTAATAAACCCCCCTTTCTAGGGCTCCTCGATCCATCTGTTCAAGTGGTGTTAGAGCCAGGTTGCTCATTGTGTAGATTAACTAGCTTCAAGATGGTCGGAAAAGGGGGTAGTGTTAATGTTGGTTGAGCTCTTGTGTCTAATGGAACCAATTATATCTATTGAAAGGTTAGAATGCAATGTTACTTGGAGTCTCTATGTTATGATGTGTAGGGTGCATGTGATATTGGCTATGTGAACCCTAAGGATCATGCGGCTCCTACAGATCTTGCAATGAAGCGTAGGCAATATAATGTGTAAGCTAAAAATGCATTATTCTCATGTCTTAACATTGAGGTATTTCATCGTTTGAGTAATCTTACCTACACCCACAAAATTTGGACAACCCTCAAAGAAATCCATGAGATATATGTTGGTATCATAGAATAAAAGCTCTATTTGATTTGTGATAAGTTTGATGACTTTAAAATGCTACTTAATGAGAGTATTAATGATATGTTTACAAGCTTGAAACCAATTATCAACAAGCTTAGGGTAGCTAGACATAGGGCTGGAAAATTAGCTCGAAGCTCGCAACTCGACTCAAGCTCGGCCGAGCTTTTCTCGGCTCGAGCTGGCTCGGAGGATGGGACGAGCCCAAACCGAGCCTATTTTCGTGGCTCGGGTAAAAGGCGAGCCGGCTCGGCTCGAACGGTGAGCGGCTCGGCGAGCCAATTTGGCTCGGCACTTCGGGAGCTCAGATGCATCAGCTGATGATCAGCCCACTTACCCCACTGGCCCACTCCCATTAAGACCTAGCTCGGGCTCGGCAAGACGGCAACTCCCAAGCCAAGGCACAAGTCACAACCCTAAATCCCTAATTCCTTCCTTCCTGGCGGGCGGCGGCGGCCGGCGGGTTGCAGGTGGCGCCGTGTCAGTCGGGTGGCAGTGCGTTGAGCCGGACAGCTGGTGGTGGTCACTCGCCTGCTGCCCTGCTCGCCTGCGTCGTCGCCGGGTTTGGACTTGGAGGAGGTTGGAGCCATCGCCTCGCCCATCAACAGTCGCGGGTGGCCCTCGCCGGTCGCGAGTTGCCGCTGCGGCGCTGCAGCCTCGGGGAGCTCCTGAGCCTTCGTTCCCCAACGGCCCTCGTTCCTCGGGGAGCTCCTGAGCTCCTAAGCCTTCGTTCCTCGGGGAGCTCCTGGGGCGCTGCGGTGTCTGTCATTTTCTATTTTCCTATCATACCATGTTGTTGTCTCATAATCTTGTTTTTCTCCCTACTGCTGTCTTTAAGAATCTTTCATGTGTATTCATGTATGTGGCATGTAATCATGTATACTTCGTAAGAAAGCAATAATTGAATTTCTATCGCAATCAAATTTCTTTGCAACTTCTGTAGATGCAGTAGGTTTCAATTGTCAGGTGTTGTGTTGGGCGACACTGCACTGGACTGCTGGGGCGCTAGGCTGGGGTGCTGGCTGGCTGCTAGCAGGCAGGCTCGCCGAGCCAACCGAGCCGCTCGCGAGCATGGTCCGAGCCGAGCCGAGCCTCATGTCTAGCTCGCCAGGAAGACCGACCCGGCTCGGCTTGGCTCGTTTCCACCCCTAGCTTGACAAGTTGTTTCAAATCCAATTTCATTCTTTTGTCACCTATCTCCATGCAAGTCAAGAATTGAAGACCTTGAATCATACGGAGCTGCTCTCAAGGATAGCCGCACATGAGCTTCGCCTTGAAGACAAGAGTGACCTTACAGTCAATAAGAAAAATCTTGCCCTTAAGACTAAGGAGGCAGTGATGGAGAATGATGACTCTGATAATGATGTTTATTTGAGCAACCTCGATGGTTATACTCAAGAGCTTGCACTCATCTTGTGTCGCTCCAAAACACTATTGACTAGGATATGAAAGGAAGGGAACTCGTTCTGAGTAAGAAGAAGCCCATTTCTGAGATCCGTTGATATGAGTGTCATGAGAAAAGTCATATCATGACAAATTGTGAGAAGAAGAAAGGAATGGGAAAAGGAAAGGATAAGGATAGTGATGACGAGGATAATAAAGAGAAAGACAAGGATAAGAAGAAGAGGCTCTCATGGAAGTTCAAGTTATATAATAACAAGAAAGAAAGGGGTGGTGCCTTCATTGGCGAGTGGATCATTGATGATGATACCTTTAGCAATTCTTCCTCTTCAGATGACGATGACTCAAATAGCATAGGGCTAGCCAGTTTGGCTATTGGTCGATCAACTCTTCCCACGTCATATCGTCCTATGTGTCTCATCGCCAACTAGGAGTATCTCATGTCCAAAGAGGATAAGGTAACAAAAAACCCTTCCACAATTGACGAACATACTTCACTAGTTCAAAATTTGAATGAAGCTCTTGCTAAAGAACAACTGAGATTCAAAACTCTAAAAAGTTGCATGTTACTACTACTAGTGGGTTTGAAACCTTGATTGATAAATGTGAGAAACTTAAGAATGATCATGAATTGTTTATGTTCAAGTTTCATCAATGAAAAGTTAGAAGTAGGTCATGCTAATGTGCAAATTTCTAAACCTACTACCACCAACATCATCTTCTATGAAGCCCTCTGGTGGATGTGCATCACGGAAGACTGGTGGAACCTCGATCCAAGCAAAGTGACAAATCGTCCTCCCGATACAATTCAGAGGGTGCACCAACACAATAATCGGCAATGTCACCTTCGATGCGGAAGATATGCCATATCAATACAATACCATCCTCAACATAGGTATGCTCAATACCTTCCAAACCGTTGTAATGTATACTTTTTATGCAAGAAAATACTTATTGGAGATTCCGTCATCACCGTGCATGACCATTGACCGGCAAGCACAATCTAGGTGGGCTTCCATATCCCACCCGACCTAGGTGTGGCATGTGCACACAATGAGCACAACCGCCAAAAGGGGAGGGGTAGCAGCTAAAGGCAAATACGGTTGGGCAAACAAAGAAGTACTCCCTAATTGGGAACCCAAGGGAAAAAGAAGTCAACCTGGCTACAGATCTAACCCCGAAGGTTGACGAATCAATGGTGGAGGCGCTTCGGGAGCACATGGACATGTTCGCGTGGGGTCTGAGGACATCATTGGTGTTTTCCACCGTGGAGCATGCCTTGACAGTCGACCCCTAAGGCCAAGCCTCACAACAAAAAGCTCGCCAAAATGGCTATAAAAAAGGAAGAAGCGGCCAATATAGAAGTGAAAAAGCCGCTTTGAGTCGACATCATCCTAGAAGTTGTCCATGACGAATTAATGGGTTGCCAACCTGGTAATGGTAAAGAAATATAATGACACTTGCATATGTGCATTGATTTCACATATGTCAACAAGACGTGCCCCAAGAATAATTTCCACTACCCAAGATCGATTCAATGATGGGCTGCGAGATGATGAGCATGCTCAACACATTTGAGTTGCCTTAGGTTGTAGACATGAGAAGTGTTTTTAGAACTTGAACATAGGTCAAAGAAACATATTAGAATCAACGTTGCATAATCCTCATAATTTGCAAATGCATCATTCCATGTTATGGCACTTTCCGTGGAAGGGAGTAGGTGTTATCGTCGCCGTGGAAAGTGGAAGGGGTCGTTGTGCCCACGGAGGAACCATACTGAGGAGATACGGGTGACACCATGGTGGTGGATTCCTATTATTAACAAGAGTTTTTGTGTAAAATTTACACGTAAAGACTTTTAAATGAAAAAGATTTATCTTCAATTTTCTAAAAATTGTACGACAATTGCATACTTAATAACTTTTTTGGATCTTCGATAATATTTACATAACTTAGCAAAAACGATAATTTTTTTTTCCTAATTGCACATATAGCAAATATTCAATCAATTGCAATGGCACATAGTAGATAAGCCTCTATATATTAGTACTAGCCAGGCAGGCGTTTGTCTCTTATTTGGGCAGAGATGTATTCTGATGAAGACAAGGATAATCTGAGGAGGGGAGTGGAGCAGATGAAGAAGGTTTTGCAGGAGGTAGCTAATACCCAAAGTGGTGGTCTTTACTTGCTGGGTGATGGAAGGACTGTTCAGGAAGTGATGCCCGAGAAAGATTAGAAAAATTCTGTGTGCTATTCATCTGGGTGGAGTTTTGAGTAGTGGCTGTCGGTTGTAAGTGGTATTTAGTGTTTCTGGGTGGTAACTGGTCGTAGAAGTTTTTTTTGAGAACCTGATGGAATGGTGGACTTCCTTTTGGGTCTTTAGCTTAGTTCTGGATCGTTGGTAATTGCGTATTAGTTGGATGTTGTTGGTGGGAGGTTTTTCGTTCCTTTACTGTTCTAAACTTTGTAATTCTATTCGCTTGAATGGAATTGGGGCATGGTTCCATTTGCAAAAAAAAAAAACTAGCCAGGCAGGCACGCCCATGGCGCTCGCGAGTGCCGGCTCGCCACGGGCGCGACAGCACATGGGATAGGCGCGTACGTGCGCGCAGGCAGGGAAAAAGGGGAGGAAAAAAGGGGGGAGGCAGGACTCGAGCCCGCGGCGGCCAGCTCGCGAATGGCCGGAGTAAACCAACTGGGCAAACCACCCGCACGCCTGAATTTCGGGGGAAAAAATCGTTTTATACAGAAAAACGAAACGGACGGTCGGATCTGGCTCGCCCGCGCGATAAGACTGCCGTTGCGGCGCTGGGCGGGCAGGCTAGCGTCGTGGCCTGCCCGGGAGAGCAACTCGGCTATGTACTTTTTATAGATGTATATGGTGGCCCCTCAATGGCATATATGATATTTTCTATAAAAAAACACATATTGTTTCTGAGATCTCGAGTTGCATGACACATGCTTCCAATCTTTGTACATTCTTAGAAAATATAAATAACGTGAGCATCACTGTATCTTCTCACCTAAAAAGCTCGCGGTGTGGTTGCTAGAAAGGCACCTCACCTCATACAAGGAATTTGGGTCAATTTTTTTTATGCCATTGTTAAGTGATATAGGCCGTTATGGGCCATTATAAAGTTCCATGTTCCTATCGTGCCGTTTCAGCCACTTTTGTTTGACCCTCTTGTACCTATAATCCGCTACATGCAGAAATTGGCTTAATTTTAATACTAGAAATTTGACCGAATTGTAAAACTTGGAACCTAACCAAACTTTGATGTTCAAACACCGACCGAAATTGAAATTTAAAAATTGGACAAATTTGAAAATTAAAGTCTAACCATACTTTGAAATTGAAATATCCAAAATCTTGCGAAAATTTGAAATTTAAAATATGGCTAAATTTATAAAATTTTGATCTCTGACTAAATATGGGTGGTTGAAATTTTGCTGATTTATAAAATTTTGAAATTTTACTGAATTTGAAAAAAAGTTGAGATTCAACCGTGGAAATCACATTTTTCTTCAAACTCTTGCCATTCCCTTGTTTTGCTAAACTGGCCTTAGAGTGAGTCAAAAATAGAGATTTCAAAGAAACGGGCAATGGCCTCACGTGTCCCGTCCATGCAGGGAGCAGCTGCTTCGTCTCGTCCCCAGTCCCCATCCCAGAAACCGGAGCAAAGAGCGGAAGAAGTGAAGAACAATCGGACGCCGATCAGAGCAACCTTCCATCCAATTCAGCACCGATCCACTCCGCCGAACCGGCGCCGATCTCCGGCGAGGCTGCATCGCTAAGGCACCGGCGTCGATAGGTCGTCGCGGCGGCGACCGCCGGGCGGGGAGATGGCGCGGTCGAGCGCGGACGACATGGAGCTGAAGCGCGCGTGCGAGGCGGCGATCCTGGGGAAGGAGAAGGACCGGGAGACGGTGGCCATCTGCATGCGCGTCGCCAAGGGCCGCGGCGTCTGGGGCAAGGCCGGCAAGATCGCCGCCCGCCACATGGCCAAGCCCCGCGTCCTCGCCATCACCAGTCAGTCACCACTCGCTCACCCACCCACCCGGCCACTCCCATGCATTGATCATTACCCGTGTTGTGCTTGTACGTACGGCTCATGCATGTGTGTATCTCCATGCATGATCACCATCGTCGTCTTCTCGATCCTTTCCTGCCTGCAACTGCGCGCCGCCCATGGCAGCCAAGGCAAAAGGGCAGAGGACCAAAGGATTCCTCCGAGTTCTCAAGTACTCCAATGGAGGGGTTCTTGAGGTGAGCAACTCCGATCCTCTCCTTTTATTCTTTTTTAATGAAACCTCTCCTTTTCTTCTTTTTTAATGCGTGGTGACACTCTTTAAAATTCGTTTTTCTGTGCATGACATCCTAGCTCATTGTTATAAACTTAGATGATCCCAGATGTCATACACACGTACCACAAGACGTGTGAATTGAGTGTCATGTACCAAATTTTCCCTGATCAGCACCTAATCTCATATATGTAGTAAAGAAATGTTGATTAATGGCTTGTAAATTAATTACTTACGTGCGTACGTGCATGATCGATATGAATATCAGGCAGACAAAGTGTACAAGATCAAGCATCTCTCAAAGGTGGAGGTCGTACCAAACGATCCCAGTGGCTGCACCTTTCTCCTGGTACGTACATGCCTTGCATGATCAAACCGATGTCAGTATGTGTACACACTGACCATCAACTGGACAAGCATTCTTTCATCAGGGGGAATTGACCGTGTCCTTCCATTATGTGTACAGGGCTTTGATAACCTCAGGAGCCAGAGCGTGTCGCCCCCACAATGGACTATGCGCAACAAGGACGACAGGTGACCCATCAAACTCTCCTTGTATTGCAAAAAAAAAATGAAGAAGAAGAAGAAGATGAAGAAAAGAACTCTACTTGCATTGGCACTCGATCTGCACGACAGCATTAACACGCTAGCTACGCCTTGATTTCCCTTCGTCTGTGTGTGTGTGTTTCCATTTCCGCTTAGAGGACTGTTTGGTACGAAAATGTGAAATGTTCTGTTTGAGACAAGTAGTTTCAAAATATTGGACTAAATAACTTCGCTAAAGGAAAGGGGTATAGATGGAGTCATGGAGAAAATACGTACGATTTATGGATTAAAGTTGGTGTGTTTTGTTTTCAATTCTGATGGTCCGATACTAGTCACGTGAAGAAAAATTACAATCCTACTGCAGCTGTCCTGTATGATCGTCAATAACAATTATTGACCCAACTTTCGAACCCCTTGAATAATCAGTGTCGAACAAATGCCAAGCATCAACTCTGTTACACCTGTGTACATATGATAATTAACTAGAACACTTTCAACTTTTCTAATTTTTTTTCTCATTTTAAGGACCATTTTCACTTTATCACTGTGAGTGCGTGCATATCTCATCTTGACCGTCTACAGTGTCATCTAGACACCATGAGATGTTAATTACCGGAGCCTCGATCTGTTCATTGTTTGGCACGTCATGTTGCTAGTTTGATCATCGTGTCGAATAAACGTCCACAACATGTTGTTGTCACCGGTCACAATATGGACCGAATCATCATGCCTAGCCAATTCCTACCAACCTAGTCACACACAAATGGTCCAAACCACGTAACTAAAGTGTTCTACACCATAGCGGTCAATTCGTCAACCATCACAAAGTTTCACAGCATCAAATCTGACATTTTCCATGGCATCGCAGGCATGCATGATTCCTATGCTGCCGACAAGATCATACACACGACAAACCTTTCTCTATTACCACTTGTTAGGATTTAATGCAATTTGATATTTAAACGTAGCGAACACACAATGTTTGTGTAATATATGCCGATGCCGTGTAGAAATACAAAGATTGATTATAGGCACTCTTGACCAACTCCAAGACATATTGATCACTCAGAGGATGACCACATGCTCGTTAGTCACCATGTATAGTGTCCGACTCAAATTAAACTCTATCCTACCACTATTGGAAAGAATAGTAGTTTCGACGGCGAGAACCGTCGATATTAAGTACCAAGCCATCGGTAAAAACTAGTCCCGACGGCCGACCGTCGAGACAAGGCTGTTGAGTCAGCTCCAATCAAGAGATGAAAGTCTCAACGGTTGAAATTGTCTCGACGGCCCGTAACCTAGCCGCCGTGATTATTGGCCCCGACGCCGTTTCCGGCCTGACAGTGTAGTTTCAACGGCCATTACTAAGTCGTCGATTTATGATTCCGTGGGAACCACACAAAGCAGCGAGCAGGGGTACGCCTTATACTCGACGTTCGATGACCAAGCCGTCGAGACTGAGCGCATTGACCACAGCTGACGTGCTGGCCAGGTGTCGCTTTACTCTCGACGGTTTGGTCCACAGCCGTCGAGAGTAATTTATACCGAAAAATGATTTTATATGTTAAAAAAATAGAAGATTGCAACTGCTGCACCTGCAAATCCAAAAGCCCATAATTTACAATATCCCCAATATCGCACATATATGCGACCACAATTGCACATTCACACAATTATTTGATAACCCACCACACAAATTAATCGAGAACAGCGAAATATGTGACAAATAGTTACATACATTCACTTTCTAATATAAACATCCACTATGTTCAGAAGAGTTCGAATATGAAAAGAAGCAAAATGGTCGCACATATATAGTAAACCTAAGGATCGCTTAAAGGAGGCTGACTCGACGGGGGAAGGGTCAGCTAGGTAAACAATTGATGGGCATCGTCGAAGAGGTTGTGGACGAAGTCAGCATCTGGGCTGCCCGATGTGTCGACTGCCTCCTGCTTGTGAGCAACTACAGGGGCGGCTGAACCCAAACCCTAAATGCAAAAATAAGCTTATTAGTCGAAATAAAATGTGCAACATGATTTAAGTTGCAGTGACATACCGCCTTAGTAATAAACCGGAAGCCGGGCGAGGTGGGACCACGTAGTCACCTAGTGTGGGAGTGAGGCCGCCGTAGAGACCTTGCGGGGAGGCAGTGCACCGTACGGACCCTGGCCACCCGGTAGGTGTGGCGTGGCCTTGTAGTAGCTCTAGTAGGGATGTGGTGCCTCGTATCCACTGAGATATGGTGGCGGACCCTCGTAAAAGCCTTGGTCGCCACTGGTACCGCTCGGTCCAGCCCAAGAATGTTCATGTCATATATGAATTTAATACTAATTTGCATGTGGATGAAAATTTAAAACTTAGACATTACCCTAGGCAGTCGATATAGGCTCACCAAGTATGCAAACCTAAACTCAAACTCAGCTCGCTGCCGAGCATTCTTCTCCTCCTACCTCTTTCGTGTCTCCTTCACCGACCTCAGGCTCTCCCACATCGCCTGCATCATCTGTCTATTCTCCTCCCTCTCCTACTTCCACTCCCTCTGGAGTCTTGACTCGAAGGCACGTCAGCTCTCGGTCTGTGTGTGGCCAGCCCGTACAGCGGGCATGTAATCCTCAGACCTACAAAGTATCGTTAGTACTTAGAAAACTTGAATTGAGTTAGAGCGTACATATTACAGAACACTACCTAAGATGGTCTTGGCCAAGAGCTAGCCTCCCATAAGCCTTCCCACCCATAGTCTGATGTATGAGCAATGGGTCTAGTGGCTCCTCCTCTGGGTTTTTGTCTTCCCCGTGCATTGAAGTGAAGATTCAGAATGCATGATCGCAAGAGTAGAATACGGTCAAAATTGGGTATGAACGTGTTACGTACCTCTCGCTCAGCAGCAACGGGGTCCACAGGCCCCATGGAACCATCCTTGTGTTTACGAGAAGTGTCCCCTCTAGAACACCTGTTGCCAAGGAGGCAGCTGTTCGGTCATGATGGTTGCAACATACAAGTAATACAATATATTGGTTGGTTTGTAAAAATAAAGTTGCAAATACTGAAACATATAGATTACCATTTTCTTCTTGAGCAGTGCGAATTACATATTGCCGATGGTAGTCCTGCTCCCTTTGGCAGCTCGGTTCTTCTTGACCGTCTCAGACCTATCACGGCACTTCTTGCTCGTGAAGCCGAGAGAGCTTTTGAAGTTAAATATTTTTTGATTTTGGTTGATATGGCGATCACTTCTTTGAAGACCAGATTTGAAGAACTTATGGTGTTTAAAAATATATTCGGATTTTTATTGAGCTCAAACACTCTGAAGTCATTAAATGATAGCGAACTTGAAGAGTGTTGCACTAAATTTGAAGACACTTTCTCTCATGATGGTTCATCTGATGTTGAGGTACATGATCTTATTTCTGAATTAAAGATTTTGAAATTCACTTTGCCAAATGGCGTATTGTCTGCTATGGAGATTTTTGAGCATGTCAGAGATGTGGATTGTTATCCTAGTGTCTCCATTGCATATCGAATCTTATTTACTGTACCTGTGACTGTTGCATCGGCTGAAAGAAGCTTTTCAAAATTGAAATTGTTGAAGAACTATTTGAGATCAACAATGACACAGGAAAGGTTAAATGATTTGGCGACTTTATGCATCGAGAAGAAATTATTGGACGAGATTGATATCAATATAATAATCGATGACTTTGTATCACAAAATGTTAGAAGAAATTTTTTAAGATAATGTCAAGTGCCAAGTAAGTGTTTATGAATACAATTTACATTTGTCATTTCATAAACTTTAAAGTGTTTTATATAAGTAATTTTTGTGCATCGAATATTAATTTTTTTAATGATGTGTGTTTAAAAGACTATATATACATATATATATATATATATATATGAGGAGGTGAATGGGGCCTCCGTATAAGTTTTCACCACGGGCCCCCAAAATGCTAGGACCGGCCCTGCGTGCTCCATCCGAAAAACATTCGGTACACTGGAAAATCATCAATAGACCACAAATACGCAGTCCTCATGCATAAATTGGAATTTGTTTTCCTATCGTACGTTACAACTCCATGTTCCCATAACTCAAGCTCTTCAACAAACGGCCTCATGAAATTGTCCAAATTCTTTCCATGCTTTTTGGGACCAGGCACGATCAGGGATAGAAACACGAATTCTTATTTGAGTAGAACTGATGGTGGAAGGTTAAGAGGCATAGAAAACACTGGCCAACAAGAGTACGACGCAACATTCATATTGAATAGTGTAAACCCATCAGTGGCGATTGCAAGACGCACATTTCTTGGTTCCGATGCAAAACCGGGGTGCTTCTGATCAAAATGCTTCCACGCTTCTCCATCCGATGGATGAACCATAACATCACCCTTTATCCTTTTACCCTCTTTGTGCCACCTCGTCTGTTGCGCCGTCTCTTCGGTCATGAAACACCGTTGAATATGTTTTGTCAGTGCGACGTAACGGAGTACTTTCCTGACCACATTTGTCTCTATTATTTCCTTGACCATCGTTTGTCTAGACATACCTTGACTCCCCATACTTATCGCACGTTCTCTTCTCCGCGTTATTCTTGTGATACAACATACAATTATTACGACAATAGTATGTTTCTTCTCGTACAGCAATCCTAGGCCACATATTAGTTTCTTACATTTATACCAGATAGGTGGCATCATGAGGACTTGAGGAGGAACATCGGACCAAAACGATATGAGTTCATTGAAATAGTTGATCGAAAAATTGTACTTGCACTTAATAGCCATCATACAAGCCACAACATACAACAGGACCACTGTGGTTCCATCGTGCAACTGTTGTTTGGCAGACTCAAGAAGCTCCACAAACTTGGATACAGACATGAATGCCTCTTCGTTCATGAAATTAGGACCAAAGTCTTCCATCAAATCGTTCACCTGATCGATTTCATCAAAAACTTTGTCGAGTGCTGCTAGGGATGGTTGATGCGCTGTAGAGCGACTCTCCCATGATATACTTAGCGATGGTATGCGGCTTGGTACCCATGTTTGTAGAGGTCGAGCTCCATCTGGTCACAGGTTATCTTTCCATAGTTCCCACACTCCGCACAAGGACGTCTACCGCGTGCTGGAAAGCATGATTCACAAATTCATTAGTCTTATCATACCAGTCATATGTGTGTTGTCCGTTTGGTTGCCATCCATCCTACATCCATCTTCTTCCTTGTTCCATCTCTGAGTTGTCATTCGTACCGTCACATCAAGGTTTCATAATACGCATAGGAAGGCTTCTGAACCCACCCACAAATGACCAGACAAGCACATTTCGTTGTGGTATTGGTGGGTTCGAGACGAGATTTCGACAACATAACCCTAAGGGTTCTTCTAGTGCAACGATGACCAGGGGCTGATCAAAGCCACCAAGCACTTGTGTTATGCACAAAAGAACCACTAAAGGTTATGAACATTGAAATTGTCGTCTCAAACCCACCAGTACCACAACGACATGTGCTCGACAGATCATTCGTGGGCTGTCCACTAGGACACCCGAATGGGGCGGTCCACTGGACAATTCAAAACGTTTATCACATCTCGTATGAAAACAACGAATCACCATTCGTATTCCATACGAGTTGCACCGTTTCCAAATGGGTGACGTACGGCTAGGTGACTTACAAATCGTCATACATAAACATATTACATTTACCAAAATTAACATGCTTATATTTGTTTAACTACATAATAAATAGACAACAAATCAATAATAATCATTAATCAATACATAATAAATACTAATTAATCAGGGAACAAATAATTATTTTTTATTATTTACTATTATCCGTAATTATTTTACTATAATTACAAAACCTGCGTTATTCTCGACTAATCACGCATGGTCGTCAAGACTATTCACAAAATAAAAAAGGCATCAAGCGTACCTCTGACGATGGATGAAGACGATGATACATGGGGCGAAATGGTTAGGGGTGCGGCGGTAGTGGAGCTAGGGCAGCGAGAGGGAGGCAGTTGAAGTGCGGTAGGGGAGGGAGACGGAGGTTTTGTGGCGGCAGTGGTAGCATCGGTGGAGCTAGGGGAAGGAGGAGGTGCGGAGGGGGAGGCAGGGGCTCGACAGCAGTGGTGGCTCGACAATGGAGACGGCGGTGGAGGGCAGGGAGAGGAGGGCGGCAGGGAGGGGGAGGGAGGCCAGGCCAGGTGGCGGCGGCCCGTGCTGAGGGTGCGGGGCTGGCAGCGGCTGCAACGGCCACGGTTCGTTGGTAGGCGGCGGCGTGGGAGAGGCAAAGCTAACTAGTGCCCAAGTCCCAGTGCCATGGAACCCTTAAAAACAGGGTATCTCTCGACGGCCAACATGACGCCGTCGAGATAGCCTGGAACGGTAAGTCACTCTCGACGGCCTTGCTTTAACCATCGAGAGAGTGCATTCTACGGATAGCCGTTACACAACGCAATCTCGACAATGTATCCTTAGCCGTCGATATAGCCTTGTACTTCTATCGACGGTTTTTATATAGCCATGGAGACAATTTCCACTGGGTTGGTCGATAGCCTGGATCTATTGACGGCTGCACAATAAACTGTCGATACAAGTACCGATTTCACCCGACGGCTACTATTTTGCCGTCGACAGTACCTATCTCCACTACGCTCTAGAACCCAGTCTCACTTGATAGCCCTGTTTAATGTAGTCGTCGACACTGAGTAAACTCGACGGTTTCCTAATAAAACGCTCGAGACATATGACTTGTCTCGATGGTTTTTTTCTGGGCCATTGAGAAACAGTCCTTTCTTGAGGGTTTTCCCCTCAGCATCAAATCGATGGTCAACTCAACGTATTTAAATATTTTAAAAAATGGAAACAACTATGTTGCAGGACAAATGAATTCAATCATCTAGTATGCATCGAAACACGTCGCCGGTGAAAAAAACTAGAAAATATCGAGCATCCCATTCGACACACCCCTCTAAACTCAGTGTTCTTCAGATAACATTTAGGTTATCTTAGAATACAGTGAGATATAATATTTTCGTACCAATAATTCATTCCGAATTCAAAAAATAAAACAAAACACAAATTTTAAACTACAAATGTGTTACTGAAGGTTCAAATATTGTATTTCTCATTTTTTATAAATTAATTCTATTATTCTCCAATTTAAAAATTAGAGGAAAATACATGGGCGATCCCTAAACTATTAGTCGATTCTCATATAGGTCCCCAATCTATTAAACTACAGCGTTGGGTCCCTAATCTTTCTAACTGGGTCCACTCCGGTCCAAACTTGCCATGTGACAACCCTAGAGCTGACGTGGCGCTGACATATCACGTAAAATAGTTTTAAAATGGGGAAATCATTTAAAACATAAACATACGTGGAAATAATTAAAAAATCATAAAAATGTAAAAAATCATTAAAATGTGGGAAAATTATTTTAAAATCATATAAAGTGAAAACCAGAAAATCATTAAAAACATATATAAAATATCAAAAGAATCATAAAAATACGGGAAAATCATTATGAAAAGAAATAAATAGAAAATATGGAATATCATGAAAAAAGCATAAACATATGAAAAAATCGTAAACATATTAAAAAAACATAAAGATTGTGTGGTCACATTTAATCACTCTATAGTTGTAAGCGCAAGACCTCCAGCATAGTGGCATATGGGAGCCCTAAAGTGTTTTTTTCCTTTTTTTATGAATTTTCCTAATTGTTTTACTTTTTTTTTGAATTTTTATGATTTATGAAATTTTTAGGATTTATTATAATTTTTTAAAGTAATTTATGTGAAATGGACGGCCATGTCAGCGTCATGTCAGCTATAGGGCTGTCACACGGCAGTTTTGGACCGAGACGAACCAACATAAAAAGATTAGGGACCAAAAACTGCAGTTTCATAGATTGGGGATCTGGATGAGAATCCACTAATAGTTTAGGGACCGCCTGTGCATTTTACTCTAAAAATTAAATACTATAGTTCAAAATATATGTTAAAAAGGGATTGGATGATAACTATTTTGATAATGAAATTATTAATTTGCAATATGCAGATGATACTATTTATGCTTTAGTAATAATTTCACTAAAAGTGCGTTAATCATGATTATTGGGATCCTGACTTTGAAAGATTTGTTCTGATATTTTTACTTGCCCTATTCTATGCTTTCCTATTATGTATTTGGGAAGGCCTGTGAGTAGTAGAAAAGTTCTCAATTGGGAGTGGGAAGAGTCCTATTTAACCAGGTAGTGCAAGATTCCTTTATAAATTAAGGTCGTTACTTGGATTATGTCTAATATGGCCCTGTTAAACAGGGAAAATAGGAGGAAAGAAATTGTTCTGGGAATGTGAATGTGTGGAGTCTATTAATCATTTGTTGTTTGACTGTGTGTTAGCTTGAGTAATCTGGAATATTGTAGTCGGTTGCTTTTCTATCAGGTTTTGGCTTAGTAATTTTGAGATGGCCTGGAAGTAAAGATTTAGCTAGGGTTTGTATGTTGGCTATATGTTGGTCTACATCATTTGAAAGAGGTTTTCTTCATTTAAACTATTTTGTATACTACATGTGCTTTGGTTAAATTCTGGGCAGGTGTTCAGAGTGAGGAGAAGAGAGGAATTCTATTTTAGGGTGTGGATCATCTGGTGAAAGTCTTGGCGAATCTATCATCTTCCATGCATTGCTAGAGGGTTTTCAAGTCGAAGAAGTGATTAGAAATTGTTCAAGTGTTAAGAATTCTAGCAGTTTGTTTATCTATGCTGTTATAGTCAGGCCATTCAGTACTTCTCGGTGAGTTGTCCTTTTGGTGTAATATTGATGGGAGTCTCGTTTGAGTTACCTTGGTAATGTAACTTGGGTAATACACTTTATGAAAAAGGAGGCCGACGTGTTATCCCGTTTTTAAGGGCTCGAACGGGACACCGTTCTTCAGATTTTGTCGCCTGGACGGTTCAATTCGAATCAAACCGTCCAAATTATTTACATCTTTGTGCCTTTATTGATCTCCTGGACAAAGCAGAGGTTACGCTTCCGCAGCTGCGGCACATGTGTTCTCCCAACTCGATGGATATGTAGCGAGGCATCTCAACGCTCTGTCTCTCGTCTTTTCGATGGAGTAGAAGTGGCTGCCGCTGCGCCAGATATTTAGGCATGAAATCGAGAGAATTTGTTTTTGTTCGGATGGTATTTTATGAACGTGGTAGGGTGAAACACGTAAATTTCACACCGAATGGTTGGTACCAGAAAAAAAATAGACACAACCTTCGGCTGCTTAGCTCGGAAACATCAGTACTTTGTGAGGTCCAGAGTTATCTGAAGTGAAAACTGGAGACCTAGGGAGCCATCCTGTTGCCGTGGAGCCTCAAGGCGTTCTCTCAGCGCCGGCTGTAGATCGTCACGTCTACCTCACCCTCTGTTCCTGCTGCGACCTGCAAGTGGTGTGTAGCATCACGATGCCAGTTCAATGTTATGTTCGATTCTTTCGGAACGGTCTGGGTACGTGTTGACGTCTTTGGCGGAATTCCCCTCGTCAATTCCAAAGGACAGAAAAAATTGAAGACCGCTCTTACCATGCCGAGCAAGTTTTTGAGCTTCAATGTTGTGCCGATCCAAAGTGAGGGAACAATACTGTAGTTTCCATTTCCCCTTAGATGTTATTTGGTACGGAAATATGAAATGTTCTGTGTGAGACAAGTATTTCAATATATTGGACAAAATAACTTCGATAAAGGAAATGGTATAGATGGAGTAATGGAGAAGTTGGTGTGTTTTGTTTTCAATTTTGAAGGTCTGATACTAGTGACGTGAGGAGAAATTGCAATCCTGCTGCTGTCCTGCACGACCCGCATTAATTTTTGCAATTATTGACCCAACTTTCGGACCTTGAATAATCAGTGTCGAACAAATGGCAATCATCAACTCTGTTACACCGGTACACATATGATAATTAACTAGAGCTAGGGGTGGACATTCGGTAATACAGTATATTCGGCTTCGGTATTTTAGAAAGTTCCGTATTCCATATTTGAGTACCGAAATTTCTTGAGAAATTTCAACTACTGAAACATAAATGCCGAATTATTTTGGTTCGGTATTTCGGTACTTCAATAAATAACCGAATAGAAATACATTGAACAGATCGGTGAAATGCTTGGATTAGGGGGGAAGGAGGCGCAACACCTTGAGCCAAAGGAGCCACCGCCACGCAGCGGAAGGAGAGGAGGCCATCGTTGGAGGGCGTCGCAGCACGGGCAAGAGGGCACCGCCTACAATCGTAGGCTCGTAGCGTGGCCACGTAGGGAAGAGGGGGAGGAGGGAGGGGAGCCGCGGTAGGGGACTCGGGTTGAGGTGGGGAGGAACCAAGGAATGCCATGGGTGCGGCCGTGCATGCGTAAATGCGTGGGGGTGGAAGGCCATCGGGTATTTGGGTTTGAAATGGGGGAGGCCGGGAGGCCAATGGGCCATAGGGGTGGAAGGAAATTGGGCCTACATATTGGACTGGACTCCAGTATGTTTGGGATTTCATTTTTTTACGGCACGAAACTAAAACCGAACTCAATTTTGCTTGGTTTACTAAACCCATAAACCAAAACCAAACCAAAATACTAAAAAAAACAAAAAAATTCTATTTGTTCAGTTTGATTCGGCTCGGTATTTCCACCCCTTACTAGAGCACTTTCAACTTTGCTAATTTTTTATATTATTTTGAGTACCATTTTCACTTTAGCACCGTGACTATCAGTATGTGCAAAGGAGTACAAGCCTTGGTGTCCTGACTGGATGGATAAGTATCGAAGTGCCTGGAAGGATCTCTGCGAGCTATGGGCATCTAAGGGTTGGATTGAGAGATCGAAGAGGAACAGGGGCAATCAAGATGCTACCCCTGAGATCTACACCACCTACCTGGGGGGACGAGGCATGGGATATGTCGCTCGTGATATGGTGAGTATAATTTATTTTAGCATTAATTAGCGTAACTTTTACAAGTTACTAGATGTTCACTACTTAACCACTACTTGACTGAATCACTATTTCATTTTACATTTTGAATTGAAATGCAAGAAGCAGAGACGGGACTTGATCCCGATGAGTTCACCGTGTGGAGAAACGCACATACGCCCCATGTCCTACCTGATGGCATACAGCCACCGATGCCCCCCACTGCCCAGGAGAAGATTGTAAATATGAATTGCTCTTTTCACATTTCAATAACTATTTTTCCTATTTTTGAGCTAATCCACTTCATATCTTATTTATTTCAGCAGGATACATATAGTGCAACCATGAGGGAGAAGCACAATGCCGAGTGTGATCCCTTTAGGATTGTAGTAGACACACAAACTCATCTACGATTAGCTCGGTGGGCATAGTCACGGCAGGGCCAGGTTCATGAACTCGTTGCTGCCCCACGACTCTTTCAGAAGCAAGGCCAGGGCACGTTGACATCAAGCCTTGTCTACGACCCATGCCTAGATGGAAACCCAAAGGAAGTTGATCGAGGAGCTGCAACAACAGAAGCAGGCAGACAAGTAGTGGTGGCAGGCGAAAGAGCAATGGTGGCAGGTGGAAGTGCAGCAGAGGCAGGCGAAGCGAGAGGAGGTTTTGAGGCGGATGGAGGCCATCTTGAATCAGAACATTCTAATGTACAAATTCATGATGTTAAGATCATATATGTAGATAGGTTGTAGTTACATGTTTCACATGCTAACATTTCCTTCCACAGAGGTTCCAAGGGGATGGGTGCTCCACCCAGCCGTAGATGCCACCTATGTCATAGTATGTCTTCACATAGACCCCGGGGCCCAGCGACACACACCGGCATTTCTTGCCGGGCTTGATCCCGTGGATACAGTTCCCTCCTACACAGGTGCCTTCTCTAGGGGTAATATGCATTTTTCAGGTTTTAGATCCTTATTATTTGTGAAATTACACAAAATGCATGTGTTTTGAAATTTGCGGTGTCCTCCTGAAAGGAACCTAGGCCGAGAGGGGGGGTGAATCGGACTCCTAATTCAAATTTTAAACTTGTTTGAGTGATTGCTTAGTCCGGTGATTATCCAAGCTATCGATTAATCCCTAATGTCTAGGTGCGGAAGCGATCACAATAGAACTCAAGCGACTACTAGGAGGCTCGATAGCACTCACATGCAAGCGATCAAGACAATATGCGTAATTAAACGAGTGAGATGAGGAGACGCAAACCGAGTTGTTTACCGAAGTTCGGTGCTCAACACATGAGCACCTACGTCTCCGTTGAGGAAACTTCTCACACAGAGAAGTCGGGACTCTCTCGTCCCTAGCCCTCAATCCACTCGCGGTAGCTCTTCACCAACACATGGTAGGCGAGCTCCAAACCTTCACACGGAGGCGAGTTCTCTCACAAGCGAGAGTTCTCACACCCACGGCACCGACACACGGCACCGACCACCGACACACGGTGGGTTTCACCTCAACACATGAGGTACCCCCAACACATGGAAGGTTTGGATCCGACACACGGACACCTTGGCACCCCCGACACACGGAGATGGCCGCCGACACACGGCGGACTTTGCACACCCCGACGAACGGAGAGAAAGCACCGTGGGAAGCACGATGACCTTCACGGAGAAGG